>NWSH02000525.1:1996787-2014004 GCA_002382865.2 Heliothis virescens | reverse complement strand
TTTCCGTTGTTTGTCGTCCCACTGCCTTGTTTCACAACATTAATAATAAACCAGTTTCTTTTCTGAATCTGTCTTGAATGTTCTTTTTTCTTCATCTACAGATTTTTGCATCGTCTCTCTCTGATGCCAGGATTAATGTCTAATCTATATGCTATATGAAGCCAAACATTCCATGGCACGGATCCATGCATGAAGACTGTTAATCCATATTTGTACATATCTTCGTCCACTGGTTTCTTCTGAACCAATTCCATATTGTCTGATTCCTTCGGACGCGCCTTACACAAATCGCAAACTCCTGTAGAAGGGCCAGAGTATAGGATGCCACTTTCCATCTATCATTGTCAAGAGCAATTTATGCTTGATAGTTGCATTTTCACAATTCGTGGATTTAAACTTTCTATTCTGTTCTATATTAGTCATTTCGTTTTAACATTAAACTCCGTTTCATTCATGAACTTCCACATAATGGGTCTTATAAACTTCAAGAAGAGAAAAAAAAGGGCTACCCTGACAAAAATGCTGTGACAGTAACAGAAACTTCAGTTAAGATTAAACTTCAACTCTGTTAGATTTAACTGTAAATAGACTTATTCAGTGTTTGGACATAAGTCTTGTAAAGATGAACTCCTGCGAATAAGCAAATGGGGTTTGATGGAGCCTCAAATCAAGTGTACATCAACAAAAGTCGATTGTTCAAACAAGAACTACAAAGCGCGCGTGAGCCGACGACGTGTTCATGGCGAGTCTTGTGCCATTGAAGCTCACATCTCAAGATGGATGTATTATTTGGCAGAACCAACGGCCTTCATCAACGTCTTTCTGCCGACCCATTATGTGGAAGTTCATGAAAGAAACGGAGTTTAATGTTAAAAACGAAATGACTAATATAGAAACAGAAATAGAAAGTTTAAATCCAACGAAATGTGAAAATGCAACTATCAAGCATAAATTGCTCTTGACAATGATAGATGGAAAAGTGGCATCCTATATCTCTGGCACTTCTACAGCAGTTTGCGATTTGTGTAAGGCGCGTCCGAAGGAAATGAACAATATAGAATTGGTTCAGAAGAAACCAGTGGACGAAGATATGTACAAATATGGATTAAGCAGTCTTCATGCATGGATCCGTGCCATGGAATGTTTGCTTCATATAGCATATAGATTAGACATTAAATCCTGGCAATCAAGAGGAGACGATGCAAAAAAATCTGTAGATGAAAGAAAAAAGAACATTCAAGACAGATTCAGAAAAGAAACTGGTTTATTATTAGACGTTGTAAAACAAGGCAGTGGGACGACAAACAACGGAAACTCAGCTAGAAGGTTCTTTCAAGATCCAGCCAAAACTGCTGCTATAACTTATGTATTAAGAGTGCAATAAAATATTTACCTGTAATCTGTTATCGGTGCACCGACGAGTTATGACCTGACCATATCAGTGAGTCACCACTGAAGTGAGATTTAGAGATAAAATATGTAAAAGTAATAACTTATATGTGGATGATATTACAAAAATCGGTCAATACTTGTATCTCAAAACGAGCACATTTGTTGCACCATGTTTGTTTGAAGAAAATGTGGTAAATATATGTCTTATTACCATATAAAAAAATCAAGTCGAAAGGCGAAGGGAATCTGGAGATACATCAGTTTTTAAGTCACTTCCCATACAAATAAATCACATTTTGCACTATAGCTCTTGATGTAAGAGTCCAATCGGAAAATGCTAGGAACATTTTTAACAGCTAATAAGAAGACAAATACGATGGCATAACTCGTTTTTCAAAAATTGACATTTGGATATTTAAATAGCCTATGTCCCAACGCTTGTATGGCGTCGATCTACTGTGCGGCGCTTCAAAACATAATATTAAATATCTTGACTCTTAAAACCCATAAAAATAGTCAGCTGCTATCTTTGTGTTATTAAAACATGCGATTTATTATATCAATTCCAGAAGGGTGGTTATAAACCATGCATTCCACGATGAATCGTCTAGTCTAGTTATTTTTAAAACAGTGGACATAAAATAATAACGTTTCAGAAAGGCGTTCATAACTCAGCGGTCAGGGGTTAAGACGGATGTCAATCTTGGTTGACCTAAAAGGGGTTCATTGCATGTAATAGCCGCATTAATCTCTAAACGTTAAAAGGTTTATTGGGGTCACTTAATTCAACGCAATTTTACGGCTTAAAAATACTACTAATGAAATATTAGGGAGATAAGCAGATTTAATGCAAGAGACAAGTTTTTGTAGAAAAGATGAAACACTTAATATTTTTGTGACGTTTGTTCGAAAAAACCCGTATAATATCATGACAATATTGTTGCACAAGCACACAAGCTCATTGTGCCACGACAAAAGCGGCCATTACAACGCACAGTTGCTTTTAGCACGCTCATTGTCTATGATTAAACGACGGTACACTGAATGGCTTTGTGTTGGAACGAGACGAGGGAATCATTCATTTGTTTATAACTGCTACTTACAGGTGGAAACAACGAAATGCAAAGGGAATCGGGATCATTTTCAAATCTGTCATTGTCTGCCAAAACTCTGTTTACATTCCAAAGCTTTTGGTATAATCTGTTTCGAAGACAGGAAGGGTGTGTTTTCTGTCTAAACTGAAGATTACGGAGCACAAACTGATTAAGATCATAATTGTATTAAGCGCAAGATGGCTCACATAGCGCCTTGCGAGCGCCGCAATAATCCAATTAAAATTGACGACTATCACAACTCGTGTGGTATGTACAATAGCTAACAAATCAACCTGTATTTAATGCTGAATAACTCATAAATCTCTTGCAAACAACATTTCACTAAATAAGCTAAATCGAAACGATGAATCACCATACCCATTTAAAGCAAAACACTAAAGTGCAATTTGAAAAATTGCTAGATTGTTCGGCCGAGCACTATAATATTATCCTCGAACGGTCTTTTATTTCAGGACCATAAACGGCTTATGAAGCCAGTATTTCAAGTGGGACCGAAAATAAAGCTTTTATTAAATTGATACATGGTCCTGAGGCGCGAAACATCTCGGCTCATATATCTAAGCGAACGTTTTGAAGGCGGAAGCTATATCAGGACACAAAGACGAGGGATCTCATCCGGGGGGTGGCTGAAGGGTGGCTGCTAGCCAGATGGGATATTGATAAAAGACACGTCCGGTAGGTATGTCTGCCGCTTACCCGATTAGGATTAGGACTGGTTTTAAGAATATTGTCGTTTTTCGAAGGAACGATGTTACGGTTATTGGGAATAAAAGTTCGACAAGAAATTGTCTTGCAACTTTTCTACAGATCATATTTTTACTGCTAGAAAGGTCGAAGATTGCAGAGCAACCAATAGATATGACTGTTCTAGATTAAAAACGACAGAAAATAATTTGTGAATTATTTAGATTGCTGTGCAAGTCTTAATTTATCTTCTTATTAGAAGAGATGGTATGAATAAAATAACAATAGCCACGAAAACTATAACACCTTTCCCTTTGCTGTCGATATTTAGCTAATAGCACTTTCGAAATTTCATGCACAAAACCTTCAGATTGCTTACAAATCGGTACAGAACCTGCAGCTGACGCTGATAAAGTTTTTGCTGCCATAAACTTTGTCTCTGACCTCGATATACACGCTAGTAAATTACTACAGGAGTCGTGAAATGGGTCGAGGGATTACTCGCGTCATTTAGTTACTTTTTCACGTTTCATTTTGACCGTGATTAGCAATGAGACCCGAGTGGTTAATTTTTGAAACATGAATGTAAACTCAATGTCAAATGTAGTTGAAATACGTTGATGATGACTGAGTATTCAACTGTAGGTACAGACAGCACATCAAACTACAAACTTCAATAGTCAAATTTCAATCTCGTCACAATAGTGGAAGGTAATGCTCAATTGGTAAAAATTTACAAATTCCTGCTGTTCCCTGTACATGGTAATTCAAGAATAATGCTAAAAGATTCACCAATAAAGCAAAAACTGACACCAACAGCAAAACCACACTTCCTATGAGAAGTCAGTTTTTTATTCCGACTCATTACGAATACTGATGTTATACAAGATCTAGACATTTCGACGATCAAAACAAAACCACGTGGTTTAACACCGAACATGGAGGAAATGACAGCGACAACGGTGGCCAAGGTTATCAAACGTACTTTCGGACTTTTTACAATAGATATAAAAACTGTTGGTATTACACCGCATGTTTGGTTACGATTGAGCGCAAATATTGTAGAGCTGGATATGTTTAAATGATATTGGATTGAAGTGGAAATGAGTAGTGAGTATATTGAATTGACTGCATTCATCAACGGCGGTAATATTGGTGATGGATGAGGGGTTTATGTTGTGAAATACACTCTAGACTAAATTAAGAAGATCATATTCTTCTTAATTAAGAAAAGAGTGTAAAACCTTTGTAAGTTAGAAAAAATATTGGTCAATATAAAAAAACAATCTAAATCATAAAAAGATTAGATACTTACACGGTTATTTAACCTGTACAAGTTGTTATTTCGAAACAAATATTATTACAATGAAATTTTGAATTCATCCAAGATAACGAATTTGAATATGGTAATGAAAACAATCAGCGCAGAAAGGAAGGTTTTACTGACGCAATATTAAGTTAGAAGGCTGGAACATTATTCGATGTATATGAACGAAATAATGAAAGCTTCTAAGAATAAGAATGACCTGTATTTGTAAATGATTCAGAGAAAGACGATTCTCCATATTTCCATTTTGGCACAGCTCCGCTTATCATATAAAATGAAAACAGGAACATTACCGAGAGTCCACATTAACTCCCGAGGGAGGTTGATTAAAAATATTACTGAAAGCAGCGAAACGAGGGCAAACATTGACTGACTCGTAAAAGTAGATTACTATGATCATAAAACTCCGGCATTTCATGTAACGTTTCGAGCTGTAGGTGATGTTAATGTTATAAAAGATATAAATCTTGATCTATTGATAAATACAATAACAAAAGGTACTGTTATATTCTGAAGAAAACCTTTTAAAGCGAGTCGTAAAGTGAGAGTCGTAGATATTATTACAGCTAATAAGTAAAACATTTCAGTACAATCTTCAGGCTGATAAAAACTGACTTATCGTCAGTATACATATCCAAATAACAAAAGAGTCTAATTTCACGGGAAAATAGCCTTCGCCAAAGACATCTTTTATATTTGCACCACATACAATCGTACGTAAGTATCAATTAACTAACTAGATAGTTACTGATCCCTCGCCCTCTTCACATTTAATTGGTATAAGTAGGAGCCTTGAAGATGCTCCGGTTCAATGACCGGAGGCTTTGGAATCTTTAAGGAAAATTATAATTAGATGTTTGCTTCAGCAGCTCAATGAAAGAGTAGAAAATTACGGCAAACATTTTGTATTAATTTTCAGTTCAATGAGTTTAACTACTTCATGTTCAACTTTTCAACGTTCATAATAGTTCTTAGAAAAGACGACACTCAAGCAAATGGATAATTCACGAACGAACAATTTCAATAACTTTTCTGAAGTGTCAAAGAGCCTCAAGCGTTTCAATTTCATCATTTTGCCTGTAGCTTTTAGCGCGAAATTAAATCAAAATCTAGAACAGGGAGCTTGTTTCTCAGAATAGTGCAGTTTCCTACAGTGCCAGTAGTTGAACTTGACAAAGCAATAAAAGGATGCTATTCATCAGGTCTATCAAGCGACATCTGCTCGCCTGATACGATATAAATAGACGGAGCACTGTCCGAATTGAGACATCGGCCAATTTACTTTACGGCAGCCATGTTTGCTACATCTATCTCGACTCAATTAATACTCAACTGCTACTTGGAGATTTTAATGCTGTTTCTTTGTTTGGTTAAATACATAATAAAAAAATATCCTGTTTTTTTGATAAACGTAATGTGAGTTTAAAAACAAAAGCAGTTTAAAAGACGGAGGTATTAAAACTGTAATCTCTCGGAAAGAAATTACGAAGCAAAATTACGCGAAAGACTTTTATGGAGCAAAATATTTCTTAGCCGTTTCTTAAATCTTACAAGACGTTAAGGCGGGCACGTAGAGAATGGAAGACAATGCTACAAAGCGCAGATTAAAGATTTATATCGCCTCCCCGCGGACGAACTATCCAGAAAGTGTCTGAGCCAAACAACCAAACAAAACCAGTTAGAAATTGTCGGTCCAGATCACTTTACTAACGGGGAAACTGATATCTAAGACTCCCCACGAAACCGCAAATCCTTTGGGAATCAATAATAATAGGTATGTCGAAACTGTGGTCCTTGTTGTTACGAATGTAATAGAGAGAGATGGAGCGCAGTGGAGCACGTTGATTATCTCCAAATGAATACCAGTTGTATCCAGATTTGTCGAGGCCGACGGTGGACAGCGGGGACGATCTGAAGTAGATAGCTAGCAATAAAAATTCTGATAAACATTATATTTGGATGTAAACTTGCCAGATTGATATTGTTGTTTGTTTAAGTTTATATAATAAACATTATAGTATATTTTATGAGTTTGATAATGAAAACCAATTAATTGGCTTTACTTTTCCACGGTTCCAGATTTTGAATTATTTATTTTAAAGCCTGTTGGGCTGTAAAACTCAGGAAACTGTACCAAAGTGATTAAAAACTTTCATCTTACAATAAGTACTGGAAAATTTTCCGATACTCGCAAATTAGAAACGAAAAGTTTGTTCAGCACCAACCAAATTAACCTATGAAATATTGATACTAAAACTTATCTTTTGCGAATCTCAAAAAACGCAGAATATAACCAATTTCGTTCGTAAGCCGAAGCTGAGTTAAGCAAATGGAAAATGCACGACCCTAATCCTGATTAAGTGCATTGAAGGGAGGAATTACGAACGAGCCCCCGTAAAGGATCCAACATGGAAATACACCATTGGAAATGGCTGTAAGCGATTTCGATATTATTTGCATTTGAAGATTGGTTCCATAAAAAAACTTTAATAAAATATGGCGTAGCTGGATATATTTTTTGAATTAAACCTTTTGTGTGAAACTATTAATGCTTGAGTAGTCCTTTGTTGGATATAAAAGAGTAATGAAAGATTTTTTTTTATTAAGGTACGGGAAGGCGTTTCCCCAGGACGTGGGTTAACCGAGGCATTAATATTGAACACGAAGTAAACACAAACATCGAAAGCAGTCCAAACTTCGATAACGATTAAAATTTCACCAAGATTAGGTTAACTACTCCGTTATTGGACAGGAATTAGGTGAAGTGATGTAATCTACAGATTGTTTGCCAGAAAACTTTTTCGTGTTTACCTTCGGGAGTCTGAGAGCTCAAACTGGCATTCACAACAATTAGGTTTGTTCAATATTTATGTAAGTTCCTATTCAAGGGAAATATGGAAATGCTGTTAAGCTTGCTAAGGAAAACCAAATCGGTTTAGTTTAAGAAGCATTTGAAGCCTAAGTACAAGGGAGGCTTCGATTACGTAATCAGCTACAAAGGATCATCGCTGTCTTGGATTAGAGAACTTAATTTTGTTACAGTTTCACTTGCGATTGTAATTTTGGGACATCTGCGATATCTTCGCTAAATTACAATTGGAATTTTCAGTTTCCACAATTATGGGACTTCACGAAAAGACCTTTTCTTGATTTTGCTTTATTAGAATTTAATTGCGTCTGGCATGAAGATGCGACTGTCTCAAATCTGTCTACTATCTGTAAGTATCTCAGGACATGAGACACCGTGGAAAACATCCTATGTGAAACAATTCCATATCAGACGTTCCAATCTGTGCGTGGCCAGCTGCTGCATATAATCGTAATCACACTTCACAAGTCAATTGAAACTAGACACGCAGGCACCGTTTGTTCTAAATTGGTTGCAAGTGCAAGGTTATATTTGGTCTGTACCAGTTCTTTCTGACGTCCATTTGATACGGTTAACTAACTGGCGGATAGGGCTATGACCTAAATTAGCCTTCTTTTGTATTGAAGTAAGTTTGACTAGTCCATACATTTGCTGTCAGCTGTCAACACAAAGAGTGGTCATGCTGCGCGAAATTACATTGCGATATTCGTCTATATTTTACTGAATTCTCATTTGATATTTTTCAAAGGACAACTAAGCTACAGTTTATCGCTTGTTCTGTGACTGTGCTATGAAATATAAGCCTTCTTTGGTTACACAACTAACAACCCGAGTTACTCATGAAACAATTCAGTCACAGGGCTGCTAACTATTGCATTGTATGTAAATATCTATCGTGGTGCATATCGTGCTGGGTGATACCATCGCTCGTCTGCTAAATTGCTCGTCTCCCGCTATTGTATATCACCACTAGGCGGTAGGCGTAGTTGATTGATTGAACCAGTGAACGTAACTGTGATATGATTGGGTACACCGCTGTTCAGTGATATAGCTCGGTGTCTCTGAATAGAGGTCTGAAAAGGCCGCTGACCCAATTAGCCTTTCACCGGCGACACTGTTTGATACCTCGGTAGTTTTGGGACCAGGGACCATTTTGTGAAAGTGTGGAGATTTTAAACAAAGTTTGCAAAACTTTGATGACATGACTGATTTTTGCGCCACAAAATCTTCCCCGAGTTAGCTTCATGGTTCTTGTCCTTCATTAAAATAAGCACACATCATTATCGTTCTTTTAACTTGATGTCTAAAATCCAGTGTTAACCGAGCCATATTCTCCGCTTGATACGAAGACAAAACATGTTCTCTTCTTTAAAAAATCTTTTCATCTCCGTAGAAACAAAAGGTCTCTAAGGAACGTCTCCAGTTCTCGTGTACACCATCTGCCTTGACACAATACATGTTTGTTGGATACATATTTAATATCTTCGTTGTACGAGAAATTGTGTATCATGAAACTGATATATTTTCGTGGAAACAATGTCGAGAAGCACGAATTTACAACGAGTGTAAATACCGCTTGGATTTGTAAAATCAATACTTTTAAGCTTGCTCTCAGATTCTGGGAGCGACTTTAAGAAGATTTCGATGGCGAAGAATGTAATGACAATAGATGAGCTTTTAAAGAAACCCACCAAATCGATGAATTCTGTAGAGGCATCCAAATAATGAAGCAAGTCTCCAACATTATCACCATTCCGTGTTTCAAGCTTTTGAATAGACAAGATGGCAACAAAAAATATTTTAGTCTAAAATGTGTTGAAAGCTTCGAATGAAGAAAGTCTTAGATGCAATCTTAAAATGTTAAATGTACGCAGCGTACATTTTCTAGACATACTAATTACTATCATGCAAGACAATATCAAACTAGCTAAGTTTGTTAAAACAGTTATCGTTAAAATAATGAGAGTTACTGGCATTTTGAAAGCTCTATGCACCAAACACAAGAGTTTTAACTGCAATTTAGGAACTAATAAACATTAGTTTTGCAAGAAAACTTGAAGTACATCGTAACAATTTTATTAAACGCAAATGCTTAGGAAAACTTTAAAATATCACGATAACTGTGTACCAAAAATGATAACAGCTTATCTTTTTCTATCTCGAGAAATAGTAGAGAAAATAAAGCTTATGGCCCATGTAGCATTTCTAACTTTTACGATATAGCACGCTACACAGACAAACCCAAAGCAATCACAAATCAGACTAAATAGCTTTGACCAAAGATTTGTACAAAAAATTATAACATCAAAGTGTCAGGTAAATATCCTCAATTTTTCCAAAGTATAATTATCGACAATCGCCGCACCTATTAGTGGTGTTCCCTAATTCACACCCCGTTAGAGTTTAGAAAGGATTACGGTGTAGCCAGGTGTAAAATGTCATTAGGGACGTAGGGACTGCGATACTATCAGACAACCATTTATCATATTTACTTCAGAACCATAAAGCAGCAGTTATTTGGACTTTCAATTACATAAATGTAGTAGTTGATGTTTTACTTTTAATATTTGATGGTGCACAAACAAAGCTGCCGAACAATCTTCGAGGGGAGTTTTATAAAGACGTGACACTTGAAAGAAAGACGAATAAACAATATTTCACTGTCCCCGCTGTTCAGTAATGATGCAGGTTTTCGAAGCTTTGTCATTAACTTGAATGGGACTGGTGTGAATAAGGAAACAAGCCTTCGGAGTGCAGACTACTACAGTCAACTCGACGACCCTCATGATCCATAGAACGCAAGTGTTAGCCATAATTCCACACATCTTTACCTAATTGATCAAAGCATCTGAATTGATGTTAATTGTTTGACATTTTAAGTTTCCTGTAAGACTTTTTTTTAAGACGGGAATTCATCAAATGACCTCACTTGTTATGAGTGCAGCGAGAGAGAGGGTCAGTTTTTTAATGACCTGAATCTTTGAATCTGAATCCTTGTGTACCAGGGCCGCGGTAACTCTTTCGAACAATCCCTCAGCCCCAACCTCCTATATGACCTTTTACGATACACTTCTAAGTGTATTTTTAAAGCCATACTTATTACGTAATGTGGCCATAAAACAATTTGCCATAAATAGCTGGCAGCCAGTAAATGTATCGTAATTATGTTTGTGCCGCACGCGAGTATCACAGGTGACTGGCTCTAGAGGACTTTATAGCTATAAATGCATTGCCATGTTTGATGGAATACCTATAAGAATTTTTCATTTCTTTACCAAAACTTTTGGAAATTCAACCTTATTTATTTAAACAGTGGACAGAATTGATAACTTGCCAACGTTTAGCCAGAAGCATTTCTTCAATCCAAATTGTCATTTTCTAGTCGCCTAAAATAATACCAATTTAGTTTAAACAACCCTTAAACGAGAGAGTAAAGAGAGATTGGAATAAAAAAGCAATATTTCATTTCCTTTGGTTGACATTTACTCCTAACTTTGAATCGTAAATTTTTCGTAGCTGATCCCACGCCGCAAAAAATGTCGGATCATAAGTAAAAATTCGTTACAGCATCGGTAGACTGGTTTCCATAAAAAATAGCGTTATTCAAACATCTTTTATGCTCTAACGACATGGAAAACGTACAGAATTTTGTGAAAGGACGCCCTTTGAAAATGGGACAAAATCAATGATCCGATTCTCTGACGTGGCACAGTTGCTTTTACATATTCCTCCTTCATTTGGGGGAGTTTAGACCTCAACCGACGTTGGACATCAATGGGGAACAGACGTTACGCGAGCATGATGAGGGTACAATCAGCGTTTTTAAGCGAACGCTTGATGGACAGACACGATGGACACGATTTTGTTATACCTATTAGAGACGATTGCTATGATTACGGGGGCGTGATTGTTGGCAAAAACTCTATAGAGTTCATTTGGAAGAGAGTAAAGCTATAAGGATGAGTGGAGAACCTTAAAACTGGAAGATTTAAGTTCGAACGAAACCACTCTATCAGCATATTTCCAGTTCTACCGACATTTTAATCAAGTTAATTTTTTCTGGGTACAAAAATAGCGGCTCTCTTCGTCGCGTACGTAAGTTTTTTCTTATCTTGTACAAAGTTTGCTTGTACAAGTGTTTACATACTAAAACAGGTTTTGTGGTTATGTTCTTCACAACGAATGTAAACACTTGTTTTATTAGTATTCATAATGTGTGCGTGGATATTAAACAAATACGGAGACATCGCAGATGACCGATAACTAAGGCTTTTAGGAGGTCTTTATTGAGTAGTAGCCGTCTCTTTTATTATTTTTTGTTCTCTTCTAATAAATAAATTACGTTCCGCCTTTCACGAACGAACCTCTTGAGATAACATAAGATATGAGAGCAGTTCCAGTTTTTTTTTTTCAGATAAAGATATGAAAATCCTGAAAAGAGGGGACTACAGTCTTTCTAAGAATGAAATTATTTATGACTAATCATATTATTACTGAAAAAGAATTACAAAATAAGGTAAATGTGCACATATTAAACTATTATCTATCTACCATCTATATTGCCGGATTTATCGTCGGTCATCCGCGAAAAACATAAACTTGACACAGAATTACCAAACAACAAATATAAGCACACATAAATACTTTATGAGCATTTAAAACGAGTGTGGAGAGGTTTTATTATAGGCTGAATACAGATTATTGTTGATACGACAAAAAAAGCACATTTATTCGCGGGAAAATAATTCTGTTTCCTCTGTGGATACCGGGACTCTCGATTTTATTCGTTTATGTTGTATGTATCCTTACATATCCGAACATCCGTGGAACATGATTAAGGGTTTTGGTACCGTATGCAATCAATCGAATAAAATGCTTTTCAATGGTTTGAGGGGATTTTCAGCTACCTTTTTTAACGAATAAATATCTGAACTTAAAATTAAAATATGGATTCTGACAGCATTCACAAGTTTAGTAATTTTTCAACAAGAGCAGATTTTCAATTTTTTTTACGACATTGAAAATAAATCCAATTTACTTCATGATATTTTTCAGAATCTAGACACAAACAAATTAGAATTTGACGACCCAGAAATTGAAGGACAAGTTTAATGACTTACTTTTTTATGTTTGTTAGAATATTAATTATTGTTTGTAGATAAGAATACAGGTGACGAAAAAACTTATCATAAATCTATCATATCATATCATAACGTATGGTATCATAAATATCAGAAATCCCACATTCTTTTAAAATAAAATACTTATAGAATCAATCGTGAAAACTGTAAAGACAAAACAAAATATTTCTACAAAACCAATAAAACTTTTAAGTGGTTTTCTTGGCGATGTTGTTTGTTTGAAAAGTGAGGATTTTGCCTACTTAGCGCTGAGGTCAGCTGAATAACAGACGTTTTGTTTTCATAATAAAAGTGTGTGTGGTAATAATATAAGGCCGTTTATATTGATTTTGGATTTATTTAGTAAGTAGATTTTTAACCCCGGTGCGAAAATAGGGATGCATAAGTTTGATGGCTCGATATGTGCCTGTGTCCGGGGCTGCGGGATTGTTCGAAAGAGTTGCCCGGTCCTGGTACACAAACGGTCTCCAGAAGGAACAGAGGTGGGGTTTCCACAGTGAAGGTTTGATACTGATTCCATACCCGCAGAGGTCACTTGATGATTTTCAATCAAAGATACCTACGTGTCTGAATGTGGCACTTTTGCTGTTCAACGGGTGAACCGATTTGGACGCGGTTTTTACAGACACACGTTTTCTATTAAAGCTTCTTTCTCAGACATGTTTTAATAAAATCGGAACAAGAGTTTCTGTGTCATACTTAGGTGCGAATTTTGTTTACCTATCGATGGTCAATAAATTAAATTTAAACAATACCGACACCCTTCTCCGTCCATCATTACGCTTAATTCATACGAGACGAGGAAAACGACATTGTTTGTGGTCTTTGAACCTGACAATTATTGATGCACGTGGCATCCAGCGCCATCCATTCGGAATATATTGATAGTCATTAGTTCTGCTGCCGTGGGACAAAATATGCGTTACTAATTTATTTTGACGGTTGACGCAAGTGCCCGTAGATATATACAGGCATATCAAGCTACCACAGTCCGTCAAATTTCTTCAATAGGTTTTCAACATTATCACAATAGTGGAATGTTATTGTTGCATGGTAAAAATTGACAGATACCGGCGGGTTGATCGCCTAAGCGGATTGGAGCGTAGTTTTTAAACAACCAATAGTATTTATCCGCTTAGGGATATTTTAGAACTTCTCAGCTCCGTTCCGTTTTCATGGAGCCTGGGCCTAAGGTTTGCTTTAATTTCCCACCTTACTTAGATGTCTGACCAGACACTTAATACAAGTCCGAATCGCGTGATAATCGTACCTATCCATAACTTGAGCTGATCCTACGCATCAAGTAGCGCAGCTTCGATTGCGAGGGGAAATGCGTCCATCAATTAAATTTTAGAACAGAAAAGCTTTCAACTATGATCAATTTAAGAAATATATGAAAACAAGTTCAATAGTTTACTTCATACAAAATACGTAATAGGACATAAAAAAAATAGCATTATGTTAATAATATTCCTAAAAATGGAAAAACTAAAAATTAATGAGGATGAAAGTAAATTTCTTACAAAATAAAATAGGTATGGTTAATTTTAAAAATGTTGTCTTGTGATCTGTCCTTGTCTCAGTCTGATCAGATTCTAATATGAGTAAGAAAATCATATTTCATGCTGAGGTAATTGCAGTTATTAAATCATTATTTTAAATAGGTTTAATAGTGCTAAAGTTATAATTGCCCCTTGTTATGGAAATAAAGAAATCAGTTATTAGCTACTAATTGCTGTTCTTTTAATTTGTTTATAAACATAAAGCAGATTTATTTACTGGATTTTTTCTAAATAAATATTATTATTTCAAGGACATTTCTGCATAAAAGAAAATAAGATTAGGAATTCTTGGCTGTATGTAGACAGATTGATGTCAGAAAATTTATCTAAAATGTGTACAATACTCTAATGCATTTATTTTATGGTTCCTAAGCTTGATTCCTTTACTTTGTATTTAATTATTTTAATATGAACTAAATCACACGGGTATGGAACTAAATATAAAATATTGATTTATTTTATCTTTTTAATGAGACTTACCAAAACTTCATGGTGTGTCCGGTTGCCCCGGTGCACCCACTGCACATTTGGCAGTGGTACAGTGTCCAGACTGCCACAAGGTATGGTCACATTCGTGCCCTTGTCTGCAGCTACATCCCTGATCTCCACCTCCTCGGCTGAGGCCAGAGGGAAGGCTACAAAAATATTTATAATATTTTATTAAAAAAAAAAATATGTAAAGTAAAATGTTCACTTTAATTCGAGATAAAATAAAGTTAATAAATTTCTAGGCCGGGTTTTTACATAAGCCATTTTTTTCGTAATTTATTTACCTTTTATTCCAAGGCAGAACACAGACAACAATATACGCTCGAAAAACATTCTACTAAAACTACATCTAGACACTTAGAAAAAAATCTCGAGCGCTACTTTGGGTAAAGTAAAAAAGATTTGTTTCCTATCTATTTATTTTACATCACACAGAATTAATTAAACGACGGAAGGCGAAATAATAGGAAACAAATCGCACAACAAACGTCTTCACTCCATTGATAAAAGTCATAGACTACTTTATTTGATTTTATTTTTCGTAAATTTTGTTGCTATATCTCATTTGTCGCAATTCAATATTGCTACTTAAAAAAATAAATGTCATTTGAAATAAGGGTAGTTCTACATATTCTAAAAGTTTGCTTTAATTTTTCACGAACCATTTATGCATTAAAGGCCTCGTTTTCCCATATCGACAAGTAAATATAAATTATTCATATTAAAAGTTAATTTTTCTTACTTGTCAGTGGCATTTAATGGTAAATAAAGTGTAAAGAAAATTATGCTCCTCGTGTGTTTCAGCTTTAGAAGCATAGACAATCAAATCACTTTCTGTAGTCCAGATACAATACTGGGATTTTCTATAGTCAATTTTCTGATATAAAAACACCTTGTTTTATTGTAAAAAATATTTACTTGTAAATTTTGTAAAAATAATGCACATTTTGCTATTTTTGCAAACAGTGACATTTCGCTTTTCTGACAACTGTCAGATTCCACCCACTTGTCTGTGGTTTTACAATGCCAATGCATGATCATAGACTAAAATATAGATTTTCTTCGGATATGGCCGCTGTATCGGCAATACAACATCTGCAATGTTTTGTAAATTCATTTTTATAAAATGAATAAGGTGTTTTTTACTTATGTATAGTGATTAGTGGACCGTGTACAGTGCTGTGATATTTGTAATGGATGCAGAGAACGAGTACGAAAAAAAGAGAGTTCGTGAGGCCATACAAACGATAGAGACTATTCAGTCCATGATCGACGTTTCAGCTGATAGACTCGAGGGTTTGAGGACACAATGCTCGACGAGCGCCGAGCTGACGCAGCAGGAGATCCGGACCCTGGAGGTAGGGGTGCTGACCTTCACAACTCGTTACGCTTGTAGGGGAAATAAGCAATGCCCTTGAAAGTATTATACCGAGAGGCCGGGCCTCAAGGACTTAGCTGCACTCAAGGACTGGGGTGAATAGTTCATTGCCGTAGTGGAAATCGTTGCCGTACGCGCGCGCCGCTCCCTCTCACCTTGAATGTTTACCTTTTTTAATTTCACGCGATGAAATTCTGTAGTACTCATATTATTGGTATTTGAATTTCGATTTCAGAGAGAGGTTGTGAAATATTTTCAGATAATAGTCATCATTATGTGCGTAGTTACGCCAAAATATGTAGGTTTTTGTGTTAGAAATGGCAATTATTCTTAATGGCATGTTTTGATACATTTTAATGAGAAAAAATGCATTCCATAGGAGAGAGTAAATAATGATTGCCAGTTGTTAAGTCAATAGTTATGGAATGTAAGAAGCTAGAATTTATATTGATCTACTGCTTTCTACTGCTACAGCACAAGTTACACAGCACTAATGTGAATTTAATCTCTCTAATGTGAGGAGTTTCTCTTTCAAGATAAATCAACACTGAAACATAATGAATTGAGAGTTATAAGATAGATAAGTTTTATTTTTCACCATGGTTTATAAATACAACATAAACATACACCTTTTTCCTTCTACTACTATTGCAAAGTTATCTTAATTTCTTACCATAGTCATGAATCATACCTAATTAATAAATTAAATACAATTTAATGAGTCATTTTGAATCTATTTATGGGACAATTGGAACCATCTCATATCAAACAAGCTAAATAATTGAGGAAAAGCTATAGAAATTAAAGCTAAAATAAAGTAAATACAGTGTTATCAAAAAGAACTACTTATTTATAAAAATATAATTGTAATCCACAATGTTCTAACCTACTTGACAAATTGACCGTATGAAACTCAAATTTTAAATTACAGTAAAAGCTCCTTATTCGCGCTTCCTTCATTCGCGTTTTCAGTATTCGCGGATTGAAAAAATGCGATCTAATTCCTTTATTCGCGGCCTAAGATTTCTTTATTCGCGGATCGAATCAGTACAACGGTACAAACATACCTCAATACAAAGCATTCTGTATAATATGTCATCGCGACAACAAGTGAACTAATAAAAAAATAGACCTTATTATTACTACGCCTAGATTGTTTTTTCAAAAGCTATCGGCGTTTTTTGTTTGGTTCAGCGGTTCCTTTGAGAAGGACAAACATAATGTTTAGGTAAAATAAACTTATTTGTTATGACATAAAGT
>NWSH02000525.1:1983246-1995365 GCA_002382865.2 Heliothis virescens | reverse complement strand
GGGTGCTGACTCACAACTCGTTACGCTTGTAGGGGAATAAAGCAATGCCCTTGAAAGTATTATACCGAGAGGCCGGGCCTCAAGGACTTAGCTGCACTCAAGGGACTGGGGTGAAATAGTGTCATTGCCGTAGTGAAATCGTTGCCGTACGCGCGCGCCGCTCCCTCTCACCTTGAATGTTTACCTTTTTAATTTCACGCGATGAAATTCTGTAGTACTCATATTATTGTATTTGAAATTCGATTTCAGAGAGAGGTTGTGAAATATATTTCAGATAATAGTCATCATTATGTGCGTAGTTACGCCCAAAATATGTAGGTTTTTGTGGTTAGAAATGGCAATTATCTTAATGGCATGTTTGATACATTTTAATGAGAAAAAATGCATTCCATAGGAGAGAGTAAATAATGATTGCCAGTTGTTAAGTCAATAGTTATGGAATTGTAAGAAGCTGAATTATTTATTTGATCTACTGGCTTTCTACTGCTACAGCACAAGTTACACAGCACTAATGTGAATTTAATCTCTCTAATGTGAGGAGTTTCTCTTTCAAGATAAATCAACACTGAAACATAATGAATTGAGAGTTATAAGATAGATAAGTTTTATTTTCACCATGGTTATAAAATACAACAAAACATACACCTTTTTCCTTCTACTACTATTCAAAGTTATCTTAATTTCTTACCATAGTCATGAATCATACCTAATTAATAAATTAAATACAATTTATAATGAGTCATTTTGAATCTATTTATGGGACAATTGGAACCATCTTCATATCAAACAAGCTAAATAATTGAGGAAAAGCTATAGAAATTAAAGCTAAAATAAAGTAAATTACAGTTTATCAAAAAGAACTACTTATTTATAAAAATATAATTGTAATCCACAATGTTTCTAACCTACTGTACAAATGACCGTATGAAACTCAAATTTTAAATTATACAGTAAAAGCTCCTTATTCGCGCTTCCTTCATTCGCGTTTTCAGTATTCGCGGATTGAAAAAATGCGATCTAATTCCTTTATTCGCGGCCTAAGATTTCTTTATTCGCGGATCGAATCAGTACAACGGTACATACATACCTCAATACAAAGCATTCTGTATAATATGTCATCGCGACAACAAGTGAACTAATAAAAAAATAGACCTTATTATTACTACGCCTAGATTGTTTTTTCAAAAGCTATCGGCGTTTTTTGTTTGGTTCAGCGGTTCCTTTGAGAAGGACAAACATAATGTTTAGGTAAAATAAACTTATTTGTTATGACATAAAGTGTATTATTAAATGCTGTCACAAATGGACGTCCCGTCCTTTGATAAGTACCGCATTGCGTGTTGTATTGTTTTAATTTTCCATTCGTTACAAATATTGTGATCGAGTAACACGTATCTTCCGCTATCATCCGTCACCTAGGAACGTATCCCCTATAACCCCATATAAATTACCATTCCATATTCACGGTTTCTGTATTCGCGGCATATTTACGGAACGTAAACCCCGCGAATGAAGAGCTTTTACTGTATAATAATGTGTATGTGAATGTAAAAGTTTGCTAGGCTTTCACGCTATAAGTACTCAACCAATTTAAATGGCCTTCGGTACACAGGTAGTCTGAAGTCTGAGAAAAGAGATAAGCTACTCTTTACCTAGTTTTGGAAAGTAGTTCTCTGGAGATGTGGGTGGAACTGTAACCATCAATAATAATGACACATTCTAAGCCTATACACAAAATTCATTATATTTGTCACGCCAATGTGTCACAGTGCCATAATATTATCAACAATGGGTGCAATATTTAGCTAAGTGATTCAATGCTAATATTTATATACTTCATCATACTTATAGGTGTTTGTATAAGGTACTTGATGCTATTTATTTACCAACAATCATACAATGTTAAGATACAAACAGCGGATTAACCTACCCGAATATTTCATAGAGTTTCATCCGTGTCTCATGGGATCTACTCTGCGCACTCAAATAAAAAGTAGTCTTTTGTAGTATTTTGTGTTTTTATGCGCCTATTTCAATACGAAAACAAAGAAAATTTCGAAAAATTATGAGCACTTTTTATTTGACCTCTAATGGGTTAAGCTGACAACTTCCTCTACTTCTAAATTCTTTAACTTAAAATATAATGTACAGACCCCAGCACATCAACCTACCTCAATCTGTCAAATTTATGCAATAGATTTTCAACCTTATCACAGTAGTGGAAGGTTAATGTTTGATTGATGAAATTTGACAGATTCGGGTAGGTTGACCTGCTGTTCTCTGTACATTAATTAATTTCTACAACATTTAAAGATTGGTTCTGGTTATTAAAATTATAAATAATATGAACAGGTCAGTTAACACATATATTTATAGTAATAGTTTGTTGATAAATAAGGTTCAATAACAATACTTTGTATGCTTGTGTGTATTTGTAAACAATATTATTGCTGGTCAATTTGCAATCTGTTTGATATTAATCAATGTTATTGATCAGTGATAAATTGATTTGTTGCTAACAGGAAATATTATTGTTACGTTTATAGATTTTCTATGGAATGACTAACTATCGACGATCTTCTTCTTATTCAGTGAGATGCAGGTTTTAACAGTCCTAGGGCCAGAGTTTTCTCAAATCCGCCTGACGGCTTCTGACGTGAAATTATAGCTACGACTGCTACTGAGTAGCATTCGAGAACGCCGGGCCCTCCCAGGCACGGGGGTATAACACCACCAACTTCCAAACTCCAGGCTGCTTTTGTGAAAGCTTCTAAAACCCGCGAAGCGATTTCGGGCTGACCCGGGAATCGATCCCGAAACCCGTGTACGGCAGTGGCGCTATGCGCACTAGACCGTTAGGCAGTTACTATCGACGATGAGATAAAATGATTTCTTGATAAAAACTACGTGCGAACTATACTATTGTTTTGCCTTATCAGCTGAAGATGTTTACGACTTTGTCATAGACATGGGTTTTCTAAATAATCGCCATGGCGAGCAGTTGTGCACTGACTGCAAAAAGTAAATTATGTCCCAATATCTATACCCCAAGCAAACATTGTTTTCTGCTAAGCCGGCTCCACACTCGCGGTGCGAACGGCCGCGAAATCCCGCGACAACTGCGAATCACGAATGTGGATGTTGTTCACGCGTTCGCGTTTGCGCTTCGCGCCGTTCCCCGATCAGTGTCGGTTTTTTGGTCTGCGACAAAGAGTTTGCGGCGCGCGAACGTGAACGCATCTACACTCGCATTTTTCCGCAGTAGCGGACAGGACATTGGTGTCATCCACCATCGTCTTTTTCTCCATCTCTTTTTTATTTGCTTCTTATCTTTCACACAAAGGTAATTATAATAAGCAATAGCAAGCAGTGACACAGCAGCAGCAGAAATCACGTCGTCGTCGTCCATAGTCACGAATGAGACTGTGAAGATTCGCGAGTGTGGAGGGACACAGTTCACGCGTGAAATAACGGCGCGACTTCACGGGCGAGTGTAGAGCCGGCTCTAGATCAACCCATCACGCTGTGGGTGCAGCGAGAGTGATTGTCAGGCTATTACTGACTAAAACCCATCGTGTTCTGTCTTGAGCCATTTGTGTAGCAGGGCCGTGGTAACTCTTTCGAACAATCCCGTGGCCCCGGAAGGCTTTGGCCCCACTGGGTGGTTCTGAAAAATCTTCAGTGGCAAACGACGCTCGCGCTCTCGTAGTTAGTGCGAAATAAATATAGGAGTAATGTAAAAAAACTGGCCAAGTGCGAGTTGGACTCGCGCACGAAGGGTTCCGTACCATTTTCTATGAAAAAAGTACAATAGGAATGATTAAGTGTGAGTTACTTAAGTTGCACATTATTTCTAATAGATGGCGCTACTAGTATACAATTTTGCAATTAATGAAAACAAATCAACAGCCCCAGTATTTTTTTTTTTTAAATTTTTAGTATTTGTTGTTATAGCGGCAACGGATATACATCCTTTGTGAAAATTTCAGCATTCTAGCTATCACGGTTAATGAGATACAGCCTGGAGACAGACAGACAGACAGACAACGAAGTCTTAGTAATAGGGTTCCGTTTTACCTTTTGGGTACGGAACCCTAAAAACAAACTTCTACAGTTAAGACATTACTTTTTCGGCTTTCTGTTTTTTTAAGCCCTGCAAATTCGTGGTTTTGGCATACTGTTTTATCGAATCTCAATTAATTAATCTTCACTACACCAAGATTTCTCTTCGTTCCAGGGCAAGTTAGTGAAGCACTTCTCCCGGCAGCTGGTGATCAAGGCCAGCTTCGGTGAGGATTTGCGGCGTGAGCTCGGCGATGTGCCGTGTCTCGCGCAATGGCTTCGAGTTGTGGGGCTCAGCCCCGAGGCTATCGAGGTAAGGGAGCCTGGGTATATTGGTTGGGCAATTGTCAGTGGTGTTTGTATCAGACCTAGACTTGGAGGCTATGTTACTGGTCGTGTCTTCTGTTTTGATGCGATGCTGAATGATATTCTGACAGTTTGGTTGACTTCCGTATTGAAGGTGTTAGCGACAACTGAAAAGTCTGGATGTGCTTAACACGAGTGTGGTTTCTCAGGCGGTATGTTCCCGCGTGGCGTCGCTGGAGACGCTGCGGGAGCGCTCCGACCACGAGATGCGCGCGCTGCTCGCCGGCGCTCGCGACGAGGAGGTGCTGCGACTGTGCCGCGCCATGCAGCGCCTCAGGTCTTATATAGGTGAGTGCGTGTCGCAGGCGCTATGTCCCGCGTGGCGTCGCTGGAGACGCTGCGGGAGCGCTCCGACCCGAGGAGGTGCTGCGACTGTGCCGCGCCATGCAGCGCCTCAGGTCTTATATAGGTGAGTGCGTGTCGCAGGCGCTATGTCCCGCGTGGCGTCGCTGGAGACGCTGCGGGAGCGCTCCGACCACGAGATGCGTCTCCTACCAATGTAGTCCTGATTCTTCTCCATGATTTTGGAGTCTAGAACCGCACTTGTTGTTCGCATTTTATGTTGTTCCGCTACTAAATGTATTATATGTATTAGCAATTCTCATTGACCGTCTGTCCCGTACGCACAGAGGCGCTGGGCCGCGGCGAGGGCGGCGCGGAGCTGCAGCTGTTCTGGGACTCGTGGGAGCGGCAGGCGCGGGCGTCGCCGCGAGCGCCGCGCGCCCGCCACGCCAACCACGACCACCACGGCACGCCGCATAATAAGAAAGGTTGGTTACCTTTGATATGTGACGTATGTTTAGGTTCCATTGAAGTTAGAAAATCATGTTAGGTTAGCTGATTTCTATGTGACGTATGTTTAGGTTCCATTGAAGTTAGAAAATCATGTTAGGTTAGCTGATTTTGCGGTTTTACTCGTAAGATATTGAAAGAAAAACTTCTGGATCTAGACACGCGGCAGCGTTCAAGTTCATGTAAAAGAAACTGGCTAACCAGTGCCGAGTGTTATATTATACGAACCACTTAGTGCCACTTTTGACCTTTCTATTAAGATTATCATAATATGTTAGCTCAGGTTTCATTAAATTTTTCTGAAAGCCCAAAGCTCTTATTCACACTTACAGACAATATAAATAAAAAATATCAGTGGAATAAAATCTTTTTACTTTTTTTATTGTAATAAGAACAAGCATAGTGACTGATAGGGCCAACCCCTTACATAAAGAAGTCCTATTGTCAAAACTCACACAAAGTTGTCCTTCCAGGTGGCAAGTCTCCCCCCACGCCGGTGGCGAAGCGGAAACAGAACAGCACGCTGCCCCCGCCCGCCGCACTCACCAAGTCGCGCTCGCACGAGTCGCAGCTGTCGGTCAGGCCTGACGCTTCCGACCTCAGGTCAGTACACAAGTGGTGGACGATAGACGCTGTATCGTATAATAAGTCCCATATTTTTTTGTCAACCTTTGTAAATACTACAATACTGTACAGACGACAGCAGGTTAACCTATCTGAATCTGTAAAATTTTACCAATCGAAAGTTCCACTATTATTGAAAATATATTGAAGAAATTCGACAGATTGAGGAAGGTTTTAGGTAGGTAGGAAATTTTTTAATGTTGACAAATGATGCACTCGAAAAGAAAAGTTCTTGCACATAATGTGTTAGTGATTGAGTGCAAAGGTCTAGATTTCTAAATACTGATTATATTATTATGTATTGTTGTAATTGCATTGGGTAAACCAAAAGACTGGTAGAACAAAGTCGACCTCAAATTAATATAAGCCAGTCAACAATCTAGTTATCAAAACGTATTTGCCTACTTGTACTAACATACATTTTATTGACAGCGACAACAGCCAGTCGTCAGCAGTGGGGACAGGCGAGGTGACTCCCCCCGCTTCCCCGCACGACACGGAGTCCGAAAACACGCCACAGCACCGCCCTCTAGCGTACTACAACAATAACGTAAGTTACACTTATTTATTTGCACCTTTTCTTAATAAAATGACTCCTCCTGCTGTGGGTGTAGCGTGAGGGAGTGTCAGACTCTTACTGATTTAAATTCACTGTGTTCCTTCTGGATATACAGTCAGTTTCATAAGTCCCTATACACATCCTATTGACCAAAACAGCTGCACAATATACGGTCCATAAGTTGCTTGACAATATAAACGCCAAGACTAGCTATACATTCTAAAAGTTCGAATGACCAAAACTGCTGCACAACATGCGGTCCATAAGTTGCTTGATAAAATTAACGCTGAAACTACACACATTCAAAAGTTCAAAAGTAGCTCAACACTCGACTGACGAAAGTATCTACATACCAATAAACCCGAAAGTCGCTACACAACTAAAATGGCAAAAGTCGCTACACAACCATAACGCACCTCGAACGTTGATGCATGGTGATTACAGAGCATATTTTTTTTCACTACCTACAAACGAAGAAAGGTGTGTAAGTTCAAAATATGTTACTATAAAAACGCATTTTGGTATTACAAGAGCAGCTCGAAAAAGGTGGTATTTATTGTCGACATAAAAGGTCTTCAATTATTTTAACCGTCCGAATCATTTAAATCAATCCACGCATTAAGAGTTCCCTGTACGCCAAGGCAAAGTCATTGGCTGTCATGTTACAAATGCTTGCTATTTCACCTGGCAAGCCGTGGAAAAGAGATAGCGCCAGTGATGAGCAGATGAGAGCTAGTACGTGATGTACACGTCAATTTCAAACTGACAAAATTTTTTTTTCTATGGCCAACAACAAACTTTTTGGTGCCTCTTCCAAAAAGTTTGTACCTATTTAGTATTTTTCATAATTCGTAATTCGTAGTGTCTTATGAGGACACATTTGGTTTCACCAGAGAATACGTCAGTGTTGAATAATTACTTTGTGCCGCATAACACTACCTGTCTAGGTATATATTTAGGGTACCTATCTGCATAATTTTACCCTATTATTTATCCAATATAATAAAGAAAATCCCATATGGAGAGTCTTACTATCCACCTGAAGATTCGCCAGAGCTTTCAACTAAGCAAACTTTAGTTTTATAACATTCCGCTTCCTGAGAGTATTATCTTCTAATATACTATGAGCTATATTCCTACGAAATTTCATTAAAATCCATTTAGCAGTTGCGTCGGGTAATTAACAATTATGTAAGTTATGCGGTCCCAGTAGGACATGGTGAGCAGTTGAATGGACATCCAGTGATTGTTATGTACTTAGGAGATTTATGCTGTGCTAGTATTTTACTTTCTTGTTCAGCTGCATTCTGTAAATTGGTTTTTGACTAATCACACACATTCCTTCTTCCCATGCCCGGATAAAACATAGCCCCATATACAGCACAAAGACCGTGGCTTCCTAAAAG
This sequence comes from Heliothis virescens, assembly GCA_002382865.2. Taxonomy (NCBI): domain Eukaryota; kingdom Metazoa; phylum Arthropoda; class Insecta; order Lepidoptera; family Noctuidae; genus Heliothis; species Heliothis virescens. The sequence goes on along the minus strand of NWSH02000525.1, from coordinate 1,987,556 downwards.
TGAAAGAATTATTCAAATTGGTTCAGTAACTCCAGAGCCTATTCGGTACAAACTAACAAACATACAAACAAACAATAAAATCTTTCGTCTATAAATATTAGAATAGACGACTAACTGTCATTGCCAAGTTGACACTTGTCAGTGGCGAAAAATACGTTTTTTTATCTCTTGTTTTTAGACTCTAATGCTCTGTTCCTAAAGAACGAAATGACTCGTTTTGCTTGCGGATCGTAGATTTTTGACACAAGTCATACAATAAACGTCAAAATTTGTCGTCCGCAATCAAATTGAATAGTTTTTTGTTTATAGGAATAGGGTGTAAGGCTGAACCCGCATTGGGCTATCACATCTGAAAACGCAACGCTCAGCTTATGCCAGACGTGCGCGTGGTGGCTACGCTTCATTTTCTCATTCGCATGATTTTCACAGTGCACAGCTTGATCGTTGAAGCCGATGCCGCTGATGTCAATGTTATTTTAATAAAAATTATCTGTCAAATTTTTTTAATCAAACATCAACCTACCTGCATTGTGATAAGGTTGAAAATCTATTGCAGAAAGACAGATTGTGGTAACTTGATGTGCTGTTGTCTGTACATTCCTATAAAAATACGACATTTGCAAAACTCATTTTGATTAAGTATATTTTGTTCTGTTTCATATATTACTAGCTGTTCGTCGCGGTTTCATGCACTTTATGCTTTCCTAATATCCACAGACGACAGCAGGTCAACCTACCCGAATTCGTCAAATTTCACCAATCGAACATTAACCTTCCACTGTTGTGATAAAGTTGAAAGTCCATTGTAGAAATTTGACAGATTGGGGTAACTTGATGTGCTGTCTTTGTTAATTGAATAAAAAATCTATTATTACAAACAAATTAACAGGTATATAACTATTAAAATAGGTGTTACACCTATGCTACAGTTATGTAATGTATCATAGCGTTCCTGCACATCATGCCGCCACCGCGGTGCCACCGCACCGCTACCACGTGCGTTCTCTCTATTTGATGAATTCCATTGATTCATTGATTTGGGTCGAGAATCATTAGCATAAACCACGTCCCTGAATTCGACCAGGATGCAAAACAACAACTTGTATAATTGAAATATATTTTAATAAAAATGTATTTTATTAAATATTATTTAATCTGAAACATAATATTCTATATACCTACAAACCATATCTTTTTGCAAATAAACAAAAACCGGCCAAGTGCGAGTTGGACTCGCGCGCGAAGGGTTCCGTACCAAGCTGTAGTTCCACGCTTGAAGTAACAGATGGCGTTGTATTCAAATTGCACTGTCTTTATAATTTATTGTATGGGGACCCCTCTTCATATATAACTTTTTATAATTTTTAGTATTTGTTGTTATAGCGGCAACGAAAATACATCATTTGTGAAAATTTCAGCTTTCTAGCTATCACGGTTAATGAGATACAGCGTGGAGACAGACAGACAGACAGACAGACATACAGACAGACAGACACAGACAGACAGACAGACAACGAAGTCTTAGTAATAGGGTTCCGTTTTTACCCTTTGGGTACGGAACCCTAAAAATGAACATAGGCCTACGTTTTTGAGATCTGACTGGAATAGACAGAGGTTAGTTTGATAACCAAAAGAATACATAATATAATACATAAACAGTATATGTGTACATATTGTAACACAATAAGTAAAAAAATAACGAGTTCTATTTATTACATACGCATGATCAATTAAATTCAGACTAGTAGAAACATGACGGGTTCCACACCATTGTTTTTATGGCGTTTTACCACACAAAATAACGTCTGTTGAATGGAAGCCCCCTAAAATATTAATTTTATTCTAGTTTTCAGCATTGTTATCATAACGGCAACAATATGTAATACAATACGGTTCATGAGATAACTGGTGACAGACAGACAGACGGACATACGGACACATGGTCAGACGGACAGACGGACCAGATAGACGGACAAACAGACGGACAGACGGACAGACGGACAGACGGACGGACAGACAGACGGATGGACAGACAGACGGACGGAAGGACAGACGGATGGACGGACAGACGGACGGATGTACTGACGAACAGACGGTCAGACGGACGGACGGATAGACGGATGGACGGATAGACGGATGGACGGACAGACAGACGGACGGAAAGATAGACGGACGGACGGACAGACGGACGGACGTACAGACGAACAGACGGTCAGACGGACGGACGGATAGATGGACAGACGGACCAGACGGACGGACAGACAGACGGAAGGACAGACAGACAGACGGACGGACGGATGGATGGACAGATGGACAGACGGACGGACGGACAGACGGACGGATGGACGGACGGACGGACGGACAGACGGACGGACGGACGGACGGACGGACAGACGGACAGACAGGTCAATCTCGGGATGTGAGAACCTCCTTTTCTGAATTCGGTTGAAAATGTGAACAACTTTTAAAGTCACGATAAAAACATATCGTATCCAATTATTATCGACTTAGATACAACGCTGCGTTCCAAAGAATTTTGAAATAAAAAAAACCGGCCACGTGCGATTTGGACTCGCGCACGAAGGGTTCCGTACCATTATCTATGAAAAATTAACGTATCTGTTCCCATCATCATCATTTGTGAAGATTTCAGCTTTCTAGCTATCACGGTTTATGAGATACAGCCCGGAGACAGACAGACAGACAGACAACGTAGTCTTAGTAATACCCGTTTTACCCTTTGGGTACGGAACCCTAAAAATGGTTTATTTCTATCATGTGTTACCTCCTATCTCCTGACCAAATTTCATGTCTCGGGTGATTGATTCACCGATTGCCGTCCCATCGGGTTATGAGAATGAGGGAATAAGAAGTGCACCTATGTCTGTGCAAATGCTTGTGCACTATAATATATCCTGCGCAGCTGGCTGATCGCCTTATATGGGAACAGCCGCCATGGCCGGCAATGGGCTAGGACGCCATTATTATATTGTCATCAAAACTACATACCGCTGCCAATTTCCATGATGCTACGACCCTTGAAATTGCTTCAATGTTACCTTAGATTCCATCCGTGTTGTTACCAGTTCAAAATCTGCTAATAGAGTTCCCGAGAAACCGAGGATAGAACTCTTGAAAATTCTAAGCACGCATCGGATAAGCACTTGATATTCGTATGTATATCCAGATAATCCAGCCAGTAGTCTATTTAACCGATATGGTTTGGACCTTACCTGATATGGTTTGGACGACAGAAAATCAAGACATACAAATAAATGCCTATAATCACATCGGCATACAGCAACTAACACGTGTCCATCTAATTATGGTAGGTACGACTACCATATCAGACGACAGTGGAGGCGATGTGCACTTTAGGGAAATCCTAAAAACTTGGTTGAAGCTGCCTTGTATTTGGGCATGTTTATTAATTTTGTATATAAGCCCCAACTTTTCTGGGTTTCCATCATCAGATCCTGACCACTACAGTCACTGGTTTGACTCACAGCTTACAGTGTGAATTGAAACACATCAATGGTTATTATCATTGAACTGATCAATGATTGTAAAAGTCTTACGTTTTTCCAAAGAAACTTTACAGTCAGTGGGTATCCTTGAGGGCGGTTAATGGATATCCTATTTTCATCCATTTTTCCGGATATCTGATTCTCGTATGCATTGGTGCAATATTATTTTTAGACATAGCGTATATATAATATTCCAAATAGCAAATTACTTGACATGGGTATGTCAATAATAAATGAATAAACAATACTTAGCAACCATTCGTGCCAGAGCGGTGTCATTCGGACTCGTTCGGGTTACCTTCCCCCGCAGCCCGTAAGAGATGAATTTGTGTGGGTGAGATGTAAGATAATTATGGCGAAAAACGAGCGCTTGAAAAATATTTTAGTCGTTATGGAGAAGCGAAATTATGAACAATCTGCTCATTGTTTTACTGCCATAAAAAATATTGAGCTTGAGAATAAATTATCTATGACTATTGGTCCATGAGAAACAGTTGTTTCATTAATTTTATGTTATCTTTTTGCTAAGAAAGTTTACGTAAAAATTGGCGTTAAAATGTGCATCTTTCGAAGCTTATAATTTTTAAATTAATAAACTATTTCAAGGTCTTATGTACCGTCGGGCATAGATTATGATGGTGATAAATCACATATTGAGCAATAAATTTGGTACATAATATCCAGTAGCGCTATAATTTGTATTGCTCTTTTTGTATGGAAGTTTCACTGGAAGGGCCGCCTTAAGAAGATTATTTAAATATTTTGTTCTACAAAAAATGTTAA
>NWSH02000525.1:1966388-1981212 GCA_002382865.2 Heliothis virescens | reverse complement strand
ATAAATATTCCAAATAGCAAATTACTTGACATGGGCTATGTCAATAATAAATGACATAAAACAATACTTAGCAACCATTCGTGCCAGAGCGGTGTCATTCGGACTCGTTCGGGTTACCTTCCCCCCGCAGCCCGTAAGAGATGAATTGTGTGGGTGAGATGTAAGATAATTATGGCGAAAAACGAGCGCTTGAAAAATATTTTTTAGTCGTTATGGAGAAGCGAAATTATGAACAATCTGCTCATTGTTTTTACGTGCCATAAAAATATTTGAGCTTGAGAATAAATTATCTATGACTATTGGTCCATGAGAACAGTGTTTTCATTAATTTTATGTTATCTTTTTGCTAAGAAAGTTTACGTAAAAATTGGCGTTAAAATGTGCATCTTTCGAAGCTTATAATTTTTAAATTAATAACTATTTCAAGGTCTTATGTACCGTCGGGCATAGATTATGATGGGATAAATCCATATTGAGCATAAATTTGGTTACATAATATCCAGTAGCGCTATAATTTGTATGCTCTTTTTGTATGGAAGTTTCACTGGAAGGGGCCGCCTTAAGAAGATAATTTAAATATTTTGTTCTACAAAAAATGTTAATTACTTGAGTAACGTAAAATGTGTATTTTTGTACACACGATAGAAAAACACAATAGGAAAGAAAGAATTTACAAAGGCTTATTGTATTATTTATAATGATATTTCTTCCAATAACCTGAATAAATAAAATAGGAATGAAAGGGATGTAGACAGAAATTAAATGGAACGAAAAATAACTGTATATTATTCTATACTAATATTATAAAGCTGAAGAGTTTGTTCGTTTGAACGCGTTAATCTCAGGAACTACTGGTCCTATTTGAAAAATTCTTTCAGTGTTAGATAGCCCATTTATCGAGAAAGGCTATAGGCTAATTTTCATTCGGGTGCGCGGAGTAGTTCCCACGGGACGCGGGTGAAACCGCTGGCTGAAGGTAGTACCAACATAAAAACATACATAACTGTATAATATTTACTAACATTAAATAATTGATACCTGCAAGATTTGATAGCTCTTAAGGTGCATGCGACGACCGCTTGATTCCCATTGTCCCGCTAGATGGTGTTGAATACCAGATTCATAGTATTTTTCGAGTGTAAGTCGATCATTTCTAAGTCATACAAGTAACATTTGCGTGTCTCGGACTTTTAAACTTTATTGAAATATCATAGTATTTCAATAAAGTTTAACGTCCGATAATGTATTCCTGTTGCCGCTAAAATAATAAATACTGAAAACGTGAAGTATTTTAGGGGACTCCTACTTTATACAGCAAACGTTATTTGTTTGCTCTTTTTAAAATATAAAATGGTACGAGTTCGTACGTAATGAGGGTACCTACCCCTCAAAGCGCGACTCCGAGTCGCACTTGGCTGGTTTTACAATTAGTTAACTTAGCTATAACGATTTGAAGTAGGAGGCGATCTGTCGCTACCGGCCGTTGTGCGTAGGATGGTTGATAGCGTAGATCGTGGTACGTGGTGGTGTGAAGGAAACCGCGGAATGGGAGAGCGAGATCTCGACTCTCTTCCCCGGCCGCAGAAGGCCCACCAGGCGCTGAAAAAGGACGGACAACGAATTTTTCTGGCCATCATGATGCCCCAGGGGCGATGGACTCTGGGAAGACTCCGCCCCCTATTCGATGCACTCGAGGGGGAAACACGTGCCGGTGTCGGCGTGAACCCCTGATACGATGCACGGGGTAGCTTAACACCTTGGGCTTATTGGTGTGAAGCTACTTTTGTCAATTGAGTGCCAAACTACTTTTGAACTTTTAGAATGTATGGCGTTGTCAAGCAATTTATAAACCGTTTGTTGTGCAGCGGTTTTGGTCATTTGGATGTGTATAGCGACATATGCAGCCAACTGTACCAGGGCTGCGGTAACTCGCACGTACAATTGCGTAACCCACATACTAGCACTGCTGTAGCACTGATGCTTGCAATGTCTATATACGTCACTTTAATTTTACGTGACGTAAGTTTTTTAACACGTAAAAAATCGACACGTAAAATCATTGTGTGGTATTTGTTTTCGCTTTATGACGTTGTTACTTTAAGGCTAAAGCATAAAATTTTCAACAATAAAGTAAACCGGAAATTGGTGTCTTATAAAATATGCTTGTGTCGAGACGATTTCTGCACCACTCGGGCACTGTCAAGTTATCCATATAAGCCCGCGTACTTTGCAAGCATGATTAGCTTAAGCATAGTGCAGTAAGCACATTAGCATCCCGGGGTGTGTGGCAGCGGCGGCGCGGGAGCGTTGAGTCGCGCGGCTGGCTGGCGGCGCGCCTGGCGCGGCTCGCGTGCGCCTGCGCAGCGCCGCGGCAGTCGCACGCGCTGCCTCTCTACACACAGGTACATATAGTGCAGTAAGCACATTAGCATCCCGGGGTGTGTGGCAGCGGCGGCGCGGGAGCGTTGAGTCGCGCGGCTGGCTGGCGGCGCGCCTGGCGCGGCTCGCGTGCGCCTGCGCAGCGCCGCGGCAGTCGCACGCGCTGCCTCTCTACACACAGGTACATATAGTGCAGTAAGCACATTAGCATCCCGGGGTGTGTGGCAGCGGCGGCGCGGGAGCGTTGAGTCGCGCGGCTGGCTGGCGGCGCGCCTGGCGCGGCTCGCGTGCGCCTGCGCAGCGCCGCGGCAGTCGCACGCGCTGCCTCTCTACACACAGGTACATATAGTGCAGTAAGCACATTAGCATCCCGGGGTGTGTGGCAGCAGCGGCGCGTTGAGCTCTACACTCAAGATGTGATCAGCCGCGTAAAACCACGACAATTGCGAATCATGGGAGCAAATGTTGTTATTCGCGCTTCGCGCCTCCTCCCTTTTGGAGTCAGCTTTATAACGGTTTGCAGTGCGGGAAAGTAAACGCACCTACTTAAACAAAATTTATGACTCATCACCCACATCCCCCCCACTCGACGTACACGCGTGGCGTGCCAGCAGGTGGCGGTGGTGGCGCCGCGGTCGCCGCGCACGCCGACGGTGTCGCGCTGCATGGCGCACGACATCGCGCACCGCTTCACCAAGACCTTCAACATGATCGCCACCTGCGACTACTGCGACAAACAGATGCTCTTCGGCTCCGGGCTCAAGTGTAAAGAGTGCAAGTTTAAGTGTCACAGGTTAGTGTTGATCGAATTATATACAAATACTTTCAAAATAAATAGAATTTATCAATCATCAGATGCTTTCCACAGAGAATCATGATGATATACCTATTTACATCGTAACAACGATTTCGCGCTGATGGACTTTCCGATCGGTTTATCGAGCAGCAACGTTTCGTTCAGACGTTCGTAACGTGTGTAACAAAACTGAACGGGTACGTGCGATATCAACCAGTATTGTGAAAGCGCTCTAAATGAACGATTATCGTTCGTCGAATCGAATCGTCGATAGTTTTTTACTAAATCGATATATTGGTCCGAATTCGTTTAGAGCAGTGGTTCTCAAACTTTTTAAATGACGGAACCCTTTTGGGAAGCAAAATACTTGATGGAACCCTACAATAAAACAATTGCTTTTATAAGTGTATTTTTTATTAATCAGCATAATAAAAGTACAATGTAACAGTTACTAATTATTATTTACTTCACCATTTGGCAAGGACAATAATAGAAAACATTAAAAAAGAAAAATCTAACTAGTGGGAGGTATGAGACTGTTTTATATTTTTCATCAATTGGTTGATATCAGGTTTGATGGAAGAAAGTTGGAGTCTCATATCAGCTTCGGCGTCCAGTCTATTGCGATATATTGTTTTCGTGGCTGCGTAGGTAGAGAATCCTGTTTCGCACAAATATGTAGTTGGGAACGGGAGAAGAATATCCAGAGCCATTTGGCCAACCATTCCATATTCATCTTGGATTCTGCACCAAAAATCATTGAGAGGTGTCGTTTTGAACAGTGACTCCATACTTGTGTCTGATGACATTTCTAAAAGAGATTCATATATCTCGTTTGACATATTTTCAGGCTTTTCCAAGTTGGGAAAAAAGGATTATGAATCCATGAATTCACTTTAATTTTAGTATTGTGTTCTTCAGGAAAATACTTTTCAAAAGATGCGCGCATCGACCTGAGATATTGGACCAATTCTTCAAACACATCATCTTCAAACATTTCTGAATCGTTTTCGCTAACAAACTCACTGACTAACGTAAAGCTTTCTATTTCTTTTTTACCAATGCAAATGATCCAAAAATCGATTTTTTTTTTGAAAGCAGTTATTTTATTATAGGCCTGAAACACTGTTGTCTGTTTGCCTTGCAACGATAAATTCAATTCGTTAACTTTTTGAAAGATATCCGCCATAAAAGACAATCGGAACAACCAAGTTTTGTCATACAAACGGTCCTTCAAATTAAAAGAAGTATCTGCTGAAAGAAGCATTTGTAACTCGGCTCTAAGTTCAAATAGCCTTGTTAAAGTTTTACCCCGAGACAGCCAGTACATATTTGCGTAAAACCAATTGACGATACCAAACTTATGAGATATTGTACCAGCTATTGTAACACATGTTTCTACAAATACAAATAAATAAGTAAATAACGTTCATAGCGTTTTATATCCGCGCGGCCGCGGAGTCCACGCAGCCGCGGAGCGACCAGAGACATGTGTTTTGATTTTTTTTTCTAAATTCTTGCGGAACCCCGACAGAGGTATCACGGAACCCCAGGGTTCCGCGGAACACACTTTGAGTATAGCTGGTTTAGACTAATCATTTAGATTTTGGTGGTTAAAACTCATTACTAACGTAAAGATTATTTTAACAGGTCGATTCGTACGTTCATAGTCGGCATTTATTCCCTGGTATACAGTTAGCAATAATACGTTATTGTGCTTGCAGGGACTGCGAGAGTAAAGTACCTCCCTCCTGTGGTCTACCGCCTGAGTTTGTGGATGCTTTCAAAGAAAAGTTCCATAAAGACGGTAAGTGCTGCTAACACTTGTTACGACTTTTCGGCCCTATTCACAGCAACTTTTCTGACTTCATTATAAAGACGTATTTTGTACACGTAGATACAATTTTTATTCAGCATAAACAAAAAAGAGAGAACAATAATTTTTTACATCATCAAAAATGATGTAAAAAATTACGAACGATGCACGGTAGCACGGTTGCAAGTTAACAAAAACAAAAAAAAAAAATACTCGACTTTTCCTGTCTATTTGGATGAAAATATCCTTTATTTTTATATTCATCTTTATTTATATGTATATCGTAACTTTCTACAGGCGGGTACTACGGCTACGTGTCGCCGACGCCGGGGCGCGGCACGGGGTTCCTGTCGTCCCTCACGCACCGCCGCCGCCCGCACGCGCCGCCCGCGCCGCACCATCAGGTAATACCTCATAGCCTTAATACAGATCTATGGCTAATAAACACTCGTATGGGAATAATAATAATGTCTTTTTGAGCGGAGTTCTGTCAGTGTTATCTGTGTAGAGTTTCAATTACCTTATGTTGAAAATTAATTGGATTTGCAATGTATAATAATTCTATGACTGAAGGATCACACATCAGCCATTTATGAATGAACACTCAGTTATCTTAAATTTTATGTGTCGATCCTCATACAAAATACTCCATTCGGTTAGCTTTTAAAGTCGTAAAACCGCGTTCTTTTACAACGTAAATAATATTTTAACAAATTCCAAAAAAAGATGTTCACACTTCGAAAGTCAAAATAAAAAAATTGCCCCTAAATGCCTTCAAGTGACATAACAGGTCGACACCGGATAAAGTTCTAGATGGCTATCTGACAGATAACGTAATAGAAATGTTTTTGCTACTTTTCTATGGTATTATCTGTCAGATAGTTATCTGAAACCTGTGGAACTGGCCGTAAAGTAACTGTACATTACAGGGCGGCCCAGACTCCTCATCGAACACGTCATCGTGCAACAGTTCGACGCCGTCGTCCCCCGCGCTGGCGCCGCCGCTCACCCCCCACCACGGACACCATCCCCACCACCCGCCCACCACCAAGCAGCAGTTTCACTTCCCTGGTATGTGTAACATAATTTTAGATTTAGTGGATTAAGGTGCATGCGATGACCTGTTGACGCCCATTGTCCTGTTAGATGATATAAAAAATTCTGTATTTAATGGCCTTCCTCTCTTCCTCCGGCTATCCAACACTGAAAGAATTTTTCAAATCGGACAGCAGTTCCTGAGGTTAGCGCGTTCAAGCAAACATACGAATTCTTCAGCTTTATTTTATTACTGTAGATAGATAGATTAGTATCGAAATGTGAGCAGTTGTGTCAGTGGCGTGTTGACTGTTGCCAGAAGTAAAGCCGGCGGTGTCGAGCCCCAACCACGTGGCGGTGCAGTCGCCGGCTCGGCACCACGACAAGGAGGACCTCACCGCTAGTGTTAAAAGTGGTGAGTTATTACTAACCAAATAGGAGTGGAAATGGAGAAGTTTTTAAATAAACAATACATTTTCTCCGCATATGGATATTATTGAGTAGGTGAAGAAAAAATATGTTTAATTAACAAAATTCTGTTGGTTGTTAAAAATCTTTTCCGCTCCGCTTTGGTAGTTTCTGGATCGGAAAAGGGTCTTTTATATGTAAAGCAATATGTATGTTTTTTTGTGGGTTTTTTTGGAACTAGACTTTTTTTCAGAAAATACTTGTATTTATTTTCTTTAACTGACTTTCTTGCTTAATTTTTTGAGTTAGACACTAGATACTTTACTGGCCGAAATATCATAACGGAATTTTATTATTTTGCCAAACTGCGTAGAACTTGTTTTTACCGTCGAACCAACATATAAGGACCAAAATTTAAACTGATAAATAATATTGTACGTATATTGCAGGCGACAGTTCCCGCTGCGTGTCGCTGTCGGGCTCGGGCTCGACGGACAGCGGCGGCTGCCAGCGCGGAGACTCGCTCGACATGTCCAACAAGCATGGAGACTCGCGGTGGCCGCGACAGAATAGTGTAAGTACATATATATAACCTAAATATTTGTGATTTGGAAGTGTATGTAAGTTGGGGATTGTCGTGGAGGCGAAAAATAATATTATATAGAGGATTTTTTGTTGTGGTTTGTTTTTACAGTCGGCTTCAGAAGTAGCCAGACAGAATACACACCCAAAGTACCAAAACTGCTGCAAATGTACGCTCCATAAGTTACTATACAACATAAACGCCAAAACTAGCTATCCATTCTAAAAGTTCAAAATTAGCTAAACACTCAACTGTCAAAAGTAGCAACACACCAATAAACTCAAAAGTCGCTGCACAACTAAAACGCCAAAAATAGCTTCACAACCAAAACGCCAGAAGTCGCTGCACAACCAAAATGCCCAAAGTAGCTGTACCAGTAAATCTAAATGTGTAAAAAACCGGGAGATTAGAACATATTTTTATTATGAGCTACAGACGAGGAAAGGAATGTAAGTTCAGAGTAATAATTATTAACTGTTAATTCAACTAAACTCGCATTTCATATTTGAAGGATATCAAAATCAATAAAACATTAACCTACCAACTCCGAAAGCTTAACCCTACACTACGTACTATCAGTAAAAGTTCCCAGTAATCACTATACATAAGTATATATATAACTACATACATACAAACATACAGTAGCATTCACAGATAACGTCAGCGCTCCCTCCGATAACTTACTGATAATGACATTATAACATACGCTTAGTATATTGTCATACTGCTATTGTTTTACAATAGTTTATAAGTGCAAGCTTTTTGTCCCCGTTTTATTGTTAAAAGTGTAATTTTGGATGTATGAGGGTGGTGTAATTTGTTTTAGAATATTTTGTAGGCTTGTTGCTACCGGGTTAATGTTAAAAGTCTAGTTTTCGATTGTTTGAGTGTGAATATATGGATTAATTTGTGACAGTAAAAGTTGTTCTATAATAATTTGTAGGGCTTTTGTTCTCGTTTTACTGAAAATAAGTGTATGGATCGTTCGAGTGTGGTGTAATGTATGGATTAATTTGTGGGTGTTTAAATTGTGGAATGGTTTATGGACTAATGAGTGGTTGAATAGTAAAAGTTGTAAACATGTCTATTTTTATGCGGAGCCGTCGATTGTTTGAAGAAGTAAGTGCAGGGTTTTTAAGGTTTTGGTTAAGTTTCTTGTAAACAATTTAACTATTACTTGTGTATGAAAGGATCCTGTTTAAATGAGGAGTTCTGTAAGAAAGTAGAAGGAATCATATGTAAACATGGGAAACATGGCTAGTTTATTAAGTGGATGTAGGCGTAACTCCGCGTTGATTTGGTTTTGATAATATAGTAAAATAGTTAGACCGACATGATCCTCATGTTACACGAATATATTATAAAAATGTTAGAAGACAAACTTATTTGACATAGGCTGTTACTATTATTTATTTTTCCGCTTTCTTAGTTTCTATTGCATATTATAGTAAATATTCATTTTCTTTGACATTTTTTTTTTGTTTACATACTGACATGTTTACCTACTGTTTTTAAGTAGATGTATTATTATTTTCTTATTATTAATTGTGAATGTGTGAACAATGTGGGATTCATTTAGTTTGGTTGTTGATATGACACTTTCTTAAAAAGGTCATTTCAGACATGAACCCGCAGTGTTCATCCATTGTGCACACTTGTTTATGTTGGACTTTAAAAGAGACTTTGACCCTTGAGTTTGTTTCGGTGTTTCTTCTCAAGGTAGTCAGATAGGAAATACCGGCCTCATCTAGTTAAAAATTATTGACGTGTTAAAGTGTTCTGTGAAACCTATTAACAGAAATAAATGATTTGATTTGAGTTCAATTATTGTACCTAACTGATAATTTCTATGCCCTGTGTGGATTTTAAAGAACTAAGAAAAGTAGGCAATAGTATAAAAGTTGGTGATGATACACTGGTGCCTCAGAGGTCCTGCTTGTGACCTCCGGTGGTGTCGGTTTGCCGTTTCATCGGGCTATGAGAGTGAGAGAATAGGGAGTGCACCTGTGTCTGCGCAAATGCTTGTGCACTGTAGTCCTGCGCAGCTGGCTGATCTCTATATGAGAATAGCCGCCTTGGACGCCATTAGAGAAAACTGCAATTTTGCTAACAAATAATTTTAATTTCATATTTTTTTCCCACAGCTATCAATGAAAGAATGGGACATCCCATACGACGAGCTGAAGCTGTTCGAAGTGATCGGCACGGGTCGGTTCGGCACGGTGTACCGCGGCAGCTGGCACGGCGCCGTCGCTGTCAAGGTGTTACACGTGCTCAGTGACGACTGTGTGCCGCTTGATACCTTTAAACACGAGGTAAATTAACTGGCTAGCTTTTAACCTACTATATTTGGGTCGGCTCACAGTCTAATTGGATGCAACTGAGTAACAGTGTTTTACATAAATCGACTGCCTATCTCGAGTTTAAGTTAACTTTACTCTCATAATACAATATTCACTTACATGAGAACAATAAAACGTCACCGTTTCCCGGGCAAAAAGATACCCGTTGGTAAGACTGCTTGTCAGGTTTTCTAGTTTCTGACTATCAATGAAATGATTCAATCAGTCAATTTCGATTCCACTTTCTTTGCCAATCAATTCTATGTTATAAAATTATTGATTCAATTTCGTTAGGCTACTTCACTATAACTCGTTTTGCATCGTCAGGGAATTCATCAGAATGCGAAAGAAGTATTTTCACTATTAGCAAATCTTTTGTTCAAAATTAACGATATTACAAGTTCAACCTCAACTTACATGGGGACAAATCTATCTGGAACTAAGAACACCATAAATACACACAAATCTCATAATCTCTTCATATTCCAGGTGGCGACATTCCGCAAGACCCGCCACGAGAACCTAGTCCTATTCATGGGCGCCTGCATGAAGCCGCCGCGACTGGCGATAGTGACGTCACTCTGTAAAGGCATGACGCTGTACACGCATATCCACCTGCGCAAAGACAAGTTCACCGCTAATAAGAGTGTCATCGTTGCGCAGCAGATATCACAGGTAGGAAAACAGTTTGCGCAATTTTTTTATTGTTTGCGCAAAATAAACTTAGGTTTGGGCAATTTGTAAAAGGCGTTGCGCAAAGTAATATTCTTTTTTTGATTAATTTAAATTGTTAAGTCATTTGCGCAAGACTAAATTAAGCGCATAGTTTTGCGCAAGGTTATTATTAGTTAACTTTTAGTTAAGCACCAATATTAGTCCTTAATGCTTATACAAAATGTACTGTATCTGTTAATATTCTGGGCAATAAAGACAAAAATACCTCTCATTTTAGTTCCACACTGAACCTTGTTAAAGTAAACCGACTGCCCAACGCTATCTATTGTTTTTTTTTTATAATTTTCCCATATCATAACCAACCTTTTCTTCCTCCAGGGTATGGGCTACCTCCACGCACGAGGCATCATCCACAAGGACTTAAAAACCAAGAATATCTTCCTAGAGAACGGCAAGGTGGTGATCACAGACTTCGGCCTCTTCAGTGTTACCAAACTTTGTTTTGGAAACAAGTTAGTACAAAGGTCATTAGTCAAACTTTTTGCACTTATTAACATAGTTTTAGATATAGATTTAGTGGGTTTTTGTATGCTGTGCCTGTGTTTTGTATTTAAAATTCTGGGAGGGTTTGATAGTTGTGGTTTTAATCCTTTAAGTCAGCGGTCGGCAACGCGCGGCCCGCGGGCCGCATGCGGCCCGCGCCCTTCTTACTTGCGGCCCGAGAATGTTTTGTAAATATGTCCTAATAATATCAAAATAAATACATAAACAAACCGCCAGCAACCTTATAGTCAATAGTGTATAGGTAACGCGCTTCGATGAAATGTGCATACATCAGAGAATTTACATTTCTTACTTTAGCTAAAAACTATTGTTATATACGCAGCTTACATCTAATATAGCGCATCAAACAATTGGTCTTCACCGCTGTCACTCGGTAATGTAACCAAAAGGCTGGCAGCATTGCCACGTTGAATGGCAATGCTTAACCGCTTTCGAAATGAAAACCAGCCCTTTGGTCACGGGAAGCGTCAACCAGGCGCTTGTATATACCCTTGGCCAGAAGGTGAGCGCTCGGACACCACGGTCCGAGAGTTTCAACCCCAAACGGCTCGAACCGAACATATAGTTGCCGATAAGACTATATTTGCGCCGCTTGAGGTTCTCTGCTTATACAGCGGCAGAGCCAGCACAATGCGCCGTTCCGGGAAGGTGGGATGGCGCAAGAATGTCGACGCAGGTCGCGTCCCACACTAAAGTCCTACCCAACTTCCACGGAAATAGCGACTGGTCTCTTGCCATCATCATGTGCCAACCCGTTTGGTTCAAGTACGGCTGGAACGCCGACGATAACGAGAGCGCGACGGATCACGTCGTTGATATTCGCATGCCGTGTGTTGTCGCAGTGGCAGCGATGAGGAGAGCGGCATGGAGCACCCAGACGGAGGCAAACAGCGGGTCTGAAAGTGATGTCATCAAACATGGTGCCTATGTTTGACAACGGGAGTGCGACTTTCCAGCATTTATAGCGTCAACCATGCATGGCACCTCAAAATTTACTAGTGTGATGGGTAATATTTTCCTGATCAATTTTTCCGTGCCATGGACGGAGGAAATAAATGCCGGTAAATTAATACTGGAAATTTTGCGGACGCCAAGTCCTCCTATGCGAATAGAAAGCGTAGCTTGAGTCCAAGCTCGGTCGTCCAAGGCCACATTTAAGATCGTCGCCACTTTTTCCGAGGTCGGGATGCTCGCAAAGGAGGCGATGAAAAGGTAGAGAGAGGCTGCCTCCTCTCTCCCCTCTTGCAGCAGACGCACTGGGCGTCGTAGCGTGTCCGACTTTCGACCAATAATAGACTTGGGGCGTCTTCTCGTCCGAGCAGCAGCAGGCCTCGAGGCGGTGGCGTCGTGTTTCATGCGCGCCTCATAGTGGAGTCCTACGGCCGGGGTGACAGTCGCAGTAGGTGACGTGGCCCGCCTGACAATCTGGTGGGCCAGTACCCGTCGGGGAGTAGAACGAATGCTTCGGCGATACCCGCCCCCCCAACACATGGGTACATGAGGAACACGGGTTGGTTTTTAGTCAGTAAGAATCCTGACAGTCCCCTTCGCTCTTCCCCGAGAGCGGAGGGTCTACATGAGGATTTTCCAATCCGACACCAAAAAAAAGGCCACATTTAAGATGGATGAGAATGAATGTCGAATTATTTTATCAATTTTGTCCAAAAGGTTGGTGTGCATCCATAAATGGGAAGCACGTACGTTAATTTGGGGCCAAAACAACAGTACCATTCGGTTTCTGGGGTTATATCACAAGTGCGGCCCGCCGTTAGATTTTTTTGCCACTTAGTGGCCCTTGCCTGCTAAAAGGTTGCCGACCGCTGCTTTAAGTTATTAATCCTTGTTGTAATATTAGACAGACAAGAAAATTAATTTGTCGTTGAGTACAGGCACAGCGTACAAACACTATTAGACTAACATTATCATAATTTCCGCCGTTTGTGTAAAGGAAGAGTAAAAATTCACACCTATTAACTATTTCTTTTTAATTATGACCTTGAACAATTTGTTTATTTCCTTTATGCAACGGATATGAAACTTAATTTTATGTTAAAAAAAATATAGAACTTGTGATCTTGACATTATCATCAAATGCACTGCACTGTAAATGACATGGCATTTTGGATAGCATCAATGTAAACTTTCATACTACCATTATTCTATGGCCCTACTTATGAGCCTTTAACATGCAGTAGGCTTGCATGCTGCACAAATATAATAATGATTATGAAATCGATGAACGTGGACATAAACTTTAGTGCTAGTCAGTAAAGAATCATCCATTTTATATGCATCCAATACATTGAGAAGTCTTCAAGCTCCATCAATTTTAAATTTTTGAACATTTGTAGAATGAGCTCTTTTCTTATGCCGGGAGGTTTGTTGTGCCACTTCTTCCCAACAAACACTATGAACTAATGAAGGGCGAGCATTTTGGCAGCTATCTTATGTCATATTTGACGTGCGAAAAGTGCTGTTTTTCAGCATACTTTGTATAAATTTATTTTTATTTTGAGCATGTTGGGATTGCGTGTTGCTGTTACGTATGCTATCGACCCTACGTGAAACCAGCACGTATGCCCAACGCATTGAGTACGGTAAAAGGCTCCCAGGTTGGGGGAGGCCTTTGTGTAGCAGTGGACGTTTTAGGCTGTGACAAATGGACCATTTTGTGGTTAATTTATTTATTTTCGTGTTGTGTGTCATAACGAGTTCTTCCGTGTTTTGGAAGGCACGGTGGACTGGTGGGTAACGGCTGTCATTTGAACATCTTTGGCAGTCATTACGGTTAGTCAGAAGCCAGAATGTTGACAACCGTCTTACCAGGTAGTATTGGGTTGCCTGGGTAACTGGGTTGCAGAGGTCAGATAGGCAGTCGCTCCATGTAAAACACTGGTTCTTAGCTGCATCTGGTTAAGACTGGAAGCCGACCCCAACACCTATGGATTTTTAAGTTATTTCGATGTTGTTGTGCAGCCTGCGCGGCGACAGCCTGGGCATCCCGGCGGGCTGGCTGTGCTACCTGGCGCCGGAGCTGTGCCGCGCGCTGACGCCGCACGCCAGCCTGCACCTGCCCTTCTCCAAGGCCACCGACGTCTACGCCTTCGGGTAACTATGTCTGCTATATATCGACGCCGCGACACTCAAAACCTCGTAAGAGTAGGACGATAGAGGTTGTTCTGTGCCACGTTATCTTCTTAGAAACGCAATAAAAAAATTAGGAATGCATTTCCGAAGTTTCACTCTAAGACGACGATATCGACAGTTAATCAACATCCACATCGGGTAGTCACAAGACTGACAACCAGTCTCACCAAGGGGTATTGAAGAGCCCTGGCAACTGGCTTGAAGTCAATTTAGCAGTCGCTCCATATGAGACACTGGTTCTCACCCCAAATGGTTGGGAAAGGGTAGGCGGATGATAAAGGAAATTCTACATTGGTTTTTTTTTTTTTCCTATTTTGGCATTCACATCTCGTGTGTGTGAGACGTATTTGGCCAATAACATTCTACATCGCTTTGCGCTTTGGCATAAAAAAATTTGGTTACTTAAACGTCAATGCTGATTAACGCTCAATCCTTCTCTGTGTGAGAGAAGGCCTTGTGCCCAGCAGTGGGACGACAAAAAGGGCAGATGAAAAAAATTATACTATAATTTGGAATCATCTAAGTAAAACAATTAACTTATGTATCAACAGTACGGTGTGGTACGAGCTGCTATGCGGCGAATACCCGTTCAAGAGCCAGCCGCCCGAGGCCGTCATCTGGCAGGTCGGCAAGGGCGTCAAACAGTCACTCGCCAACATGCAGGCCTCCAGAGATATTAAGGTAATAACCGTGTATTTTATAATTACCTTTATAAATACAATATCTGCAACCAGCGGTTTCCCGTGTCCCTTCGTCCAGCATACTCACCATGGAATCCTGATATTTCATGAATGTCAAAAAACTGTTCTGAAATAGTGCTAAATAGTGCCCAAAGGAAAAAAATAGTGCTCTTGTACTTGCGAAGTTATAGCCATAGTTCGATGAGTATGCTGGACGAAGGTTTCGCCCAGCATACTCACCTCCGTCCGGAGAATCTGTATACGCTTCAAACATAATTCATACTTCAAAAAATAGTTCCCAAATAGTGCCAAACGGTGCCCAAAAAGAAAAAACAGTGCTCGAATAACTTCGGAGTTATAGGCTTCGTTCAGTGAGTATGCTGGGCGTAGGTTCTACGC
>NWSH02000525.1:1939509-1960461 GCA_002382865.2 Heliothis virescens | reverse complement strand
GTATGTAGAAGTTTACAATCAAATTTAATGGTTTTCTAGGTCAAAAGTCAAGCAAAAATTGGACTGATATTGGGCACTATTTCAAGCACAATTTTTTGAGACGTAAATTGTACCTATAGCTCGTTCGATATTCGCGCACTGAGGTGAGTATGCTGGGCGTAGAACCTACGCCCAGCATACTCACTGAACGAAGCCTATAACTCCGAAGTTATTCGAGCACTGTTTTTTCTTTTTGGGCACCGTTTGGCACTATTTGGGAACTATTTTTTGAAGTATGAATTATGTTTGAAGCGTATACAGATTCTCCGGACGGAGGTGAGTATGCTGGGCGAAACCTTCGTCCAGCATACTCATCGAACTATGGCTATAACTTCGCAAGTACAAGAGCACTATTTTTTTCCTTTGGGCACTATTTAGCACTATTTCAGAACAGTTTTTTGACATTCATGAAATATCAGGATTCCATGGTGAGTATGCTAGACGAAGGGACACGGTTTCCCCCGCATTTAAAGGGTTATACTTTTCGCACCCGGATAAAAAATAGCCTGTAATTATTCTCAGGCTCTGTTGATGGTTACTAAGAAGACAGATAGTTTGATAACCAGTTTGACTAATGAGTATTGTGTTTGCTAAAAACGAGGTTTTAGAGCTCCATTCAAATCCCATGTTTTAGTTGGATTCAGTTTTATTTGTTGTTGGGGAAAGATAGAGACCAGAGATTCAATTCATAAATTCTTCACAAGTAGTTCTAAAGGGTGTTCAACGGGTGGTTGCAACATTTATAAGTATAACTAAACCATAACTTGCTGTCAAACTGATTTGACCAATGCGAGGCAATTTCACGGCTGGTTATAATTCGGTTATATCATGATAGTTAAATAATGATATTTAATTTTCCCCCAGGACATCCTGATGCTGTGCTGGTCGTACCGGTCGGCGGAGCGGCCGGACTTCCCGCAGCTGCTGACGACGCTGCAGAAGCTCCCGCGCAAGCGACTCGCGCGCTCGCCCTCCCACCCTGTGCATCTCTCGCGATCCGCTGACTCCGTCTTCTGAAACCTCACCAGAACCTACTGGGAGGTTATGGTTAAGAGTTGGCTGGCTCGTGGTAAGTTCACCGACACCATAAATTTCCGTTTTTGCTTAAACAACTGTGTCATGTGACAATTTGTAATAAACAGTTGTTTTAAGAAAACGTTTGTGTTGTCTGTGTGAACCTGCTGGGGGGTTTTGGTCAAGAGTTGGCTGATCGTGGTAAGTTCACTGACACCATAAACGGCCATTTTTATTAAAGCAACATTCAAATGATACACATTTTAAAATTCATGATAAACAGTTGTTTTAAAAGAAATGATGTCAATGTTGTATGGTGTGCTTGGGTGGTGTGGCGGGAGTATGTGTAATAACAAGTTTTTTACGACCCACCATTAAGTTTGGCAAAAGCTGATTTTCCTACCTTCTTATTTTCTTTTGTTCTGTGAGAATAGATTCAATAACCTAGCAAGCTTAAATTTGATTATTTTCCGTTCTTTTTCAATGCATACTTCAACTGTGACTGTTAAAACTTTGAAACTGCTTTCAAATTCAGCAACTCCTTACAAAAACTTCACTATCAATTCTTCAAACATTGCATATTTACAATTGCACTAAAAGTTGTGTCAAATTATATAAAAGACAAAGTTCATTTTGATGTCAACCTATTTTACTTGCCTCTCTTTCTTTAATACCAGTCTCTTGTCAATCCCTGGCCATTATCATATTATGGTTATTCCACCATCTTATAACCATTAAGAACTTATTTGTTTTATCATGACTACCACGCCAGCCACTCTCGCCACAAAGGGTATTCGCCAATCTCGTATCTCAACGGAATTATTAATTAAACTATGTATTCAAACATTTCATCGGACTCCGGTCTTTTGAAATATCAAGGATATATTCTCTTCAACAAATTGGGAGAGCAATTTCGCTATAATGTTAATTAATAAGTTATTTATTTTAATTGTTATAATTGACCATATCGTCCAAAATTATCGCATAATTTATTTAAATTAATTAAATGATTTGTAAATATTTTTGCTGATTTTTTTGAGTTGTATTTATCATTGCTAAGCATAAGACATCTTCAATGTAAGAATGGAGCGCTGTAAGTATTAAATACATTTATTTTTAAATTTAAGACCATAAAAAGACAGAAATTGTCCTCCCAACTTGTCCATTAAAATATAACAAAGAAGTTATATTCAGTATAATACAACAAACGGGTTTTCGATACTTAGTATAAACATTTATAAATAAAATGTAAAATATGTTAATAATGTCTATTGTAAGTAAACAATCTTGATCTCTGAATAATCGATAGAATAAATTATATTTTCGTAATTAAAGTAATAACTGATTCAAGTAAAAAAATGAAAAAAAAACAAGTGAAAATGACTGCTTTGTTGATAGAATGTAAATATTATGTACAGTGTTACGATTTTGCTGTGATCGATTGCTCGACTGTCTTGAGTTACAAACGAAACAAACAAAACAACATCTTAGATTTAAAATTACCGTAAAATAGACATGCGAATGATCGTAATATGTCTACAAGATGAAAGTCATGTCTGTACTATATCACTTTGAATTAAGACCTGTGGATTTTGTATCTCAAAACAGTCGAAAAGAATGCACTGATCTATTGTACCAATTGAATACCAAGATAAAGCCTTATAACATTTATAAGAAAACCCCAGTAAATGGGTCTATAGCTGTCCAATATAGACTCCAAGTATTCTTAAATGAGAATACTTATTTAATTTATATATTATTGTAATTAATTCAAAATATTATCAAAAAACTTGAGCAATATTTTAACGTCAACCTCAGTATCAATAACTTTACAGGGTTCTCAAAAATAAGATTAGAAAAATATTTTTTTAAAACCCAAAGGTATAGCCTATTAGATTAAACAACTGTATTACTATAATAAATGTCTTAAAGTAATTAAATAATTATAAAAGTACGAAGATCAGTGCATTCAACAAAATATTCTGTCTATACTAGGCTAAGAGTTGACACCTTTCATACCTACTACGTTATTTTTACAGGTTTTCTTATTAAAACTTCTATGATAGTCCCCTGTGGTACGACACACGAATTTATTTGATATTACATAGTATAACGACAGTTTATTTAATGTAAAAGTCAAAATTTTAGCGAAGGTTTTAGAGATTATTGGAGTTACATTTATTTTCCATCAGAAGCAAATGTTTCATTGTGACTGTTTGATTAAAAGCTAATTTTATTCACTCAGATAGTATGTCAATTTACATAAAGTTGCTAGCTCTTATAATCTCTTCAGCTATCGAAAAACAAATATGTTTTGTAAATAAAAGAATATAACATTCCTTTTCGTAGGTTGTTGAGGTTTAAAACTTGATAGTTACTATTCAAGCTGTAGTAAGTACCTACATCAGTTTGTATCTTTTTAAAAGTTACCACTTTCTTATATCGTTGCTAAGAGGCTTATCGTTAGTCTAGGCTGAAATACAGGCGATGTTTATGCTGTGTCGTGTGCTTAGATGTGACTAGGAACGCTACGAGAAAATAATAAGTATTATTATGTAGGACTCCAAGATTTCTATCAGAAAATTAATTCAATAAAAGCACAAAATTATTTTAATTACATGAAATGTTGAGTGTGGAAGTCACATCTAAACCCACCACATCAAAGCTATCATCAAATCATCAATTAGCAAAAATATCATTTAAAATGAAAAAAAAAGAAAATAACAGTTCATTATTTTATTGTTTACTAAATTATTGTTATAATTAAAGGAAAATTGTTCTGGTCAGTCGACTCCTATTACTATAGTTTGTAATTAGGTGGGCGACGCGCTACTGTACATAGAATAACCGCGCGGCGTCCGCCATTTGTAATATATATTTATTAGAAGAGAACAATGGTTGGAATGCAGATGGATGTAGTTTTACATTATGTATTGAGATTTGAAACGATTAGGTTAGTTGCATTTGCCAAAATAAATTTCCCGATCACTGTTTTTGGTTGTTTTATTTATGACATATTTATAAACACATGGATAGAGCCTACACATCTATATTAATATTATAGAGCTGAAGAGTTTGTTTGAACGCACTAATCTCAGGAACTATTGGTCCGATTTGAAAAATTCTTTCAGTGTTAGATAGCCCATTTATCGAGGAAGGCTATAGGCTACTTTTTATCCGGGTGCGCCGAGTAGTTCCAATAGAATGTGAGTGAAACCTCTGGCAGAAGCAAGTGTGTTATATAATTATTGACCCCAATCCTGAGCATAGAAGTTCAACCCTGGTATGATAACTTACTGTACTGTATACTGCACTGTTCTGTATAGTAGCTGGAAGTTATTAGAACCCTATGAAGGTAAACTTACTTGTGGTATTTTGTGTAGGGGGATTTCGAAAATTTGGGGAACAATTAATTCAAGTAAAATCATTTTCAACTTAAAATATATATTAAAAAAAATTGTAATTGAGCTAAATAAATGTTATGAAATATGTCCGGCCAAAATACTAGCAATGTTTGTACACATGCTTTTGATCTCATCATTGCTCAAATATTCTGATCCTAAGATTGCATTTCCTAATGCAATAGTTTCTCGCATAGTATTAGCCTTTATCCATATCCTGCCATTCATGCCCGCTGCTAGTTCAAAAGGCCACTCGTTCTTCAAAGAGTCTAATAATGGACATTCAGGGTTTAATATCTTCCTGATTAGGTTTAATGAGCATTTAAATACGAATCCGTCTTCTAGAACACCCAGTCGTCCCTTCTTCCCGTGAGAATCGACGCAGACTATTTCAGGTTCCATGTCTTTACTGGCTACAAGCATTTTAGCGTAAACGACGTCACCCATAAGCACTTTAGGCCTGTTCTTCTTCGTTGCTCCTTCAAACGACAGGTAGGACAGAGACGCTGTGCAACTGGCTCCGACGTCAACTCGAAATATATCTCCTGCTTTCTGAATCACGATACCTATGACATTTTCCCCGCGTGCTGGAATGTAGCGCTTCTGATAGTTGTCCACCCAGTACGTATTAGGTGGACGTTTCTTTAAAGTTCCAGCTTTGGTGACGAAAATTCCTTCGATTTCCTTTCGTAAGCCTGGTCCGAGTATAACTTTACTTTTCTCGCCAACTGCAGCTATTTCTTCACAGTAATCTCCCGGTAGAACGACGTCACCAATTGATACTTTCATTGTGATTTTGTTTTATCATAAGTCTAAAAAATAAACAGTTTTTCACACAATAATCAACACGAACAGTGCACAAAAAGTAACCTCAAAGATTGTTTTGACACTTTGACAGTGAAGCGCTGTCAGTTTGTTGAAAGCACCATTTTCGTTTAGTTTACCAAGGTGCTGCATAAAAGTATATTAAATTACGAGCAACTATTTGAGGAATAAAAAGAGTTTTTCTTCTTTGAGTCCAATTTTCTAATACTATCAGATTATGTGTAATTTAATCAATAAACTTCAGATTAAATAAATTGAAAATAAAGCAATAAACGAAAAGAAATGTGACCATGGCACGTTTCGTTATGCTATCGATGTGACTGACGGATCTGACAGTGACAGCTTATAATTTTACAATCTGTCCCGCACACACCGCTCACACGTGTTTTTATTTGGCCGAATGTTTACATTTTTAAATTGTCCAAAAACTCCTGAAAAATGTTAGCGACAGTGCACAATGACTTACTGGTTTATAAGGGTAGTAACTTCTTTCGTCAAAGACTGCTGCTGGCCACGTTAAGTGGTCGTGCAATTAAAATAGAAGAGATTCGCAGCACGCACGATGATCCGGGACTTCGGGAGTACGAAGTGAGTTTGATACGGCTCCTGGATAAGGTAACGAATGGTACGCGAGTGGAGCTGAGTCAGACGGGTACTTCTGTGTACTACCAGCCCGGCATTTTGGTCGGTGGTCAAGTTACACACAGTTGTAGCACGCAAAGGGGTATAGGTTAGTATTCCAATACATTTTCACATATAGTTTGAATTTGCGGCTTATTTGAACACTAAAAGTGCCATGAAACTCACATATAGTCATACTCCTGTTANTTTCAGTGTTAGATAGCCCATTTATCGAGGAAGGCTATAGGCTACTTTTTATCCGGGTGCGCCGAGTAGTTCCAATAGAATGTGAGTGAAACCTCTGGCAGAAGCAAGTGTGTTATATAATTATTGACCCCAATCCTGAGCATAGAAGTTCAACCCTGGTATGATAACTTACTGTACTGTATACTGCACTGTTCTGTATAGTAGCTGGAAGTTATTAGAACCCTATGAAGGTAAACTTACTTGTGGTATTTTGTGTAGGGGGATTTCGAAAATTTGGGGAACAATTAATTCAAGTAAAATCATTTTCAACTTAAAATATATATTAAAAAAAATTGTAATTGAGCTAAATAAATGTTATGAAATATGTCCGGCCAAAATACTAGCAATGTTTGTACACATGCTTTTGATCTCATCATTGCTCAAATATTCTGATCCTAAGATTGCATTTCCTAATGCAATAGTTTCTCGCATAGTATTAGCCTTTATCCATATCCTGCCATTCATGCCCGCTGCTAGTTCAAAAGGCCACTCGTTCTTCAAAGAGTCTAATAATGGACATTCAGGGTTTAATATCTTCCTGATTAGGTTTAATGAGCATTTAAATACGAATCCGTCTTCTAGAACACCCAGTCGTCCCTTCTTCCCGTGAGAATCGACGCAGACTATTTCAGGTTCCATGTCTTTACTGGCTACAAGCATTTTAGCGTAAACGACGTCACCCATAAGCACTTTAGGCCTGTTCTTCTTCGTTGCTCCTTCAAACGACAGGTAGGACAGAGACGCTGTGCAACTGGCTCCGACGTCAACTCGAAATATATCTCCTGCTTTCTGAATCACGATACCTATGACATTTTCCCCGCGTGCTGGAATGTAGCGCTTCTGATAGTTGTCCACCCAGTACGTATTAGGTGGACGTTTCTTTAAAGTTCCAGCTTTGGTGACGAAAATTCCTTCGATTTCCTTTCGTAAGCCTGGTCCGAGTATAACTTTACTTTTCTCGCCAACTGCAGCTATTTCTTCACAGTAATCTCCCGGTAGAACGACGTCACCAATTGATACTTTCATTGTGATTTTGTTTTATCATAAGTCTAAAAAATAAACAGTTTTTCACACAATAATCAACACGAACAGTGCACAAAAAGTAACCTCAAAGATTGTTTTGACACTTTGACAGTGAAGCGCTGTCAGTTTGTTGAAAGCACCATTTTCGTTTAGTTTACCAAGGTGCTGCATAAAAGTATATTAAATTACGAGCAACTATTTGAGGAATAAAAAGAGTTTTTCTTCTTTGAGTCCAATTTTCTAATACTATCAGATTATGTGTAATTTAATCAATAAACTTCAGATTAAATAAATTGAAAATAAAGCAATAAACGAAAAGAAATGTGACCATGGCACGTTTCGTTATGCTATCGATGTGACTGACGGATCTGACAGTGACAGCTTATAATTTTACAATCTGTCCCGCACACACCGCTCACACGTGTTTTTATTTGGCCGAATGTTTACATTTTTAAATTGTCCAAAAACTCCTGAAAAATGTTAGCGACAGTGCACAATGACTTACTGGTTTATAAGGGTAGTAACTTCTTTCGTCAAAGACTGCTGCTGGCCACGTTAAGTGGTCGTGCAATTAAAATAGAAGAGATTCGCAGCACGCACGATGATCCGGGACTTCGGGAGTACGAAGTGAGTTTGATACGGCTCCTGGATAAGGTAACGAATGGTACGCGAGTGGAGCTGAGTCAGACGGGTACTTCTGTGTACTACCAGCCCGGCATTTTGGTCGGTGGTCAAGTTACACACAGTTGTAGCACGCAAAGGGGTATAGGTTAGTATTCCAATACATTTTCACATATAGTTTGAATTTGCGGCTTATTTGAACACTAAAAGTGCCATGAAACTCACATATAGTCATACTCCTGTTAATTTCCAGGATATTACTTGGAAATCCTGCTAGCATTGGGTCCGTTCTGCAAAGAGCCACTGAATGCGGTCCTGCAGGGAGTGACCCACAGTGACTTGGACGTCTCGGTGGACAAGATCAAGACAGCTGCCCTGCCTGTGCTGCTTAAGTTTATATTAGTTGATGATGGACTGGAGCTTAAAGTTGTAAGAAGAGGTCAGTAAGACTAGAATTTAATAATGAAAGTTATGAGGCTAGTAACAGGAGGAAATCTGATCAATTAAGACTAGTTGTTACTTGTGCACACATAAAATATGTATGTCAATTTGTGGCATTCATTAAGATATTGAGATAGAGGCAAACTAAACTTGCCTAAAGAAACTATTTGGTATGATATGGTCACACAAAATGTAACAGTAGACTTTAATTGTTGGTTGCCTGGTTTGTGACAAAGCCCTTAAGAGTTGAATGGATGATAACAATGTTTTGATTCTGAAGTTAATTATTCACAGGAGCACCCCCTCTTGGCGGTGGTGAGGTAGTATTCAAGTGCCCAGTGCGTCGCAGCCTGAGGCCACTGCAATGGTCACAATGGGGGCTTGTGAAGAGAATACGAGGTGTTGTCTATGCTCTGCGGGTCTCACCTACCATGGCTAATAGAGTTGTGGAGGCAGCTAAGGGGGTAAGTCAATTTACATGATGACTAGCATTTTCCTGCTTTTTCAGAGTGATTACGTACCCAGGTAAGTATATTCATACAAAATATTTTCATACTGATTGGCTCACTGTTTCACCAAGAAACGAAGAAATGAAATACTTTTGTCATAGTTTTACATCCAGCACAAAACAAATGGTCGTGAAATGTTACTAAATGAATTAATAAAACTTGTTAACTGTTAGTTTACTTTCATTTCAAGTAATCTACAAGATATTTTTTTATTATTACTTCAGCAGTTTAAAAATATAACATTCCCTTTCTAGGTGATGTTGAACTTCCTGCCAGACGTGTACATCAACACAGACCAGTGCCGGGGCTCGAATGCAGGCAAGAGTCCAGGCTTCGGTATCAGTCTGGTGGCAGAGACCAATGAGAAGACATTCTACTGTGCTGAGGCTGTTAGTATATTCTTTTTTGATAATTTTGCCAGTTTTTTTTTATACATTTGACTTTGCTAAACTTTCTAGCTTTAATCCTTTTAATCCGTCGCGCTTTCACGTCAAGGCTATTGAACCCTATTGAAGATGTTTGCTACATAGATAGTGAGCCTGAGAAAGGACATAAGCTACTTTTTATCCGGGTGCTGGAAGTAGTTCCCTCGGTACACGGATAACAGCTAGTGATAAATTAATTCTAATTCGATATTACTTTTCTGTTTCGTCATCAATCACGGATGCTGTTTAGTAAGCAGCTTCAATTATTCGCGACGAATAACGGCAAAGTCAAACTTCACACAATAGCTGCAGCTTCAGCAATTTTCTATTATTTTAACTGAACTTAACATATTTTTCACAGAAATCAACAGACGTAGGCACCGGCGACATCACGCTCCCCGAGGATTTAGGTCGCGAGTGTGCCCAGCGCCTACTGGACGAGATCCACCGCGGCGGCGCTGTCGACTCCGCCTTCCAGTGGCTCGTCGCGCTCTGGATGGCGTTAGGTCAGAAGGATGTTAGCGAATGTATTGTAAGTTTGCAATTTTCAACTTTATTTACAAGGTTTAGGTACGAATTTAGACTGCGGGTTAAAAAAGATAGAGGTGATAATTCAATTCAGTTCTATCCATATTATTTTTTAACCTCCAACGCTAATAAAGGGGTGTTATATTAGGTTTGACCATTATATGTGTCTGTTTTAGCACGATAGCTCTATAACCCATTGGGAAAAGACTGGGCAGAGGATGAGCCCTAAAACGCATGAACCAATTTAGGTGGATTTCCGGTGGCTATTAACTGTTAACAACGGCAGGGATCTAGGCTCAAAATATGTATTTTATTTTTTAATACTATACTATTAATTGATTTTTGTTAATGACTTATTAAATTATTGTTTTTCAGGTGGGACCTCTCTCAGACTACACGATAACATTCCTGCAACACCTCAAAGAGTTCTTCGGCGTGATGTTCAAGTTAGAAGTGCAGCGGTCTGACGCGTCTGACGACGAGTCTGACAGTGACGACGAGGGTATCACTCCGGCGAGTAAGATCAAAATGACGTGCGTCGGTATAGGTTATGTTAATATTAGTAAGAGGACTTTATAAATATATTGTATTTTAAGATATTTTTTGGGTTTTTATTTATACCTAAATTAGTCTTATCCTATGTAGGTACTTACCGTTTTATTGATGTCGCCAAATCAGGTCAATCTACAGTTTTTGTTGTTTTTCGTGTACAGACAACAGTACAACAAGTTACCACAATCTGTAAAATTTCTTCAGTAGATTTTCAACCTTATCACAATAGTGGAAGGTTTATGTTCAGTTTTATAAAATTTGACAGGATCGGGTAGGTTGACCTGCTGTCGTCTGTACAACCGTTGCTATACACACACACACACACAAAACTACTACTGGTAAAAAAAGGATATATAATCTCGAAATATTAATGCATAAAGTTACGATACCATTTTCGC
Organism: Heliothis virescens; assembly: GCA_002382865.2. Taxonomy (NCBI): domain Eukaryota; kingdom Metazoa; phylum Arthropoda; class Insecta; order Lepidoptera; family Noctuidae; genus Heliothis; species Heliothis virescens. Next base: position 1,949,818 of record NWSH02000525.1, on the reverse strand, counting down.
TGTGGGTGACAGCGTGAGGGAATGTCAGACTTTTACAGTAAAAGTCTGACACGGTGGGTTCAGTAAAAGTTTTACTGAGTTTTACTGAACCCACCGTGTTCCTTCGGGAGCCCTTTGTGTGCCAGGGCCGCGGTAACTTACGAACAACCCGCAGCCCCGACAGACTGTCATTTACCCTCTGGGTATGGAACCTTTAAAGAAGTCATAAGTAAAACAAAAATATCGTTACAATATTTTTTATTGTCTCAATAATCTTATATCTAAATTGTAAAATAATTAAGGCACATTCTGAAATGTATGTATGTAAAACCTCGACAGCGCGTTGTCAGGGTTTCGTCTGCCTTACACACTGTATAAGAACTTAACCTACGAGTATATTATTGGCAGTGTTCGTACGAATCCGATACAAAAGTACCACGTTTTGACTTAGAATTATAATTACAAGGAGCACTGCAAGAAAAAGACTGAAAATTACTACTAATTTAAAGTCATATTTCATCATGACACAATTTTGTTAGTCAATGACAAAATATTGCAATGACCAATGACGTTGTTGTACCACTGACAAAACGTTGTCATGAATAATGACAAAATATTGTCAGACCCTCGGATCATGTCTTCGCTCCCATTTTCACTAATATATTTTATTTATTTAATTATAAAATTTAATTTAACTTTGTTCAGTCAACAATACAGGATAGTTAATATCACAAGATTTTTTTACAAAATTTTGATAATATACCAATATAAATATTAAAATAAGAATACAATAATAAAATAAAGACTGAAATAATAAGTTTAACTGAGAAATTAATTTAAATACCGTACATTAAGATATTACAAGTCACGATAATTAAATATGTACATTTTCAAGTAGTTTGAGTACTTTTTTGTTGCAAAATTTATCTTAAATAATTTTTCCAATTAATTTTCTTCTACTATTTTGAATTACAATTCCAAAAAAAATAAAATTCCAAGATTATTTTCAAACATCTTTCTCATCACATCCAAGCCCTGCCGACCAGTTGCAAATGCCTCCAACGGGATCGAAGCTCAGTCCCTTCGGACAAATGTACTCCCAGCCGAGGAGCGAACCGTTGTCTATGCGCGCACAAGAGATGAACTTCTTGCAGGACTTAGGGTGGGGGAAGTTGCCGATGTCTAGGCACTCGATGTGGCCTGTGAAAATGAAAATAATAGTAAGTTAACACACAAGAGCGAAAAAAAAATTCCGACGAATAGAAAACTTCCTCTATTTTGGAAAGTCGGTTGAAATGGTCACAAATCACTGTACGTTGTAGGACATAAATCGTTCAATTCTCACAGGAATACTCGAGTACCCTAGTAGGACAATGNAATACTATACTATTAATTGATTTTTGTTAATGACTTATTAAATTATTGTTTTTCAGGTGGGACCTCTCTCAGACTACACGATAACATTCCTGCAACACCTCAAAGAGTTCTTCGGCGTGATGTTCAAGTTAGAAGTGCAGCGGTCTGACGCGTCTGACGACGAGTCTGACAGTGACGACGAGGGTATCACTCCGGCGAGTAAGATCAAAATGACGTGCGTCGGTATAGGTTATGTTAATATTAGTAAGAGGACTTTATAAATATATTGTATTTTAAGATATTTTTTGGGTTTTTATTTATACCTAAATTAGTCTTATCCTATGTAGGTACTTACCGTTTTATTGATGTCGCCAAATCAGGTCAATCTACAGTTTTTGTTGTTTTTCGTGTACAGACAACAGTACAACAAGTTACCACAATCTGTAAAATTTCTTCAGTAGATTTTCAACCTTATCACAATAGTGGAAGGTTTATGTTCAGTTTTATAAAATTTGACAGGATCGGGTAGGTTGACCTGCTGTCGTCTGTACAACCGTTGCTATACACACACACACACACAAAACTACTACTGGTAAAAAAAGGATATATAATCTCGAAATATTAATGCATAAAGTTACGATACCATTTTCGCTGTGGGTGACAGCGTGAGGGAATGTCAGACTTTTACAGTAAAAGTCTGACACGGTGGGTTCAGTAAAAGTTTTACTGAGTTTTACTGAACCCACCGTGTTCCTTCGGGAGCCCTTTGTGTGCCAGGGCCGCGGTAACTTACGAACAACCCGCAGCCCCGACAGACTGTCATTTACCCTCTGGGTATGGAACCTTTAAAGAAGTCATAAGTAAAACAAAAATATCGTTACAATATTTTTTATTGTCTCAATAATCTTATATCTAAATTGTAAAATAATTAAGGCACATTCTGAAATGTATGTATGTAAAACCTCGACAGCGCGTTGTCAGGGTTTCGTCTGCCTTACACACTGTATAAGAACTTAACCTACGAGTATATTATTGGCAGTGTTCGTACGAATCCGATACAAAAGTACCACGTTTTGACTTAGAATTATAATTACAAGGAGCACTGCAAGAAAAAGACTGAAAATTACTACTAATTTAAAGTCATATTTCATCATGACACAATTTTGTTAGTCAATGACAAAATATTGCAATGACCAATGACGTTGTTGTACCACTGACAAAACGTTGTCATGAATAATGACAAAATATTGTCAGACCCTCGGATCATGTCTTCGCTCCCATTTTCACTAATATATTTTATTTATTTAATTATAAAATTTAATTTAACTTTGTTCAGTCAACAATACAGGATAGTTAATATCACAAGATTTTTTTACAAAATTTTGATAATATACCAATATAAATATTAAAATAAGAATACAATAATAAAATAAAGACTGAAATAATAAGTTTAACTGAGAAATTAATTTAAATACCGTACATTAAGATATTACAAGTCACGATAATTAAATATGTACATTTTCAAGTAGTTTGAGTACTTTTTTGTTGCAAAATTTATCTTAAATAATTTTTCCAATTAATTTTCTTCTACTATTTTGAATTACAATTCCAAAAAAAATAAAATTCCAAGATTATTTTCAAACATCTTTCTCATCACATCCAAGCCCTGCCGACCAGTTGCAAATGCCTCCAACGGGATCGAAGCTCAGTCCCTTCGGACAAATGTACTCCCAGCCGAGGAGCGAACCGTTGTCTATGCGCGCACAAGAGATGAACTTCTTGCAGGACTTAGGGTGGGGGAAGTTGCCGATGTCTAGGCACTCGATGTGGCCTGTGAAAATGAAAATAATAGTAAGTTAACACACAAGAGCGAAAAAAAAATTCCGACGAATAGAAAACTTCCTCTATTTTGGAAAGTCGGTTGAAATGGTCACAAATCACTGTACGTTGTAGGACATAAATCGTTCAATTCTCACAGGAATACTCGAGTACCCTAGTAGGACAATGTGGTATTTTTGTTATTACGACCATATATAATGGAAATTTCAACTTTATTGTCATTATGTTAATGTATATTGCTATTTGCCACCTAAAATCCTCACTCGTGCCGATGCTAATAATGGGCGCCGGGCGGTACATCGTACAAAGCAACACCGATTTTCTAGTAACTTCCCAATTAAGAACGTCCTACAATATCTCCTCACAAATCTGTGTCTAATTAGAACAAAATTTCAGACTTACCATCATCATGCATCACGATCTTCGTCCCCTCCACGTATTTGACAGCCACCTTCTCATCGCTGTCATCATAGTAGTCATAGTTGGCTATCGGCCGGTACGTCTTCTTGGGCACTTTAGGAATCTTCTCGAAGGGTTTCTTGGACCGTCTCGGTATAACCGTGGTCGTAGTAGGAGGTTCTGTTGGTCGGAGTGTGGTGGAGATCTTGCGCTGAATCTTCTTTCTGACCACTTTACGGGGTGTTACTGTTGGGGGGGTCGGCGTTTGGGGAGTCGTGATCGGTGATAGGTACTGGTATTCCTCTGTGGGAGATTAGGGTGTATTAGAATCGTTCAAAATTTTTGTCTTAGTTTCGATTTTAGATCCAAATTATGTGAGACTAGATTCACTGTCTTTAATAAACTGGATGGATTGTATTAGGCTACTTAGAGCAAAACGTCTAATTCTCTTACTAATCTATTTTCTTACCAAAACAGCAAAAACTTTACAGAAGGAAAAAATATAAAAATAATAATTGTTCCTTACCATCATAAGTCTTAGTGACCGGCGATTCCAGAAGATATTCCCTGGTGAAGTATGAAGGCTCCGAACTGGATCCAGAGTACCCAACTGTGGAGTAACCAGTGTTCTCCACCGGCACAGGTATCAACTTCTCAGTCCTATACCTTGGAGTCGAAGACCTTGACGTGAACCCTGTAGAAGCAATGCTCGTTGAACCTGGACTGAACCTAGACCTGCTTCTTGAAAACTGGGTCGTAGCTGTCGACTTAGGAACGAAAGCAGTTGAGATCCTTGGAGAATTCTCAGTTGGAGTGTCAGAGAAAGTCGTCCTTTCGAAATATCTGGTTGGCGTAGCTGGAGCTATCGTCGTTGAGATCTTAGGACCAGTTAATTCTGTAGGTGTCTCATAAGAGTTCAGTGTCGTCCGAACAAACTCTTGGTTTATCGTGTTCTGGTAGTCTGATGTCGGGAATTTCGGCACGTAAGTTGGTGATATCTTTGACACGAATTCTGTTGAAGTTTCTTGGAAAGTATTACCAGTTGTTCGGATGTAGTCTTGTACCGTATTAGTTGGGAAGTTGGTCGCAGTTGCCTTTGGCAGGTAAGTCGAGATCTTGGAATCGTAGTCGCTTCGTGTGTCGTAAGCATCTCCTATAGTTGTTCTTACGAATTCTTGGTTCGTAGCTGTGTTAGCGAAATTAGTTGTTGGTGACCTTGGACTGAAACTTGATGGAGTAACTTTAGTATTATCATAGTCTGATGTAAAAGTATAATCGTTAGGATTCGTCCGAATGAAGTCCAGATTAGCCGTGTTCGCTGTGTTCACTGTGTTAGGGTACGCAGTAGATTTTGGAACATCATAAGTTGTGGTAGAAATCTTTGGAGCGTCAAACGCCGTGTTGTATGGCTCATCAGATGTTGTTTGAGCGTAATCAGTCTTGTATATCGCTGTTGAAGTTGTGGGTGACTTCGGAGCCTCGAAGTCGGTCGCTACTTTAGTGGAATCGAAGTCAGTGGGGTTTCTGAAAACCGTTGTTTGATCGAAGCTTCCTGCGGTGTTCTTGTAGAGCGGTGTGCTCTGGTAGTCATCATAGGTAGGTGTTCGACTGATGTCGGTATATTCGTTGTACTCTCGGCTTGTGTATTTGTATTCTACAGTAGTTTGGGTCTTTCTTGTAGGTTTGACATCTTCTTCGAAGTCGGGTATGCTTGGTATTGGTGCTGTGATCAATTGGTGTGCGGCTATTGCTAAAGCTGTTTCGGGGCTGATTTCTGGAAGAGAAACAGAATTTGTTTCTTCTGTTATTTATTGTATAAATGTGTTATTAGAGTGCTTAACTTCTCTAGTTCTAGGTTACAGTTAGATTAAGTGTAAGTAAGGTGTTGGAAAATAATGGGTTAGTTGATTTTGCGGTGAGTTAGCCACTTGAAAAGTTATTATGCAGAGTTTTAGAATGTTGTATCTGAATTATAGTCATTCTAGCGTTTTAAGATAACAATACATTTCAATGGCATCACATTTCCTAAAGCCTCAAACTATAAAATCAACTTTTATTTATACTACAACTCACCTTCAACCGTGGTCTTTGCTTCCGTGGTAGTCTCCTCCTGACTCTTAAGCCTCAGCAGGTTATTCAACTGATTCTGCTTGATGGTCGCGCTGTACTTCTTACTCTGTCTCTTGTTCTCTTCCTCGTTGGTGGCTGAGGGGTTCTGGTCCTTCACTTCTTCCTTCAGGTTGACTAGTGGCCGCCTCTGGATTTTGTTGGTCCTTACTGGAGCTTTGGGCTCTAGAGTTGGGTCTTCAATCGCGTCTGTTGTTTGAGTTAAATTATGAACATCAGTAAGTATATTGAAAATGGAAATCTGTAAATTCTCTACGTTATAACAATAATAAAATGCTTAGTGTTCATTTGTTATTTACCTATGAGGTTTATTCAATAACTAACCGTTTCCCGCGGTTTCGCCTACGTTCCAGGAGAACTTAACTATCTGTGTCTATCTTTCTCAGGCTATCTATGTACTAAATATTATTTAAATCAGTTCAGTGCTCTTGGTATGAAAGCCCGATAAACAAACAGACTTTTGCATTTATAATGTTAGTAAGAACTCAAAGTATAATGAATCTGAGTCATTTCCACAATCACTACAAAGAGCAGTTCCTTATATCATTCCAGTAATTGTCTTACCAATATCACCAATGTCCTGTAGTGACTCTTCATCATCATACGCGTTGGTGACAGCCTGCGGTGCAGCCGTAGTAGGAGCTTCAGTTGTTGTAGTGGTGGTGGTAGTGGTTGTGCTGGTGGTAGACCCCACACGACGGCGGCTGGTGACGCGGAACGGACGCCGCGTGGCGAGTGATGATGGTGATGGTGATGAGGCTGATGAGCCTGATGGAGCGGCTGTTGATGTTGTTACTGTAAAGGTGATATGGTGGTGAGATTTTGAGGATTTTTTTTTTGTAAATCACAGAAAATAAAGTATAGAAAGTTTATAGAATAACTGGAATAAAATGTAGGAAAACACAGTAGCAGTCGAGGCATAGATGGGAGCCGAGTGACGAGTTAAAATGCTTTCAGACAAGAAAGATTGAAATAGGAGTGGTGCTGATCAGTTTCATCTATCTGAGAAACTATGTAGGTACTACCTTTACTTATATACTATCTAAGTATCTACCTTTACTTATATATGTTCTTCCCCTATGTACTACCCGTATGCATTGACATATGTACTATCCCCATGTTCTCTCTTATTTACTCCCCTATGTAGGTCCTTATGTTCTTATTCACTATCCCTGTGTATTGCTTCATATACTTCCTTCGTGTTCTTCCTTATATACTTTCTTATGTACTCTCTCTAATGCTTCCTTGTGTACCGCTATGTACCTACTCCCTTACACACTTCTTTATGTAGGTACTCTCTCATGCACCTGAATTTAATGAATGTGATTTGCGGTTTGCCCACAACCTTTTCTGAAGGCTATAATCCCTGTATCAATAATAGCACCACAATTCACAATAATACCTCAATTTCAAGCTCTACTAAACCCAATTCATATCTAAATTCATACACAAATGATGCTGAGTACAGTTTGCAAAACAAACTATTCGTACCAAGGTCTTAGACGCGAGACAGGTCACCATTGTTCGGGATCAGACCGTGAAATGGCCGGACGTCTTGCCGGACGCCGGACAAACGTTACAATGTATCGTTTGAATTGAAACTGATGTAGTTTAAGTACTCGTTTTTTGTTTATTTTGATCTTATCAAAAGTTTACCGAAAGCGTTAATATCACCGTCATTGTGCCTAGGTTTTTCCTAAAGGTAATAAGGTAGGTAGAGCTATCGTTTGGCTTGGATCGATTGCCTATTTTATCTCCTCAACCTGGATATACCAAAATCTTTTAAGTTAGGTAAGAAGGGGATTATTTGATGATTGTTCCACGTGAATAAAGTATGCTGGTCAATTATGTTCTGCTGTGGGGTTAATAGGTTCTAAGAAGAAATACATAGAAGAAAATATAGCCAGATTATAAAACACTAGCTGTTTTCCTGCGGTTTCACTCGCGTCCCGTGGGAACTACTGCCCGTACCCGGATCACATATAGCCTATGTTACTCGGGAATCCCAACTGTGAAAGTGATTTTTTTCAAATCGATTCAGTAATTTTGGAGCCTTTAGGGTACAAAAAGTCTAGCTTTAGCAAAAAGTTTATTAACTTCGATTTAAAGCTCAATTTAAGTTACACGACTCACCATTACATTAATATGAGAGTCGTGACTGATTATAAAATAAGAAATTAAGAGCAGATCATTCGTAACAACCTGATACACATACTGAATGACGTAAGGTTCTTGAAGCATTGATTAATTCGCTCCAATTTGTGCTACATTTCGCCACCATTGAGATGATCGCTGAGAAAGATGGCGTGATAATTGAGAAAGCTGCAGCGACATAGATGCAGTTATGTTGCAACTTGCAATGGCTGCAACTTGGGTTATTGATTACAAAGTTATTATTTCTCATTTGTACCTATATCAATAATAACGATCGATATTGAATTCAAAATAGAATTCTTTGGCTGTAAAATAGAACTTTTTGAACGTCAAAATTTACAAAAGGTATCCCCTATTGTAAATTTTGGCTATTCCCTAAAACGCCCGCTCTTTACCACTTTCTATGTGTTTGAAAGAATTGGCGAAACAAACTTCCCAGGCAAGAACATCGTTTTGCATGATTTGAATGAGATTAATGATTTCTTCTTTCAGCTTCTTCAACGTAATTTTTGGTTTGACCAAACTATTGTAATTAAAGTCAAACATAAAGGCTCCAAAACTACAGTATCTACCGATTTGAAAAAAAATTCTCGAGTAACACGAGATATATTTTACCCGGGTACGGGAAAAAGTTTTCCGCAATTCCACCCCCGGAACACGCGTAAAACTTAGGAAACAGCTAGTGTTTCCACTTTTTTTACATAGAAACATAAAATAAAATATACCTCTCATAAGACCAACACTTAAAATGTAATATCGTAATCGTCAAATGGTTAAATAATTATAAACAAGAAGCATACAGTTGCCTACTGTGTAGTAATTATTTATATTGTACGGCAGTTAGCGATGACACGCTACCGAATATTTGTATGGCTATTGAGAAATGTATAATCAAAGGTGAGTGTGTCTTTTGTAAGCTTTTATGAAGATCTAAGGTTAAGGTTGTTATTATGATTCATAACAGGGTCATCTTATTATGTTTTTCTTGTATCTTAGCGAGCTTGAAGTTGAAGCACCTGCGTAGTATAAAATTATGTTACTAAGGACCAGTATCAGAAGTTACAGATAAAGTTCTAGATAGCTATGTGACATATTACCACAAAAAGTTTTTAGTTCTGACTAAGTACTTTTCTGTATGTATCTGTCAGTTAGTTATCTCGAATTGATATCTTGATCTGCAACCTCTGAAACTAGTCAAAGTATCAAGATCAATGACAACATAAACGGCCGCTATTTTTAACACAACTGTATACTCTGTAAATTGAATACCTATTAAAATTCATAGTTAACCGTTGTTTTAAGAAAACTAACATTTATTTTGTTTGTGAACTTGGCTTAGAAAAGATTTGCGCAGCCTAATAGCCAAATTCAGTACCAGTTTCTGTGCTCTGATGAAAGGTCTCCTTTGCTAAATAAATAAAAATATTTAAACTACTAGGAAACTACCTAGTTTAGATAATTTTACGGATCGCTTGAATTCTAAATCTATAGAGCTGAATGTCTATTAATCATTCGTTTAACCAACTATGAAAGCGTAGCGAACGAGCAATTGATTTTGTTTCTATTTAAATCGTAAGAAACTTTTCAGTTTGGTGCTGAAGATTTTCCGCAAAGTGTACTTCTGTAAATCTATGTATACTAATATTATAAAGAGGAGAACTTTGTTTGTTTGTTTGTTTGGTTGTAATGAATAGGCTCAAAAACTACTGAACCGATTTTAAAAATTCTTTTACCATTCGAAAGCTACATTATCCACGAGTGACATAGGCTATATTTTATCCGGGTAAGGTCAGTAATTCCCACGGGATGCAAGTGAAACCGCGGGAAAACGGCTAGTAAAGAATAAATAGGTAAGACTTTTTTGAGCGGATATTATCAGCATCATGTTGTCGGAAAATATTACTTATTAGCTTTCGCCAGCGGGTACACCCGCTTACCGTAGGAACTACTGCGCGCACCCGGATAGCCTTCCTCGATAAATAGGCTATCTAACACTGAAATAATTTTTCAAATCGGACCAGTACTTCCTGAGATTAACGCGTTCAAACAAACAAACTCTTCAGCTTTATAATATTAGTATAGATTTCAGGGTAGGTAGATGTTAACCGCTTACACAGTGTATAATAGATTAATTACCAACACGTAATTACCTATGGGTAGATGCGTACAATGTTAAACCCGAAAGGGCATATCCGCATGTGTGTTATCAAGTTCATCTCCCTGCCCTTATCCCAATCTATTTGGGGTCGGCGCAGCATGTTTTCTTCTTCCATTCTCTTCTATTTGCCGTCATCTCACAAGTAACATTCTTCCTAGCCATATCGACTTTCACGCAATCCATCCATCGTTTCTTTGGTCGTCCCCTTCCGCAATATCCATCTACATTCATACTCAAAACCTTCCTCACAACATGATCCTCACTTCTCCGCATCACATGCCCATACCATGCCAGCCG
>NWSH02000525.1:1920592-1939484 GCA_002382865.2 Heliothis virescens | reverse complement strand
GTGTGTTATGTGTGTTATCATATGAAACGAAAATAAAACACATACATACCTACGTTACACAACTGCCGCACTCAGAGACGTCAATTAAAATTTTAATGATTAACTTAAAAAAAATATTGACACTTATGTCAATATCCATAAAGTCTTTCTATATTTAAGATAAGTAATGATTAGCTTAAATGACGTCTTTAGTGCGGCAGTTAGACCATATTAATTGCAATATAGTGGTTATTTGAAGTTGGCCCAAATGAATCGCCCTTGTTACTACAAAGCGCAAAGCAATTATTTAAACCAAATCGTGTATCGTGCGTCAGTTTCGAGTTTAGTTCTGCAGTTGTTACTTCATATCTTTTAATTGCAGCTCCATTTATCCAATGTAATGGGAAAATATAAATTTTCGTAACTTAAACCATTATTTACTTACCAATATCAATTGATTAAGAGTAAGACTTCGATGGCTGTTTTTAAAAATTGCTGTGTCTATAATCTAATTGTTACGGCATATTAAACGCTTTCATCGGATGAATTAGAAGCAGGTATTCTGTTACGTAAATTGGGTGCTGATTTTAATAAACATCAACATTATTATAAATAGATTTACTTTCATTTGTGCAGCTGCAACATGGCAATTTCAATAAGCGTCCTGCATCTAATATTTGGTATATTTATTTATTTACTTAATTTAAAGGAATCGTTTTGTGCAAAATTTCATATGCTTCTACACTCACCGTTGTAGATGAGCGTCGACTTAGCCCCGTTTCAGAGGTTCCAGATAAAGTTCTAGTTAGCTATGTGATAGATAATGCCCTATAAAAGTAGTCAGTAAAATCATATCTATTGCATTATCTTAGATAGCTATCTACAACTTTATCTGAAATCTGTGTACGGGGCCGTAAGTCGACGCTCATCTACAACCGTTGAGTGTAGAAGCATGAAATTTTGCAAAACGATCCTTTAAATTAAGTAAATAATAAATATACAAATATTAGAATGCAGGACGCTTATGAATTGCATGTTGCAGCTGCACAAAATGAAAGTAAATCTATTTATAATAATGTTGATGTTTATTAAATCAGCACCCAATTTACGTAACAGAAATTACCTGCTTCTAATTCATCCGATGAAACGTTTAATATGCGTAACAATTAGATTATAGACACAGATTTTTAAAACAGCCATCGAAGTCTTACTCTTAATCAATTGATATTGGTAAAGTAAATAATGGTTTAAGTTACGAAAAATTTATATTTTTCCCATACATGGATTAAATGGAGCTGCAATTAAAAGATATGAAGTAACAAACTGCATAACTAAACTCGAAACTGACGCACGATTACACGATTTGGGTTAAATAATTGCTTTGCGCTTTGTAGTAACAAGGGCGATCATTTGGGCCAACTTCAAATAACACTATATTGCAATTAATATGTGTCTAACTGCCGCACTAAGAGACGTCATTTAACGCTAATCATTAATTATCTTAAGTATAGAAAGATTTATGGATATTGACATAAGTGTCAATATTTTTTTTAAGTAATCATTAAAATTTAATTGACGTCTCTGAGTGCGGCAGTTTGTGTACGTAGGTATGTATGTTTTTATTTTCGTTTCATAACTTGATAACACACATAACACACCGGCTGGCATGGTATGGGCATGTGATGGCGAGAAGTGAGGATCATGTTGTGAGAAGGTTTGAGTATGAATGTAGATGGATATTGCGGAAGGGGACGACCAAAGAAACGATGGATGGATTGCGTGAATGTCGATATGGCTAGGAAGAATGTTACTTGTGAGATGACGGCAAATAGAAGAGAATGGAAGAAGAAAACATGCTGCGCCGACCCCAAATAGATTGGGAAAGGGCAGGGAGATGAACTTGATAACACACATGCGGATATGCCCTTTCGGGTTTAACATTTGTACGCATCTACCCATAGGTAATTCGTGTTGGTAATTAATCTATTATACACTGTGTAAGCGGTTACATCTACCTCCCCTGAAATCTATACTAATATTATAAAGCTGAAGAGTTTTTGTTTGAACGCGTAATCTCAGGAAGTACTGGTCCGATTTGAAAAATTATTTCAGTGTTAGATAGCCTATTTATCGAGGAAGGCTATCCGGGTGCGCGCAGTAGTTCTACGGTAAGCGGGTGTACCCGCTGGCGAAAGCTAATAAGTATATTTTCCGACAACATGATGCTGATAATATCCGTCTCAAAAAGTCTTACCTATTTATTCTTTACTAGCCGTTTTCCCGCGGTTTCACTTGCATCCGTGGGAATTACTGACCTTACCCGGATAAAATATAGCCTATGTCACTCGTGGATAATGTTAGCTTTCGAATGGTAAAAGAATTTTTAAATCGGTTCAGTAGTTTTTGAGCCTATTCATTACAACCAAACAAAACAAACAAAAAGTTCTCCTCTTATAATATTAGTATACATAGATTTACAGAAGTACACTTTGCGGAAAATCTTCAGCACCAAACTGAAAAGTTCTTACGATTTAAATAGAAACAAAATCAATTGCTCGTTCGCTACGCTTTCATAGTTGGTTAAACGAATGATTAATAGACATTCAGCTCTATAGATTTAGAATTCAAGCGATCCGTAAAATTATCTAAACTAGGTAGTTTCCTAGTAGTTAAATATTTTTATTTATTTAGCAAGGAGACCTTTCATCAGAGCACAGAAACTGGTACTGAATTTGGCTATTAGGCTGCGCAAATTTTTTCTAAGCCAAGTTCACAAACAAAATAATGTTAGTTTTCTTAAAACAACGGTTAACTATGAATTTTAATAGGTATTCAATTTACAGAGTAATACAGTTGTGTTTAAAAATAGCGGCGTTTATGTTGTCATTGATCTTGATACTTTGACTAGTTTCAGAGGTTGCAGATCAAGATATCAATTCGAGATAACTAACTGACAGATACATACAGAAAAGTACTTAGTCAGAACTAAAAAACTTTTTGTGGTAATATGTCACATAGCTATCTAGAACTTTATCTGTAACTTCTGATACTGGTCCTTAGTAACATAATTTTATACTACGCAGGTGCTTCAACTTCAAGCTCGCTAAGATACAAGAAAACATAATAAGTGACCTGTTATGAATCATAATAACAACCTTAACCTAGATCTTCATAAAAGCTTACAAAAGACACACTCCACCTTTGATTATACATTTCTCAATAGCCATACAAATATTCGGTAGCGTGTCACGCTAACTGCCGTACAATATAAATAATTACTACACAGTAGGCAACTGTATGCTTCTTGTTATAATTATTTAACCATTTTGACGATTTACGATATTACATTTTAATGTTGGTCTATGAGAGGTATATTTTATTTTATGTTTCTATGTAAAAAAAGTGGAAACACTAGCTGTTTCCTAAGTTTTACGCGTGTTCCGGGGGTGGAATTGCGAAACTTTTTCCCGTACCCGGTAAAATATATCTCGTGTACTCGAGAATTTTTTTTTCAAATCGGTAGATACTGTAGTTTTGGAGCCTTTATGTTTGACTTTAATTACATACGTTTGGTCAAACCAAAAATTACGTTGAAGAAGCTGAAAGAAGAAACATTAATCTCATTCAAATCATGCAAAACGATGTTCTTGCTTGGGAAGTTTGTTTCGCCAATTCTTTCAAACACATAGAAAGTTGGTAAAGAGCGGGCGTTTTAGGGAATAGCCAAAATTTACAATAGGGGATACCTTTTGTAAATTGACGTTCAAAAGTTCTATTTTACAGCCAAAAGAATTCTATTTTGAATCAATAACGATCGTTATTTTGATATAGGTACAAATGAGAAATAATAACTTTGGTATATCAATATTTGTTTGTTTGTTTGGTTGTAATGAATAGGCTCAAAAACTACTGGACCGATTTTAAAAATTCTTTTACCATTCGAAAGCTACATTATCCACGAGTGACATAGGCTATATTTTATCCGGGTAAGGTCAGTAATTCCCACGGGATGCAAGTGAAACCGCGGGAAAACGGCTAGTAAAGAATAAATAGGTAAGACTTTTTTGAGCGGATATTATCAGCATCATGTTGTCGGAAAATATTACTTATTAGCTTTCGCCAGCGGGTACACCCGCTTACCGTAGGAACTACTGCGCGCACCCGGATAGCCTTCCTCGATAAATAGGCTATCTAACACTGAAATAATTTTTCAAATCGGACCAGTACTTCCTGAGATTAACGCGTTCAAACAAACAAACTCTTCAGCTTTATAATATTAGTATAGATTTCAGGGTAGGTAGATGTTAACCGCTTACACAGTGTATAATAGATTAATTACCAACACGTAATTACCTATGGGTAGATGCGTACAATGTTAAACCCGAAAGGGCATATCCGCATGTGTGTTATCAAGATCATCTCCCTGCCCTTATCCCAATCTATTTGGGGTCGGCGCAGCATGTTTTCTTCTTCCATTCTCTTCTATTTGCCGTCATCTCACAAGTAACATTCTTCCTAGCCATATCGACTTTCACGCAATCCATCCATCGTTTCTTTGGTCGTCCCCTTCCGCAATATCCATCTACATTCATACTCAAAACCTTCCTCACAACATGATCCTCACTTCTCCGCATCACATGCCCATACCATGCCAGCCGGTGTGTTATGTGTGTTATCAAGTTATGAAACGAAAATAAAACACATACATACCTACGTACACAAACTGCCGCACTCAGAGACGTCAATTAAATTTTAATGATTACTTAAAAAAAATATTGACACTTATGTCAATATCCATAAAGTCTTTCTATACTTAAGATAAGTAATGATTAGCTTAAATGACGTCTCTTAGTGCGGCAGTTAGACACATATTAATTGCAATATAGTGGTTATTTGAAGTTGGCCCAAATGATCGCCCTTGTTACTACAAAGCGCAAAGCAATTAATTTAACCAAATCGTGTAATCGTGCGTCAGTTTCGAGTTTAGTTATGCAGTTTGTTACTTCATATCTTTTAATTGCAGCTCCATTTATCCATGTATGGGAAAATATAAATTTTTCGTAACTTAAACCATTATTTACTTACCAATATCAATTGATTAAGAGTAAGACTTCGATGGCTGTTTTAAAAATTGCTGTGTCTATAATCTAATTGTTACGCATATTAAACGTTTCATCGGATGAATTAGAAGCAGGTAATTCTGTTACGTAAATTGGGTGCTGATTTTAATAAACATCAACATTATTATAAATAGATTTACTTTCATTTTGTGCAGCTGCAACATGCAATTTCATAAGCGTCCTGCATTCTAATATTTGTATATTTATTTATTTACTTAATTTAAAGGATCGTTTGTGCAAAATTTCATGCTTCTACACTCAACGGTTGTAGATGAGCGTCGACTTACGGCCCGTTACACAGATTTCAGATAAAGTTGTAGATAGCTATCTAAATGATAATGCAATAGATATGATTTTACTGACTACTTTTATAGGGCATTATCTATCACATAGCTAACTAGAACTTTATCTGGAACCTCTGAAACTGGGTTTTAATCTCCTAACTAGCTCTCAAATCTACCTATAGGCATGCCTTGGCCTCTGACATGGAATTCCATATGTACCCACAGGTGTTAAAAGTACCTAAACCTAGATACGATGGAATAAAGAGCTAAGTAACCACGTTAATGAACATGCCAAGTTTCACAGCTGTCGAAAGCTAACAGCTTGACGCGTTTCCACACGCTGTACAAAACACCATGAAACCTGTGGCTCAACCAGAGCGTGGGAAATATAAGGGTACGCGCACAATTAGCGGCAAGTTGCGTTCTTATGGAAATCGCCACATTTTTACTGATAACTTGGCACATTAATATGTTATTAAGTTGCATAGTTACGAGACAATTATAGTTGGTATTGCTATTGAATTGGTTGAGACATTAATTTATTTCGAATGAATTTAGATTCATATTCATATCGTTTATGGACCAGGTCCATAATTGTGACAACTATTTTATATTTCTCAAACTCTCTTCTACTAACTAGCTTACTGTGCCCATCAGGATAGGCACAGTAAGGCGTTTCATGTAGCTTAGATTGTCACATTATTATCATCCTTTGCCCAGCCTTTTTCCAACTACGTTGGAGTCGGCTTCCAGTCTTACCGGATGCAGCTGAGAACCACTGTTTTACATGGAGCGAATGACTGTCTGACCTCCACAAACCAAACCCGGGCAACCTGGCACCCCTTGGTAAGTCTGGTTGTAAGAGTTTCTGGCTTCTGACTAACTCGTTATGATCGATTGATCTGCACGGTTTTTACTTAGCGACGAGCTAAGTCAATCACATTATATGAGAATAAAAAATACGGCCAAAAGAACAGAAGCAGGGCTCGTTAAGAGAGATACGAGATACTAACCTAACAACAAGAACAATCCATTAATTAAAATGAATAATAAAGAAGCAGAAAGATAAACGCTTTTCATATTTACTACCAACCAATCTACATAGTAGTTATATGTGATTTTCCAGTAAAATTCTTTCACACCAAATGTATATAATTATGAGGGCCGAGGTGCAATCGTGGTCTAGTTTCTCACGCCTATTCGAGACTATGGGACGATTGCGTGACATACAGACATATAGGCTCAAGCTGCCCAACCTTCATGTGGATGACAGACAATTTGTTATGTTGCAATGATATAGTAATTTTTGTAAAATGATTTCGTTATATATTTAGCTTCGACAAATTATAACAATGTTATTGTGTGTTTAAGTTAAGTTAGTGCCTTTATTACATACTAGCTTCTGTCAGCGGTTTCACCCGCGTCCCGTGGGAACTACTCGGCGCACCCGGATAAAAAGTAGCCTATAGCCTTTCTCGATAAATGGGCTATCTAACACTGAAAGAATTTTTCAAATCGGACCAGTAAGTTCCTGAGATTAGCGCGTTCAAACAAACAAACTCTTCAGCTTTATAATATTAGTATTAGTATAGATTTTGGGATGCCTGCCAAATCGCCAATTTGATCAATGTGCGGCAATTTTACGAGTGGTTATGGTTAAGTTATCGTTATAGTTAAATGGTGCAATCCATCCTAAATGTTTGTGAGCCAAATATAGAGATGTGCAATTGCTATGTTAAATGTTAAATTAACCATAAAAGAACCTCCTCCTTTCTTGGGAAGTCGATTACATCTCTTTTTAACCCGATAGTTGAATGGTACCAATGTTCCATTTTTATGGTACATGACATTTAAATTAATTTAAATCTACTTTTTTACCTGCATTTTAACGCCAAGAATAAACTGCAACATCTTTTTTACGCTACCAGTCTTAAAGTATTGAGAAAGTTAGCAGATCACAATCGCTACACCAGCCGCAACGTCAGCTAATCTATTCGACGCTCGATCAGAGCTATGATTTGTATAACTTTCGCCATAATTCTTCCCATGTCATTCTTTCGTATCTCGCTCTGACGTTCTCGCAATTCGTCTTAGAGTGAAAACCTCGGAAATACATTTTTGTTACATTTAGTTTTAAAACGTTTTTTGGGAGATTTAAGGCCAGTTACACAAAAGTAGTCAAATTTAAAAACATTTTTACGGCATTATCTGTCAGATAGCTATCTAGAACTTAACCTGAAACCTGTGAAACGGGTCGTTGCAAAGTTACGTCTTTTATCTTCTTACTGAAAAGTCACGTCTTTTCACTTACGCGGTTTTCACTCTAAGACGTTGAATTGTTTGGTCGTAGATGAATTATTTATTATGGAACTAGCTTCTGCCAGCGGCTTCGTCCGCTTCCTGAGGGAACTATTTCCCGTACCCGGATAAAAAGTAGCCTATATGTTTCATCAAAATCCGTTAAGTGGATCCTGAGATTAGCGTGTGCAAACAGACCAACATTCAAACATACAAACAGACAAAATGTTTTTGTCGAATTCTTACTATTTTTTCCTTTCTTAATAACTCTACATATTTTGTTTTGTAAAAATATTTAATATACAGATACGATTTTTTTACTGTTTTATTATACATATGTTTAGATTTTCTACTGTGAGCGCCAAAAGCACTAAAACAAATGTAAATCAATGCTAATGTGTGTTTGTTTCGCTTTCATGACAAAACACGTGCGTGAAACAAAGAGTAAGTAAAGTTTTCATTCTAAGGTGAGAAAAAATAAGTTTTCTCAAGACGTGAGCAATAGTGACTGTTGAAAATATCGGTTATTCCCTGAGTACCCCGATCCCCGAGGCCCCCGTCCCGGAGAACCCCGAAGACGATAAATATTGTTACATTTCTTTTTCTATTGTTTTCAACTTGTACGGTCAACATAAAAGTGCTTTAAATATATGCGTTTGAAATACATAATGACTGACAGCAGTTTATTTGAAATTTTGTACAATGTTGAATTACATACAGTCTTATCCAATTACAATTTGAATAAAATGTATAAAAAATATAAACATTATCAAAAGATACTTAACAAATATAATTTGTTTACTATTTATGACAACAATATTTATTTCAAATTCGAAGTACCTACACAGGCGGGCGAAAAGGGTTGCATTTTTATACCTGAGTGGGCACCTAATTATGATAAACAATAGAGCTACTGCGTTCTATTTTAAACTATTTGCTAGGCTAAATAAAAAAAAAATCCTGAAAATGAAACTGTTGTTGCGTATTTTTTTAATTACTTAATGTTCCATTTCGAAAAGAAGAAGAGATACAGAAAATCTAAATACGTAGGTATTTTGAAAAAGGAAATGTTGTGATAAATAACAAAACCTGTGATTGTTCTGGGAGACTCATATTGTATTCTCTGATTATAATATTTAACTAAACCAAGCAAGACTTTATATCTTTTTCCTGATCCTTAATGTTATAATTTTAGTAAGTAATAAAAATGTATTTAACGTTTCATCTGCGGACGCTACTTTTAAGCTGAACTGACTTATAATTGAGTTTACCAAGATAAAAATAAATCGGGGTGCTCCGGGACGGGGGCCTCGGGGATCGGGGTACTCAGGGAATAACCCGAAAATATAGCAGGTTTAACCCGGCGAATAAAGTCCTCAGTTTTTTCATACATAGCATCGTTCATTTAAACACTGATAGTCAAAAGTTTATCGAGTTTCAGGTATCATCTTAATTTAATTTCTCTTAAAATCAATACAAATTGTTACACTAATATTTCTTACTTAAAACAATTTTTAGGGTTCCGTACGCAAAGGGCAAAACGGAACCTTTAACTTTAACTTTTTAACGGAACCTTACTAAGACTACGTTGTCTGTCTGTCTGTCTCCGGGCTGTATCTCATAATCCGTGATAGGTAGAAAGCTGACATCTAATCTAACAACAAATACTAAAAATTAAAAAAATATATATCGAGGGGGGCCCCCATACAATAAACGTGTGAAAACGCAAATAATAACTTTGTTAATCATATATCTGTATGTAAAACAAAGTTATATTTTGCTGCCCGAAAAATGTTTGTATTTTGGCTATTTGTAGGTAATAGATTGGTCATTGGACATGAACAACGTTAATACTCGTCGCGGGGCGCAAAATGCGTCCGTCATCAGTTTCGAGTCGGCGAATTCGAGTGCGTCACCGGTCGCCGATGTCGCTGACGATGCACGCCGCCCCGCCGCCGCCGCTGTGTCGACACCTGCGGCCGAGGCTTGCGTAGGAACATCGACCCCTAAACGCGCCTACGCAGCAGTAGCAGCCACCAACAAGCCCGCTGTGACGCAAACAAAGCGGATCAAAGATAAAGGGGGTAAACAAACCCGTGGCAAATCACAGCCACCGACTAGTCCGAAGAAGGACACGTGCGACAAGGATGGCTTCATAAAAGTAGAAAGGAGAAAAAAGAGGCCACCTTGTAGGAATCAGTGCGGTACCGCACAAACTGGACCCAACATCCTGCTGCGTCCTGCAGTACCAACGACGCAGCTGTACGTGTCCCGTCTACATCACACCACGACGGTGGAGCAGATCGTGGAGTATGTCCGGTCCAAGACCAACTGGACCTTGAGGGTGGAGAAGTTGGAGTCGCGCCACAACACGAACTTCAAGTCGTTCATGGTGCGAGTTCCAACTCATCACTTCGAGACCTTCCTCAAGGAAGAGTTCTGGCCGAAGGGTGTCGTCTACCGGAGATTCCGAGGACGGCTACGCGACACCACGCAGCGTAACACGACGCCGACGCTTCGTGTGCATTAGTTTTAAGTTGTTTTATATAAATATGTAATAGTATATAATTTTATGTTATAATATTTATGTATTGTATTTTATGGGCCTTAGATGCCTGAGATAAATAAATAAATAAATAAAAAATAGATACGTTCATTTTTCAATGATAATGGTACGGAACCCTTCGTGCGTGAGTCCAACTCGCACTTGGCCGGTTTTTTAAGATTTTCTCAGCACCCCGTCACATGAGTTATCGAGTATTACGTGTCGACAAGGAAAGTGACTTGCTATCGCCGCCGGTCACACTCCAACGCTCGCTTTCACCTCATCTCTGTGATGATAATTGCTATTGACATTGTGTAACAAAAGGATTTTCTGCTTAGAACAGGTTATATGTACAGACCAGTACATCAACCTACCCCAATCTGTCAAGCTTCAATAGATTTTCAACCTTATCACAATAGTGGAAGGTTAATGTTCGATTGGTATTTGACAGATTCGGGTATATTGACCTGATGTCGTCTGTACCTATTTTATTTTTATTTTTTTGCAATAGTGTGGATAATTTAACTGTTTGCTTTTTGTGAGATTGAATTGTGTTGACTTTCGAATTTAGAAGCGGTGTTGGATTTTATTGGTAATTTCAAAAGTATCAATTTTGAATGGCCATTTTTTGGGAGTAGATTGGATTGTNATCAGCCTACAAAGAGGAGGAGGTTTGCAGTGCCAAGCTGATGCTCTTCCAGTCGCTCGGACAACTCGAGCAGATGCCATCCCGCCGAAGGGACGGTGGCGACAAGAGCCTGCAGGATATCATCTCCCTGCTGAAGAGGACAGATCCTGATGACGTGCCTGAATTCGTGGCGAAGGACTTGCATAAGTTGCCTCCTGTCACGTTCGATCACGTCGATGTCACCAGGTTGTTGAAAGATATAACGTGTCTAAAGGCAAGCCTGGAAGATATGAAGTCCAAGATGGAAGCTTCACAGGTAACCATCAGTGACCTCCGTGGTGAAGTGGCGTTGTTGCGCAACGCTATTTCTATAAGTGGGTCATTGGACATGAACAACGTTAATACTCGTCGCGGGGCGCAAAATGCGTCCGTCATCAGTTTCGAGTCGGCGAATTCGAGTGCGTCACCGGTCGCCGATGTCGCTGACGATGCACGCCGCCCCGCCGCCGCCGCTGTGTCGACACCTGCGGCCGAGGCTTGCGTAGGAACATCGACCCCTAAACGCGCCTACGCAGCAGTAGCAGCCACCAACAAGCCCGCTGTGACGCAAACAAAGCGGACCAAAGATAAAGGGGGTAAACAAACCCGTGGCAAATCACAGCCACCGACTAGTCCGAAGAAGGACACGTGCGACAAGGATGGCTTCATAAAAGTAGAAAGGAGAAAAAAGAGGCCACCTTGTAGGAATCAGTGCGGTACCGCACAAACTGGACCCAACATCCTGCTGCGTCCTGCAGTACCAACGACGCAGCTGTACGTGTCCCGTCTACATCACACCACGACGGTGGAGCAGATCGTGGAGTATGTCCGGTCCAAGACCAACTGGACCTTGAGGGTGGAGAAGTTGGAGTCGCGCCACAACACGAACTTCAAGTCGTTCATGGTGCGAGTTCCAACTCATCACTTCGAGACCTTCCTCAAGGAAGAGTTCTGGCCGAAGGGTGTCGTCTACCGGAGATTCCGAGGACGGCTACGCGACATCACGCAGCGTAACACGACGCCGACGCTTCGTGTGCATTAGTTTTAAGTTGTTTTATATAAATATGTAATAGTATATAATTTTATGTTATAATATTTATGTATTGTATTTTATGGGCCTTAGATGCCTGAGATAAATAAATAAATAAATAAAAAATAGATACGTTCATTTTTCAATGATAATGGTACGGAACCCTTCGTGCGTGAGTCCAACTCGCACTTGGCCGGTTTTTTAAGATTTTCTCAGCACCCCGTCACATGAGTTATCGAGTATTACGTGTCGACAAGGAAAGTGACTTGCTATCGCCGCCGGTCACACTCCAACGCTCGCTTTCACCTCATCTCTGTGATGATAATTGCTATTGACATTGTGTAACAAAAGGATTTTCTGCTTAGAACAGGTTATATGTACAGACCAGTACATCAACCTACCCCAATCTGTCATGTTTCAATAGATTTTCAACCTTATCACAATAGTGGAAGGTTAATGTTCGATTGGTATTTGACAGATTCGGGTATATTGACCTGATGTCGTCTGTACCTATTTTATTTTTATTTTTTTGCAATAGTGTGGATAATTTAACTGTTTGCTTTTTGTGAGATTGAATTGTGTTGACTTTCGAATTTAGAAGCGGTGTTGGATTTTATTGGTAATTTCAAAAGTATCAATTTTGAATGGCCATTTTTTGGGAGTAGATTGGATTGTATGTGTCGTTTCCGTGGGTGCTAGTGCTATATTAAAAGACACTAAGTGTTTACTTTTTATTGTATTACTGACAAGAATAAATAAATGGAAACGTTGATTAGTCCTGCCTGCTTGTGATTAAAACCTAAGTAATTAACTACTTAAATGTTATTGACGACATAATAAAAAAATCGTAGGTAATAGAAGTATTTCCCAGGTACCTACTACCCACCTATGGGAATAGTAAACATCTTGAGAAAACCTGGGCTATAAAGTCTGAATCCGCAATCTTTCTCCGTGTAAGAGGAGGCCTGTGGCCCACAATTAGACGATAAAAAGGCTCATGATGACAATTCCATAAAACAAATCAATCAAACGGCAATCACTGAACAGTTTACCGCGCAAAAAAGACAGAGAAAGAACAATTGAACATCTCAATCATCCCACATTACGCAATATATTTCCGTATAGATCAGTCGCGAATAGGAAGAAATGTTAATTGCTGCGCACACGCAACACTTGATACGATGAATCTACGTTGCAACACGGCCGAGCGTTTATACTGAAGCAACTGTTGCTACATGTGACAAAATTGCTGGTTCCGACACTTAAATACCTGTTCAGGGTCAAAAAAGTTTGAGATTGTGTGTAGGTAAGGTTTTTAGTAACGATTATATTAGTTTTAAGGTTCTTGTCTCAAGAGGAACCTTAGCGGTTGACGTTGCAACTTTTAAGTCATCGTTCCGCCGAAGCGTATTTAAATTATACATGTGACATTAAATTTAAGGAAAATGCTGACTTTACTGAAGATGATCTCATCTATCCAAAATAATATTTAACATATATTTGTTGGATTCCTGAGGAAAGAAGGCGACCTAGGAGGCAGACCAACGAAGCGATGGCGAGAAAACTTGGATATTTTCCTTGCCGCTTAGCCACAGCACGCGTCCGAGAGGAAAGGTGATGGGACAGACTTTTGCCCAGCAGTGGGACAGCATAGGCTAATAAAAAATGTAGATAATAATTGTTTGATCGAGTTTCAAACATAACAGTGTCGACAAGTTTATCTGTAGATCATTTCCATACACTCAGTCAAGGCTTCGTCAACACCATGACACCATTCTATGACAGGTGTCAGAGGCACTGTTGTGTGCAGACAAGCTTACTACCTGTTAGTTAATTATAATTATGAAATGAAGTTGATGGCAGACTTCCGCGAACGATAAGTTATTTTAATAACTCTACTAGTTTCCGACATCTGTGGGAACTGCTTCAGGCAAATTGACAAAACTCTTTTAAAGTCTATGGTTTAAAAGACTGAATTAATTTTTCAAATTGTTACTGAGATAAGAGCGGTCAAACAAACTCTTCAGTTTTTTATAATATAAGCATAACTAAAGATTAGTTAGACAAATATCATAAATGACATGATTTGGATGAAAAATTATGCAAGTTAAAAATTTCCGAAATCGAATCTAGACAAGATGTTCTAGACTTTAACGAGAAGTGATTTGAAATATCAACGTGGGTGTAGGTAGAGGTGAATATTTCATCTGTGAATCTGGTATCAATATTCCATTTCAGCTGTTTCTAAACAAAAATTCTGCTGCAAGATAAAGTGTATTCATTCAGATCTGTCTTATTCAGCATAGGAATTATCAACTTTTATTTAATCTATACTTCTCTACTAATATAATAAAGACGAAACATTTTTTGTTTGGTACCATAAAGGACCGATTTGAAAAAATCTTTCACTGTTGGGAAGCTAGACTGTCCCCAGGGGCGTATTTTATGATTGCGCGCCCCGGGCTCCTGTAGCTTTCCGCCAAACCGAGGAATGAAGTCAAGCCCCAGGGGCACTCTAAGAACCACCCCCCGCGGCTCGCCGCCCCTGGCTATAACCCTTCTGGCCTAAGGGTAAATACACTCCTGACTGCCCCGAGTATCAAAGGCTATATTTTGCCCAGGTACCGTAGGAAAACAGCCCGTACAAAATGTGTTTATTGTTTAAACTAACCTGCACTTTAACAAACAGTTGTAAAAGCCGATAATGAAACTGACCCTGCCTGACTTGCTAAATTCATCGCTTATTTCAAATCAAGCTATTTCGGGGGGCGAACAAATCATTTCGACCTGGTCAAATTAGCGGGCAGATGTTAACTGTTCATGGTCAAATCGTTGCTTCATTATAGATGCAGAAATGCAACTGGTTTGCTTAAGCAGCCGTCATTATTTGAGAGTTAAAAAGAAATTGTTGTCTGTAAAAGAGAGTCATTATTCGTTGAAAGAAAACTACTTAAAATACATTTTGGTAACTTAAGGCTAAACAATGAGTGAAAGACAGCTTAGCGTGTCTTCGATAGTTAAGCAAAAAAACGTGTTTTAATAGCTTTTTAAAGATAATCTATTAAGGAGTCTAAAGTTATGTCGGTTGCGCACCGGAATTTTAACCGACTTCCCAAAAAAGGAGGAGGAAATTAGAATGTGTGTATTTTTTTAAAGAAAATGTTGTCTACTGCGCAGCCATAGACTTTGTAAAATTTTCTATTGAGTTTGTCTGAGCTATGGTAGGCTGTATTTTATTTTTGGATATTATGAAAAGCCGAAAAAGTATGCTATTGCTTCTTCATGTGGTTTTTCTTTACTTTGTCATCTTAACCATTTAGGCAGTTTGTTTTCCTTAAGCGCCGTATTAAGGAGAAAGTTCTGGGTCAACACTCAGTGCCGTCTAATAAGGCCTTACATAACGAGTCTATTGTTACGGCAGAAAGTGTGATGGGAACCTTAGATGACATCATGTTATGTATTTAGGCTTATTGTTTTTTGGTTTGACACGGCACGTGGGTGACGAAAGATTAGCGGGTTACGTCAGAAATTCTTTATTTTTTTGGAATAATGTTTGTTTTGAAACTGGCTAGCATTTTTGTGTGAGTTTGATTGTTTGTTGAGTCTTCGCGTTGTAAACTGCTGAGCCGGTATGGTATATTAAAGGTAGACTCTGAAGACGGCTAAAGGCTTCTTTTTGAAGGTGCCAGAAATAGTAAGCTTGGTAAAAAGGTGAAACCGCGTAAAACAGTTATCCATACTAATTATTCAAGCTGAAGAGTTTGAACGCGTATCTGAGGAAAGGTTAAAAAAATAGTGTTAATATACCCCATTTATCGAGCAACGCTATAATTAAATAAGGCCTTTTATCCATTTGTGCGGAGTAGTTCTTATGGGACGTGAGTGAATCCAATGAAGTTATACTAATTACTCTCAAACTTCTGAAAAATAAATAGAAAAAATCTGCAAATAAACCAATATTGACAAGTAAACGGCTTGCTAATGAGAGCATAAACCATAATTCTATGCAAAGAAAAAAACTAACGGCAGGAAGTTTGCAGATTTGAATTAAGATATAAGGAGGACACGCATTTTATAGTCTTAATAAATTGCAGGTTGCAGTTGATGCAGCTGATGCATCTTTAAGTAGTCGCCGAGAATTTACGACTGACTGCATATTGAAAGCGCTTCATCTCGGTATAATGGCTTGTTAGAGTGCGGTTAGTTAATGATATTCTTAATGGTAGCTTGATGGTGTCGGTAACACCAGCTGTATTAAGATTGAAAATTGTTATAGTAGCGATGTTTAGTCACGTCATTTTTGAAGGTTTAAAACGTCCTTTCACTGTACCTTAGAGTAAATTGTACAGAAGACAGCAGGTCAACGTATACGAATCTCGTCAAATTTTCAACCTTCCACTATTGTGATAAGGTTCAAAATCTATTGTAAAAATTTGATAGTTTGTGGTAACTTGATGTGTTGTCGTCTGTGCAATGCGATTAGGTGAAAAGTATCTTTATTCCTACACCTCAACTTACGCAATCCGATACACCTTGATACAAATCACACTTGGATTCTGATTAGAGAAATGTCTACCTAAGATGTACAGACTGTCAAATTGCTGCAATATGTTTTCAACCTTATCATAATAGTGGAAGGTTAATGTTCGATTGGTAAAATGTTACAGATATGACAGATTTTGGGTACACTGACTTGCTGTCGTCTGTACAAATGACAGCCCGCCTATGATATACATTACAAAGTGATCATGACAATACGACAATAAATTTAACTTCGCAAACCTCTGCACGGCCGCAGTCTACATAAATTTATCTTCTCATAAACAAATGCCATTTACACATGGTTTAGCAGCCACAATTTCCTGTTGATTGACAGCTATAATACTTACAGAAGAATTTCCCTCATCCATAGTTTCGTAGATCGTGGTGGCGTGCTCTTGAACTGGCAACGTTTAGTTACACGCTACCGGTGAGCTAGATAATGTGCCACATTGGACTATTAGACTTGTTTAAATGGTAATTGATATTGAACAGTGTACAAGCAATTATTGTGACAAGCCGTTTTAGTTCCAAGTGTAGGACTATTTTTGTACAGATAACAGCAGGTCACGGTACCCGAATCTGTCAAATTTTACCAATTAAACATTAACCTATCGCTATTGTGATAAGGTTGAAAATCTATTGCAGAAATTTGTCATTGTGGTAACTTGATGTGCCAACGTCTGTACAGAATATGTGTTTTACTTAATACGCCTTCTCCTGAAGTTGTATGGCGGCTTCAAACTTTTCAAAGTGTAACTTTACCCACAAAATTATCCTTCCCCATAGGTCTTTTCCGAAATGTTAATAATTCGGTGATTTCAATACGTAGGTATTTGTTTTTTTTTTCGAGAAAAGTAGTCATTTATTAAGGATATAAGAATGAAGATTCGAAATATGCAGATTAGATTTTTGCGCAACTTCGAACCGAATGTTTGTTTTGAAACTATTTGATTGAATCATCCTAACCTTGATAACAGATCTATTAAATCGATTAATAATTTTAAAGTTTTTGAAGAAGTTTTCGTCTCTCATTTGCGGAGATGGTATAATTTAATACATTTAGCTTGGTATTTCCAATATTGTTCGTAATAACTATGCAAAACAGCTTATTTCTGACATCATGTCGCTCCAGTTTACATGGCTTAAATACCATTTTCTCATATCTGTGGGACGTCCGACCTCCGTGGAGGACTGGTCGGCACTGGCAGCTTAGCAAGAGGACAACGTCCCCGGAATGTCTAGGTCGAACTCTAGGCTGGTTGGTTGTTTTAATTTATTTAACTTTAGGAATCTTGACTTGAATGGCTATTTACAATTCGAAGATTCTATAGATGTTTACATGTTTTGATTCATTAAATTTTAAAGCCGTATTCTGGAATGTTGTTCTTAATTTGAATTGGTGTTCAATTTATAAAATCTGTTCGGTTTGAATTGAATTTTGTTGATGTTCACAATGGACATTTCTGAATCTGATCCGTTTTACGCAACGAGTTGTTCTTCAAATATATCTACCAACATTTTGTAAGTAATGGATCGCAGAACTTTATTTATGTTTTATTATTTTTAGGTTTTGTATCTTCGCAGTATCTTCGAAATGTCCCATGGTCATGTTTCAAAGAAATTACTGGTGGAAAAGAAACATATACCACGCAGTTTCCTAAAAAGGTATTAATTTATTCCATCTTGGGTTGACACTACAAGTTTTTTATTTATACATTTTCATTTTATAATTCGTCTCTTTATTGCGTTGTATTTGTGTTTGATGATGTCACCCAGTTTGTTTTGATAGTATTTTAAGATTTTCTTTGACACTTGGAATTTAAAATTCAAGGTCTTATATTTTAATTCTTAGTATTTAAAACAGAATAAGGCTGTTTGATGATAAATTGTTAAATATAAAAATATCTGGTATGATGTCATATGACGAAATTTCTAGAATTTAATAGTTTTTACCATTGAGGTCGTGAACTTTTCGAGCTCACAGTTGAATGAATTTCATTCTTCACTTTTTGTTATTGTGTGAACAACCGTGTAGCTATTGATTGAATACATAAATTCTTAACTTATTACTTTTATGTAAAAAACATGAATAGGTACACAACATTTGCTGGGAAGTTCGTTCCACCACTATTTCTTCCCAGCAAAAACACATAGGAAGTGGTGAAAGGTGGGCTCTTTTGGGGCTGTCCTTTGTAAACTTGACGTTCAAAAAGTAATAATTTTCAGTCTACACTGAATAAATGACTTTTAACATTTAAAAATACATCATCATCTGCCTAGCCTTTTCCTAACAATTTTTAGGGCCGGCTTCCAGTCTAACCGGATGCAGCTGAGAACACCAGTGTGCGACTGCCTATCTGACCTCCACAACCCAGTTACCTTGGCAACCTGGCGCCCCTTGGTAAGACTGGTTGTCAGACTTTCTGG
>NWSH02000525.1:1901003-1917974 GCA_002382865.2 Heliothis virescens | reverse complement strand
TCACCCATCCACGGACCGACCGCGCCAAGCGTTGCTTAACCTTATGATCGATCCATCCGCGCGGCTTTGACTTAGCCACGAGCTCTTCACATTTAAAAATACAATAGTTTTATATTTATTTAACTGTTTTAATCTACGTTTTATAATTACGTACGTTTCATCTGGACATGATTCTCGTTCATTTACATTTCCTATAACATCTCAGATCTAACGAGACGACTTTCATCTTCGCTGTGAAACTAGTAAAAGCATTCGATTTCTCCCACAGTTAAGGTCATGTCGTGTAGCAGTTTACGTAACCAGTCAGAGGTGAGAGAGAGGTTATCGGGAGTAATAGTTATTGCTATATTGAAATATATCTTAAGTAGTTTACAGAGAAGTTATAGAGTTCGTTGAAAATTATTTGTTCTAACAAAAACAGTATTTTTGATACTGGTGTTCTATTCGTGAAACTTGTGTTGAAACTACTACTACTACTGATACGTTTCATACTACTAGTAAGTAAGTAGTAAACGTATGTACTATGTAGTATGATATTACACACATTATCAATAGGATAAAAGAAATTTATAAGCTACTTACATATTAAAAAAAAAACTATTTATTTTAGAAGAGTACTTTAAAAAAAATACGACCAAATGACCCTTCCTGTTGTGGCTGCGGGAGGGAGGCTGAGGGAGTGTTCCTTTTGTAGCCTACCTACCTACTATGTTTTACAGCAATCTTAGTCTTTTTCATCAGCTCAGTCATGTTTTGTCGAGGAAGTAATACGCAAGTCAATCAAATTACCGATATTTGTACTTGATGAAGCGTAATCTGATCGAATATAAATATGAATGGCTGCTGAAATGCCGACACACCTAGCAAATCAAACGTGTCATTGTTATGATAGAGTGGGCGTTACTCAAGTAGGTACCTACATACTATGTATGTATATGTTAGTAAATTGGTATCTGTCCGTGATACTTATGGATTAAATACAGCCTACTTTTAGACGAGTGACTTCCTTGAGAAAAATATTACGAATATTTGATGTAGGATTTTTAATGCAGATTAAAATTATCTGTATGTCTATTACATACGATCTTGCTATTTAATTGCATTATATACTATATTGCATTTGGGAAAGCAGTATCGTTATTAGGAATCATGTACCTAGTAATTTTGTCAAATAAACAAAGTGTGTAGTGTAGTAAGAAACTGCAGAAAATATCGAGGAGAATAAATACCTACTGGGTAATAAATACTAAAAGGTAGTAGATGACTCTGAAAGTCTCTTTTGATAAGATAAAACAAAATTCGTGAATTCGTGACTGTTTTTTTACGATCCTAATACCACGATTGGCCTAACTACTAGAAAACCGCTATATTTATCACTTATTCCCACATTCGTAAACCATGGTTCACGTCTTCCCTTCTAAAGGCTGCAGTAAGTACTAGCTATCATTACACCATGCAATCGTGACGACAGTAAATCGCAGCGACCTTCGACTTCCACGCTATGAGTAAGGGCTTCCAAGGAAAAGTTCCGATTGTTTTATTTTATAGAATTACGTGATACTGCAGGATTGCTTACTACGTTATTAGTCATTATTTATATGGGGTAATGTCAAAATTCTATCTCTAGTAAGCAAATCCAGAGATAGATAGGTTATTGGGAATGGCCGTTAGTGTTTGATTGTTGTATGGAATCTAGTTCCTGCATACCGGTAGATATTAATTAAGTAGATACAAATATTGTTGCATTTTAGGCGATAGTGCATATTATTATCTACTCATTTAAAATGGAAAAATTATCATCAATGACTAATCCCTCTCGGTAGGTAAATGAGTCCTAATTGAAACATTAGAAAGTAAATTTCAATGTCACGTTATACTTTGTAGATTACCAGCAACCTGCTTCACCGCAAATTTCCCTTCAGCTTTCCATGGAAACTATTATAGAGCATGCAGAAAATAAACACAAATAGCTTACTAGCTTAGAGTAAAACCGGACTCACCATTTGCCCCCCCAGGCCGTACTCGAACGAACTTGCGCGTCGGTCGCTCACTACGCCGCGCGCCGCCGTTCAAAGATGGCCGCCGCGAAGCATTTTCAACCTCATTTTTCGCAGTCGCACCTTTTTTCTCAAGTTCGGCTTCTTTTCGCGATTTGAATTTGGAGTTCCCGCGTCTAGTGAACTTGTTTGTGGTGGTTTCTAATTTATCTGTGGAGGATTCCGTCTCCGTTGTGTCTGGTGGCGCGGTCGCTTTTGTACGGCGAAGGAAATTGCGCTTTGCAGCCTGTGGACAAAATAAACGGTTAGTAAAGTTTTATTTTACTTTTATAAAGATGTTTTCTTATAGTATATTGAGTTGTATCTTGTATTTGACCTGACTGGAATGTTGTTTATTACTAAATGGGTTAACTATATACAACTATGTGATACTAAGCTTTGTTTGTGTATCCATTTATAAGGTCGTCACAATATCCTTAAGTTATCAAAATGTGAATATTACGCAAAATACTAGCTTGAACTTTGAATTGCGCAATATTTGCACAATAGGCTTTTATAAATTGTTTACACTAACTTACACGAAAGTTATAGGTATTTTATGCCTAGGTAATAATCGCAATTACACCTATGTTCTTCTGGGTATTGATATTAAATAAATAAAGTGCCTTTTTTAATAATTAAATATATAAATAACAAATTAGATGCAGCCATATTTTACCAAATTGAACACACAAATAAAATATTGTGTAGTTATTTTTTCTAAAACTTATTTACATGCAGTTGCTTACAAAATAGTTTTTATTCGAAAACAGTCACGTCACGGTGTCTATGGGTAGTTAAAATGTAATGGCGCGAATTACACCGAAGGTTTTTGATTGCGGTTTGAGGATTATTTCCACTCGTAGTAGTTGTGATATCAAAATACGCGGTTTGCGGTCAAAATTACTGAAACGTAAAAATAATTGACCCACATTCGTACTTGTATTATTTGCGTTTTATTGAAATTATACTCTGTCATGTCCGGATCCGGTATTTTATGTTTGTTGTAATGGAACGTTAGGTATTTAATGATTTTGTTATGTCAAGTTATTGTTGTTTTATAATTAATTGAACATTGTACTGTAATCATTGTAAAAATGCACTTGTATTGGTGCAAATTAAATTAAACTGTAAGGCAATTTACTAACGGCCGTTCCCAATAACCTATCTAACTCTGGATTTGCTTTCTAGAGATAGGAATTTGACATTACTTGTATGTATGGAGCTAATGTCAAAATTCTATCACTAGTAAGCAAATCCAGAGATAGATAGAATATTGATTTCCGCAGTTAGTAGGTACAAGCTATCCGATTATTTTGGAAAGTTTAAAAGACTTAATTATCCTATTAAATACAATATCAAAGATATAATGCAGTTTTGGTTTTCTTAAAATCTCCATTGAATATTTTTTTATTTTTATATTTATTCACTTCGTCTGAGTCTATTTGTAAGCACATAAATGCGTAGATTTTCTACCAACACAGAAAAAGTTAAATAAAAATAAATACGTAGGAGAATTAACATGAACTCGTTTCTTAATTTATACCGATCACGTTTTTATGTAAAACCATAATTTAAACTCTGATTGTGTTATGTAATATTTTTTATCTCAACGTAGGGCAGAAGAGGTTGTCAAATGAGTTTTTATTGATTTCGATGTTTCGTTGTGGAAAATTCCATGGCAAGTTTTTGTCATGAAAAATAACATAGGTGCTATTATTACACGACGTGGTTTTGTCACCTACGTAGTTTAGAAAAACTACCAACTGAGGTGATTAAGAATTATATAGTTTTATTAAAAAGGTGGTTAAAGAGCTAACTTTTCGAAACTTTCTGTAGGTTATATTCGCATAGTTTATTAAAAAAACAATTGGCAATTAAAATTTATTCAATAATATTAACAGGTGAGACAACCAACCGTTAAAAAAGTCTAAAAGATTGGCAAACAGATGTTAAATTCACAGTGTAGGTATAAAGTTTTTACATGCGGTGAAAACCCGTCAAAAACTAGTTTGGATAAAAAAATGTATTACGTAAACAATTTCTATCTCATTTACATTTTAAATCAGCATCCATGCCTTCATAATATTGTGTACCTATTCTGTTTTATGGTTACAAGTTTTGTGGAGTTACGTTCTTTCTTTTTGTATGTTATTTATTAAATAGGTGTAGAAATTCTAGTTCTTTCTATAGTCTTTTTATTTTCGGTTTTCTGAGACTTGATTGTTTTTATTTGTACTTCTAGGGTCTTACTACAAAAAAGATAAATATAGGTAGGTACGTTGAACACGTGTTTTAGAAAATTCTCCATACAAACTTTTTTAAATCACGTGTTGAACGTGTGTTTATCTTTTTTGTAATAAGACCCAATATAGGTTAATTTACCTAGTCGTAAGCTGTGAACGATGGTAGATTTGAAGTCTTACAAGAATTTTACGGCAATAAGTATTCATGTCATCGTGAAAGTTTAAAAAATGTAAAGAAAGTTAAATAAGATTACGTAATGTTACACAACTGTCCATTATCTAAAAATAACTGAAAGAAACCGCAACTCACCCACACTTGTTCAACAATATTACGCATTGTTTAATGAGTTAACTTCTTTAAATTAATTAGCACGGCTTGATTTAATTAGTACAAGATATGATATTAATTAAACATATTCGGCCATTATTAGGGTTTCTGTCTTCTCTATGGTCGGTTGGCGCGCAAACTGAGCGTGACGTTTGTGATGAGCGGAGCGGAAAATCTGTCATTGTTTATTTTTTAAATCTCGATTTCTACACGCTATGCTGGCTGGAAATCATTTTTATTGAATTTGTTTGACGTTGGAATGCGTATTCTCGCCTTTTTCGTAGTTTTTTGTTAAGAATTTATACGATGTTGCAAGTGGTAATTTGTTTTCGTGTTCAACGATTTAAAGTTGCCGTTTATTTAATTTCAATTGATTCTCACACTTGTCGTTTAATAAATCTTAACATGTATGACAGTAAAGGTTGTATGTAAATGTACAAGCTCTGTACTGACTGACCTACTTCTAATAACATAGCACAAAGCTTTGGGCATATTTAATGAGGATTAGGGCTGGTTTCACTTTTACGTAGTCGTAGTGGAGTAGTATCAGATAAATTGATTAGAATATTACCTGTGCGTAATTATCTAATAATAAATTGTCACATTTCTAGAATTTGCTATTAGACTTCTCAATATGATTGCAGTCTTTTGTCTTTAAGACACCATTTTACTTCACTGGTTAATTCTAAAACAGCATTTCTAAATATCAATATGTCATTCCTAAGTTATACCAGGTAGCTGTTCCAAGCGTGACAATGATGTGACATGCAATACCAGTCCTGATTCATATCCCGATTTCATTAACATTTTCTTAATGACTCATTTCATATAAATGCAGTTTGCACCACGTGGAGCGGACTTATTATTATGCAGGTACTCAGATGAAAAATAACTCGTCAACTTCGTTTTTGCTGGCCAATACAGTCAGAAACAAAATCCTGGGACTTCATTTACGTCATAAAAAATTGATTGTGTAAGAAATTCTTTAATTTCATGCATTTTAAGCTTTTTTAATCACCAATTTTAAATTAAAAGTACAAAACTATGTGATTAATTCGTCTTTAATTTTAGAATTTTGTTTTATGATGATGCCATTAAATAATGATCTATATACATGTGGCTTACTAAATTCACATCACATTTTATTCCACTATAAAGTGTAATTTCAGAATCATTACACACGTGTTTCAACAACACAACAATTTTAATCGCGGTAATTATGTGACATATTTAAATAAAAAAAAAATGATTCATGAGGTTGTATGTCGCAAAAAATCGCTCATTGCGCTAATGTGGTACTTACCTTACAACGTGACAGAGCCATTAAAGACGTATACTTATGGCGCGAAATAAAATCTCGTAGGCCATATTGAATATTTTAATATTGTTTTTATGAATAAAACTGGTTATATCTATGTAGATTAAGGTTTTATTTGTAGGTATATTTGCATATTTTGTAGGATTTTCCTTATAAGGTCCGTCTTTTGTAGGTATCTATTATGTATTTTTAAACTTCGTTTAAAACAGTTTAAAATCTTTGTCTTTGACTGGAATATCGTGGCCCTTTTTTTTTTATAAGGGCGAAGGAAAACTTAAAACAAGGGCCCAAACACATGATCAATGTGTGTTTTTACATTCATTTTACTGTCTTACCCTCACATAAACTACGTCGTCATCCATAAATGTTTCATTTACGATAAATCTACGCCATATAATCTCAAACACAGCTCAATGTAATTCCAAATCTTCATCACGACGTCTATTCAAAACTAAAGCCTACTATTTCGACATCACCAAATTGCCGTCCTAACTAATTCAACCAGCCATAAAGTAACAATATCAATATAAACGGCAGTAGGCGTCAGGTGGGTCGCTCCGCATTCGTAACAAGCATCACTCAAGGTGATCAACTGCTGATCATCGCACCACAGATTATAAAATACTTCTCGTAATTGCGTTCGTACTATGCCCTTGGAATTTGTAAGAAGATTTTATATTTTATATTCCAGTTTGTATATCACTACTTATTAATATGCTAAGCCCGGAGTCTGTTTGTTTGTTCGTAATAATTTTAAAAACTACTGAACCTATTTTACTTATGTGGTTTTCATCTACAGATCGAAAAAGTTTAGGGATTAACTGCGGAAATCAATATTCTGTCTATCTCTGGATTTGCTTACTAGTGATAGAATTTTGACATTAGCCCCATACAAGTAATGTCAAATTCCTATCTCTGGTAAGCAAATCCAGAGTTAGATAGGTTATTGGGAACGGCCGATAGAGGTTAGGGTCCACAATCTATATCCTTGCGAAACCATGGCTGGTCACGGGATTTCGGCTAGTTACTAAACAATGTAATATGCTTAAACTAGCTTTTCTGGATGCACTATGCTGTAAAATAATCAGCCAGATTTATCTGATAGCAACTGATAGCGTAATCCCAAAAGTAACATAGTCTATTTAAGTCCGTATGGTCACAAAGAGGCAAATACTATAATTTGCGAGGCTCGAGTGACACCGGACGTCACATCTAGTTAATCTGTAGGCTGTTTGGAAGGCAAACGAGATATTTGCGAACAATTTGGGTTGAGTGTGTGTATTGTACGAGTATTTGTATTTCCGCATACTGGTGTGGTAATTGGTAATTAATGAAGAGTCAATATTACACTCCTTAGTCGACCATTGAGGCTTGCTTAAAGATCTTAACGATCTTATCGTCTGTACCTAAATATTTACCTAACCTATCAGTGAATACTATAAAGTGTCCTGAATAGATTCTTTTTTGCTAAATCTATCGAAGGCCATTCTTTGTAAGCCCTTTTTCAAGAAAGATTCCCATTTAAGCAGATTTAAAAAAAAATATTTAGCTAATTTTATCGTATAATTTAATCAAGTTAGCCTATGAACAAGTTAATAGGGCAGATTACAATATCAGGTTGTTCAATGGCACTATATACTTAGTGGAGCAGGTTATGATAAGTATCTACTAACTTGTGTTCAGTAGGCAATTATTAAAATACACTGACACACACACCTGTTCAGTACATTTGTCATTAATTAGGGTTCAAAGTAATTAACCTCATTAGTATCTACTGTTATTTATTAATTGGAAACTTAGCAATAAAGCCGATAATTATCTTCGCAATATCTATTCATAGAAGCTTTATATTGATACTATATTTAAAGAAAACCAATCAACCATTACCTACGCCTTAATTACATAGGAAAACTAAAATTAAACCCCATTTTAATCTTTGGTCCAAAAAAGTTAAAGGCTGTATGGACAACAATACCGTTGTGAAAAAAAACACGGAAGCCATTTTATCTTGATTGGTTAAAATGACCCGAGTCAGAGTCGTTTCAATTAAGTTTATGGTAGTAGTATATACAATGTCTGGTCGCCCTTGCTTGCCGAATATGGCGCGAAGATTGCATGGATCATGGTGAACTGGGCTCGAGTAGATTATTCTGGAATTTATGTGATGAAATCGTAACAGATCTATTTGTCATTATAGAATGGAGTAGCCATTTTTGATTTTAGCGAGCTTAGATTGCATGTTTCTGGCATACTAACAGCAAGTTATACAGGTTCCAGATAAAGTTCTAGATAGCTATCTTCTGACAGATAAAGGTATGATATGTCAGATAGCTACATATAACTTAATATTTATAACAACAATATGTAGGTTTAACCCAACTTCTCATTGATAATTAAATAGTAGTAGCGTAAAGGAAGTTAGCATTTTACACTTTGCTAGATCTGTAATTTGCAATATCACACTGTTGGACGTTGTTGGCATACAAAAACAGCAGAAACTACATAATTGACCCTCATTAGACTAAACATCACTTGTATTGGCAGATCTCCAAAATAAATGAAGTCGTTAAGTATTTAGTCGGATTGTTGCGTTGCATGTAAAGTCAACTGAATTTTCGTACTATACTACTAGACTGATTTTACTTAAGCTTAATTTTTCCAATTCAAAACCTTGCAACTCCTAGTATAGGTTTTAAAGTCATTATTGTGTATTCTTTTAACTTTACCAATTAAGGACAACCATGTGGAAATTACAAAGAGGAAGATGTTATGTCGAGGAAAACCTCGATTCATAGTAAATAGTCCGGTTATCTCGGTTATCACTCTCACTCTCCAGAGTTCTTCTCCCGATGAGACGGCCGTAAGGCTTATTCCAGTATTGCTACCAACCAATTGTAAAAGTATGTACAATGCCTATGTATAGCATATGTAAACAAAAGTTTTACGCTACTCATGCATTATGCTCATCGCGACGGCTGGTGAATCGAGTTAAAGGTCATTTCGAGTGCTGAATAACTTAGTAATTGCTTTACAATATACGAGGTTGGAATGCTAAATGTAGGCTGTGTTTTTCCTGGTAGCTCGGTTATGGTATTAAGTGGTTCAGATTCTTTATGATGGAAATATTAAGTTAACTTTGTTGCCTTGGGTAGATTTTTTATTGTTCCATGATATGCTTAGGAATCTACAAAAGACGAAGAAGTGGGTAAATTGCCTTATAAGGATTTGTTTTTGTTAGAATTTTAACGAACTTTTGTTTTTGTATATCTTTGTAAGTTATGTTCTTTTTTATTGTCTAACCAAATTTTATTGTAGAGCTTAAGTTTGCAGTGTCAAAGTTCCTTTATACTTGCACGTTCTTATTAAAGAATTAATCGTTTCTTAAAATTAATTCGAAAACCAGGAAATATCATCACAATAACTAACTGCACGATTCCAGGTAGCTTCAAATTTTTAATACCAGTAATTCACCAATTTTAAATACCAAATGCGTTTTAGTAAACAAATGTGTATGTATGAATTGCGCAAAAGTTTAAAAATATTTGCTTGCACGTGATGGAACGGTCGACCATGAAAACTTGAGGTTTTTTTCAACTACTTATAAATATGTAAAACATGCGTCCTTGTGTCGTAATGGTGTTTAGTACCAGTGGGTCAATAGAGTTAGTGTTTTGTGAAACTATCAATTGATTGTTGTGAATTGATAGAACCTCCATGGTTGCACATATGCCAGAATGTGTTTATGGCAGCTATTAAAAAAATGGTGAATTTCGAAAGTTATCCTACTAGTAAATGCAAAAGCTTCTTCATTTGTTTGTTTGGGCAGATTTTGATGAGACTTTGCAGTAATATAGCTTAAAGTCTGACCGTTTTTGGAGCAGTTGGCTTTTGCCATCAGTCAGTATAAATAAGTCAGTCATCCTTTGAAAACTTTTGACAGCTGCACAAATGATTCGGTGGCACTCTACATATCAGAACAACATTTGGGCTACTTTTTAACCGACTTCCCAAAAAGGAGGAGGTTCTCAATTCGACCGTATCTTTTTTTTTTTTTTTTTTTATGTATGTTCACCGATTACTCGAAGATGGCTGGACCGATATTCAAAATTCTTTTTTTGTTTGAAAGGGTGTTCTTCACAGGTGGTCCCATGGTAAGGAGACCAGGATCTGATGATGGGATCCTGGAGAAATTGAGAGAACTCTTCAAATTTCGTACGCTTTTTTACGTCGATGATACTATAACAGTCGGCCCGACTGTCACTGTGGGTGGGTATGGGTATTAAAGATATAGTTTTATTTTAGAGCCGAAAACTGAAAAGCATAAAATAAAAAAACTTTTTACAAAAAAAACAAAACCGACTTCACAAAAAAACACTGAAAGGGATAAAAAAATAAAACTTTTCACATGGCTCTAGAAGTCGGTGGCAAAATAAACACATTCAACAGACCTGCTGACACCGACTTCTAGAGCCATGTGAAAAGTTTTATTTTTTTATCCCTTTCAGTGTTTTTTTGTTGTGAAGTCGGTTTTGTTTTTTTTGTAAAAAGTTTTTTTATTATCCGGATACGAAGAAGTAGTTCCCTTGAGAAGCGGGTTAAACCGCTGGCGGAAGCTAGTTTTAAATACATTACTAATGAAAACAATAAAACAAACTCTTATCATTATTACAAAAAATAACTGTAACATATTTTTTTTTATGTAAACGATGATTGC
Source organism: Heliothis virescens (assembly GCA_002382865.2). NCBI lineage: Eukaryota > Metazoa > Arthropoda > Insecta > Lepidoptera > Noctuidae > Heliothis > Heliothis virescens. The sequence continues at coordinate 1,907,332 of NWSH02000525.1, read as the reverse complement.
ACAGTCAGCCATGACACCCATGACAGTTCTGATTTTCCCGCGCATTGTGACAGCAAACGGAATAATGTGTAGTTCTGTTGCAAAATTTGACTCTATGGTAAATTGGTAATGATAACGTAAACGTAGTTTAAGAGATAATTGCAAACATTTTATGGCCGTGGAATATGCATTACGTAATAACATGTATTTTCTGCATTTCCTTGTTTGTCTATTGAAGTTGTGTAAGAATACTGGTCACCTCACAAAAAATGTTTTTTTTTGCTAGACGATATTTTAATAAATTTTAATGTCTATTATATCGTCATTAATAATAGCCAATGAAATAACAACAAAGACCTATTTCAACGTGTTACTGTATATTTTGTTACCTAACTACGTACACAACAACCTTTTTATTAGACTCGCTATAAACTAGATCACATGTCGAGATAAATACAAAAAACATGAAACTCAAACCCATATTGGCAATCGAGTATGGTAAAAAACTGGCGTGTTGAATGTACATTCCCGTTTTAATAAAAAAAATGTTTTTATATAACACCTTGTGAAACTACGCAGTTCATAATATTACTTAATGAGATCTCATTTTGAATCGATTTTTAGGAAATCGAATAATTTATGTTGATCGATATCGAATTCTTGAAACGTAACTCATTAGAATGATTTGAATAAAAATTATATCGTGTCGGGATTAAAAAGTTAAATGTAAGTTTTTATTTTAAAGATTGATGAAAAACTCGAAGCCAGTATCAAAGTTAACATACCAAGTTAGAAGCTTATGAGTTTATATGCTAATAAGCTATGACAAAGCGACCAAGGCCCACGTATGGCATCCGAGCAATGCTGGTCATATAATGACTTGTCGATTCTCGATTGATCGGGTGGAGTATTCGATGTATCGATTGTGTTATATTTAAGATGTCATATGATTTATTATCATGGTAAGGTAGAACACTCAATTAGATATGGCTATTAATCAGCTCCCTATTTATTTTAATACGTCACGTGTAAGTTAAAAACGTTTTCTTATACAGTTGTCCCAACGGTTATCAAATTTTCTAATCGATTAATAAGTATAGGTACATATAATAATAAAGATATTGAAAGAAAATATATATGCCTTTTAGTTTCATATGTCTTTATTTTTTTTCGGACTTAAAGTTCCAGTATGACCTTTCAACACGTCACAAGACCAGACATTCGTATGATAAAAACTGTGAATTCCATTAAATTATTCGAATTCTGAATCCCTGACTCACAGCTGCAACGGAACCGAGGGTCCACGTATATGCGTATAACATTGCTTAATCGTGTCACTGACCATATTCGAACATCTGATGTCTCTCTGATTTAATAGCCATGTGACATTCTTACATTTTTTTTTAAATATTACTAGTGTATATGTCGCAGTCCCATTGTATAATCCGCTGTATTACATTACAGCCAGCCGTTATCAAAAGCAGGGCTGTTATGTATTACGGCGGATTAACGATTAGTCGGATTGAATAAGGCTGAATGAAATTCCGCTGGAATGTGTTCGGCGCTATACGTTCTTTAATGCCGCTAGCTGTAATATCAAAGAGTGGTTCGTTAACCGCCTCTTTAACAGTTTTTAGTTTCCATTTTTAGCACGCGCGGCGCTGCCTGTCACAACAACAACAACAATGGCGTCGAATACAGAAAGTTTGATAATAAAATGTGAAGTTAATAATGGTTTTGACGAGAAAAACGTGACAAATGTGACTGTAAATAGTGACTTCAAGGATAAATTTCAAGTGCAATTGAACAGTTTTTTGTTATCACATGGTCACCCTACAATGTGCAATGCGGCTGAACGTGAGCCGCCAAAGTGTAGAACGTATCGCAATGACAATCCAGCTTATCGTTAATCCGCCGTAATACATAACGGCCCTGCTTTTGATAACGGCTAGCGGTAATGTAATACGGCGGATTATGCATTTCGACTGCGACATATACATTTGGACGCAACCTTCTGTAAGAATGAGGTTAAAAACTTTTAGAAGAGTAGTAGATTGCTATGATTTTAATGGATTCAAATTCGGTCTAAAATATTTTATTAGAACCACATTCTATGGTATGAAACCTTTTTTATTTGTAAATCTGATACATAGTCTTTTGGGCAACTCAACAGTTAAGCACTCCCTTGTTTACTTACTACGCCATAGCTTTTCACATTGAGGCGTGGCTTACGTTGTTTGACCATGAAAGGGATTTGCATAACTTTTGTCGCAACGACAAAAAAGTCGCCGCAAACCTGAATGATGAGCTTTCTATTTAATCATCAGTTAGGTAATTGAGTTACACGTCTTCCTGCTACGCCAATTTGTTGAGGAATGCGGAATATGTAATGGAGGTTCGTTTAAGGCTTGGTATGGAGCTGGAATCACTTCATTGATACCTTTTAAGGTAGGAAGTAGGATTGCGGTAGAAACCTTCTTTGAGTTTTGACCATAGAGGTATATATAGTTTTGACGCGAAAAAAGGGTTTAATAACATTGCTATTAAGATGCATTTTACTAATGATTTTATTTTGAAATGGGATGATCATTGTTGCGTATTTCATCAAATTTGTTTTTTCATTCTATGGCTTATCAAGTTTATTTTTACGTCATATAATTTAACCAGTTTGTAGTATACCTCAAGATCTTCAATTCTGTCTTCAAAAACTGCAAGTAGCAGACGTAATTACGATATAAAAATGCACCACTTGACAGATAAACATCGCACAATATTCACACGCATTTTATCACGCCAGCATTTCTTCACTGTATTCAAGCTAACTCTTTAACGTTTATGTCTCAACGGAAAATATCATCTTAATTACAGGAAACGGATCATTACACACATATTCAACACTGTCCATACATATCCAACCTCTTTACAAACGTAGAAACTCTTTAAGGAAATCCATAGACAGGCGTACCTAAATTAACATTTGAAGTGGGCAAAGGAATTCAACAAAAGGTCCTGTTCAGCCTATTTGGAGCAGTGCGAACATTACATAAGCTATTACCTCATTGGTTAATGTTACGAGAATGTGAACTAGTTAATAAACAAGTATTACCGGTTAATTTGTAAAATTGCCGGGTACAGTGAGAAACGGAAGCGGAAACTATTAATTGTGGCAACATTATCAATCTTTTTTACCGTAGTAATTGTGGATTAGCATAAATATGTAATCAGTTGTCTCCTAATGACTTGTAATATCTTCTGCTAAGTATGGAGGCAGACATTACTGAAATGATGGTGAAAGTATTTTTATAATTGCTGTTATATCAGACTTTTGACGATTTTTTACAACTTCCATTAATGGCCTAGTATGTACAGGCAACAGCACATCAAGTTACCACAATCTGTCAAAGTTCTGCAATAAATTTTCAACCTTATCCTTAAAGGTTAATATCCGATTGGGAAAATTTGACAGATTCGGGTAGGTTGATCTGCTGCGATCTGTACCTACTTACGCAAATCCTCAAACATCACACCCATATTGATAAATACCCATTACTATTATTTGTCTTGACACTCGAACGAGAGTCAATATTAAGTCGATCATTGCCAAAAGTATGGCACCTCGTTATGTCATTAACTCTTTGCGTAATTTGTCACCAAATAAGACGACATACGAGTAAACACGTGAAGCAATATTATGTAGTATGTACATGTGTTTGAAAAAATACTGAAGACTTTTTAACCGACTTTTTATTAGGAGAAGAAAAATCCTGAACATTAATTTGAATTTAAAAATAATAGTTAATTTTAAGGACATGTTAATATACATTATTTTAGAACAACGTGTGGTAAAACTGTCTATTAGGGTATGTTCTTAATGCTAAATTAATTATTAATACCTAATTTAATTTAGGTGCTTAACTGTACAATAAAGGCTCGCCCTAACTTTGAATATTGTTACCAGAACCTTAATCAACAAAAAATAAATTCCAATCACAATAAAAATACCTCAATAATTAATTAATAATAAGAGCGAAATCAAAACCGTCACTGACGTAACTGTTGGTTATGATCTCGCTAAACAAGTCATTTGCTCAGAGAAAGTTTCTCCCGTCAGATGCGGCCGCCATCTTGTGGGTGAAATGCGCGCGCAAATTAGACGGATTGATGACGAATGGATTGTTTGTTTATGGTATTGAAAGTAAAAGTTAGAAACTTGTTTGATTGTAAAACATCTATAATACTTATAATAAATCTGTAGAGAGGTCAATTCTGTACATGAAATATATTTCCAAAATAACTATCAGGGGGTGATTAGGGATCGATACTGATGCCAAAAATGCAATCAGTAGAATTTTTGTTTGTCTGTCTATCTGTATAACCGCTATAGAAACAAAAACTACTCGACGGATTAATTAAAGGTGTAGGAATAGTTAATTACTTAAACTAATTCTTTCTTCTAAGTTAATTGTTTCTTTCACTATCAATATGCATCGTTCCATAGATTGTTTCTAATAATACAGGCTTACATGTCAATCTCTTTTACCGCCTAATTAATGTAGAACACTAATAACAGATCTAACCAATCACACAAAGACGAATTTATCTCATTCAGTTTATCTCTAAGCAACTTTAGTTACGCTTTAACTAACTTTAGCAACAACGTGTAAGATGCCAATATTGTATAGGTACGTAGAGAAATCAACGGCTTCGAAGAAACCGGCCAGTCCTCTCCGATGTACCACTCTCATAGTTTGCGTGGGAACCAATCGTACTATACGTAGCTACTATGTTTTTCTTCAGTCTAGACAGAAATCATAGTATTAGCTGTGTACCTACCGCTAATGCTTAATTGAATGTTTAGTAACTTATTGACTTTACTTACTAGGGTTTATTTACTTGGTGTTAACGTAACCACATGTAAATCCGTACAGTAGTTTTAAGTTAATCGCGGACAGACAGATGCGCCAAAGACCTTTGTTTTACAATATGTTACGATAATAGTCTACTTTAGTTACTCGTGAAAAGTCGAAACTAATTAACTAAAAAAATTAAAAACAATATATTATTTGAAAATAGGTTTCTATAACAAAATTAACTCTACCGTAAAAACCTGAAAATAATGTTCATGATTTTCATAATTCTAACACACCCTTTTCTTTGTTTCAGATCATAATGAAGGGCGGATGAAGAGAAGTTGTGAACCAGAATCATCTGGGTGACTCATCAAGCTAGAACGTTGGAAACCTTCTGGAAGTTTCCAGAAGAGTTGTGGGATAGTAATAAGAAGTTACTGATGAGAGTCATTGTAAAATAAAACAAGTCAATTTGCGTGTTTCCTTGATTGACCCTTACCCTGTACATTGAAATTTACATCATTTATTTTAAATAGGCTGAATTTTCGCAGATTTTTTCATAATTATTGCAGGAAAATAGAAAAGTTTTATAGGTCTTTAGAAATATATCAGATAAGCCTTTTATAGCTTAATGTGAAGATAACCAGTACATAAACTTAATCTGTAATACTTTTACTAAAATCTTCATAACAAAATAACAAAACACACTTTCATTTTGAGAACAGGAAATAATAAGAATTTTATGCTTTTATCAAGAACCGGCTGGGCAAGCAAAATATCTGCACGCCTACATAAAGAAATTAAAATTGTATAAAAGTTAAATCTTAATGAAAATAGAAAGCTGATCATCGTTATTTCGGCCGTAAGATCCACAGCTGAGCATAGGCCGTCCTCACTGATTACTAAAAGTGATCTATATGTCGCAGCCAAACGGTTGAATTAGCCAGCCAATTGGACGCCTAGGCAGTTAATAAAACGTCGACATCCAATTAAATAGCGGAAAATCAACTAGGCAAGTGACTGAAGACAACGTTTAACAAGATGGCCAAACGTCATTTAGCCATTAGGTATTGGCTAGCTAATTCAACCAGTTGGCTGCGACATGTACTCGTATATGTCGCAGTCGAATGGTATAATGCGCCGTATTACATTACGGCCAGCCGTTATTAAAAGCAGGGCCGTTATGTATTACGGAGTTATTATTCTTAAATTGTAGATTGTGAACTTGTAGTTTTTTGCAGCAGGCATGATTTCTGTCACGGCTACGACGCTGCGGTGCTCCGGCGGTCCCACGCGAGTTTATCGTCGCAGATAGGTTTAACGCTCACCACTGCAGCTTCGGTTTGCTGGCCGGCCATGCCGGCCAGCCTCAGCCGCGGTGGCGAGTGTTACAACCACCTGCTCCTCAACTCGCGGCCCGCCTCGCCCCTCCGCGCCTACGCGATTTTGAATTACACTCTAGGGGTAGGGCAGACAAGACTGCGTGAAGTCGGATTTACC
>NWSH02000525.1:1816218-1835342 GCA_002382865.2 Heliothis virescens | reverse complement strand
AAATTGATTAGAAAACATCTTTATTGCGTTAAGGACCACTAATTGTACTAATTCAGTTTAACCACGCTTATGCAAGTTACTGGGTGCTAGTCTGTAGCAACCGCCGCCAACCGTGAGAACTTGCCGAGTCTATGAATTGAAAGGAAATTAACGTATAAAATTAGTTTTTACGACTACATAGTCGGAAAATTTCTAGATTTCCTTTAGTCCCTTGTATTGATGGAGAAAATTTACTCGATTTTCCTGGCAATTTGTAACCTACTTATGTCTAAAAACGTTGTAATAAATCGATTTATATCGTTTTCAAATTCACGTGATGTTATCTGAAATCGATTCTATGATTCAACGATAATGTATTTTCTTTGTACAGACAGCAGCAAGTCAACCTACCCGAATCTGTCAAATTTTCCTTCTTTCCTTCCACTATTGTGATAACGTTGAAAATCTATTGCAGAAAGTTAACAGATTGTGGTAACTTTATGTGCTGTCGTCTGTACTACTAAATCAATTCTCGTTTATCGATTCCACTTAATGTCGTAATATCGATGTTACGTTGGAACTCGTAATTAGTGTTAGCTAATGAGCTCAAACATTTGGCTTTCTATCAATATTTCCTCAAGGGATATCGCAATTATTTGTTTTGCCGGAATACGCGACCGGAATAACATTCTTGGTTATTGTTTATGTAATATTACAATGTGACGTGTGTTACGATGTTTTGTAAGAGGTATAACTGAAACTAAGTATTTTTTTGCCAGTATCGGATACTAAGTTTTGATAGAGGTTTCACCCGAGAAGTCCTCTGTGCACCCGGGGAAAATGTAGCCTGAAGCCTTCGATAAATGGACCATCTAACACTGACATATTTTTTTAAATAGGTCCGTCCAGTCGTTACTTTATAGTTTCATAAACCATTTTCACATCTCATTTATCAAGCTAGAGTTCTTTCTAAAAACAAAATATAATTATACTACATAGGTACCTAAAATCCCAAATTAGTAGTCACTAGAACAATAATATCTAGTTCTTCTATTCTAGGCAACTATACAGAACCCAATACAAGATACACCGACTCACACTTGTCTTCTATTAACTTTTATCAGTCAAGGTAATTATCGAAAGGATGGAGTTTTTAATCGTACACTAGCGTGCAATAATAATGACCACTTTTCTAATGAAGCGAACATGCAAGACTTTCCCTTGCTTCACCTCTGACCCTCAGGCTTAAGCTTATGTTTACTTCGAAGTTGCATTCCCATACTTAACATACCAATATCAAGAACTTGTTTTAAAAAAAATCACGATAATTTTGATATTTCATATAGTATGCAACTGTTGTCAAATAGCTTTGCCGCTCTGAAATTGGGTGTTATTGACTGTGCATGGCTAAAATGTGTGAACAAAACACTTGCACACGCGTAAAGCTTCTTTTTTTTTTCTTTTTATATATCGATGGGAAATCATCAGTATGACCCCTCCCGCTGTGGGTGACAGCGGAAGGGAGTGTCAGACTTTTACTGACTAAAACCCACCGTGTTCCTTCGGGAGCCCGTTGTGCGCCAGGGCCGCGGTAACTCTTTTGAACAACCCGCAGCCCCGACAGGCTCTGGTCCTCGTGGGCCCCGCAGGGGATGCGTAAAGCTTCTTAGGTGTACTTTAGAGCGGCAAAGTTTCATGAGAGATGTAGTGTTTTGCTTTGTAAAATTTAAGTATGTAGATAACTGATAATTTCTATTTTCCATTCAATTAAATATGCATTATACCTATCAACCCCTTTTTAAGAGACTTCATTCCAAAGGAGTGTTAACACATTCCCCGTTCCATGAATCATCTGTGATACACACTAATTGTTTAACTGTTGTGTATACTTTGTGGTCAGTGGATAGGTCAAGTAATTTTTATTAAACATTTTTACTTACCTGAATTATGTAAAAAAGAAAGTTACATAAACCGTTGCCAAAATTCTTAACCACAAACATACATACTTATAGATTATGTATGAATATTGAAAGATTGCCAACACAAGCTGTGGTGTGCAAACAATGGCGTGTTCTTGTCATCGTAATTGACAATCGATTGAGTAACGTTATCATTTAACATTCAAATGATAATTATATAGACAAACTTACATGTCCCTTTTGGCATCATATCATAAATAAAGTAACATGGTCATATAATTTTGTACCCTTAATAACCAGTCCGGGTATCCTGGCTCCTATGTATGCACATAAATGGAGGAAGGCCTAGCTAAAATTGCTGGTGCCGCTTAAAAGCTCCCTAAAACCTTTTTCCAAAATCTAGGCACCTAATGTTTTTAAACTTTCGCGATTTGTACACATATTTTACGATACCTCTTTTCTCCCGACTCCGTACACCTTTAATAGTTTGAACGCGAGTAAGACTCGGGTTGTTGTCTAAAATATCTAGGTACCTGATCAACTAACTAGGTCCTAAGCTAGGAACAAAGTTCTAAGTTAATAAAGGAAAATATTCTTATAAAATACGACTTATCAGTAGTTTATTTAACGTTAGCTCCATAGAAGGAAAGTTAAAAGTGCACCAACGACATAATCTTCATGTTCAATTTTCAAAGTGAACAGTTGCTTCAAGAAAAACGGACGTTCAAGTTGTAGGTGTACGTGGGGCTGAAATCTATACTAATATTATAAAGAGGAAAACTTTGTTTGTTTGTTTAGTTGTAATGAATAGGCTCAAAAACTACTGGACCGATTTTAAAAATTCTTTCACCATTTGAATGCTACATTATCCACGAGTGACATAGGCTAAATTTTATCCGGGTACGGGCAGTAATTCCCACGGGATGCGAGTGAAATCGCGGGAAAAGGGCTATAGTTAATAGTTTGATACGATAGCATCATTATCATGTAACTACATGATAATAATCAAGCAACTGTTTAAAAAACTAGTTACGAAAAAGTTACGCGAATTATGTTATACTACAATGTATTAAAGGAAACGGTTATTACCAAACAGTTATCGATTTATTTTTTTAACCTTTATCGGTTTTATATCCGTTACTTATTCTTCGAGTTTCGAAACTATTAGTTCAATAAGGTTATTATGTTAGTTGCTAGCTTTTGCCAGCGGCTTTGCCCACGCAAAACTTAAAATCCCGTTTTTCCCGATCCCGTGGGAATTTCGGAAAATCCTTTCTTAGCGGATGGCTACATAATAACATCTACTTGCATGCCAAATTTCAGCCCGATCCTTCCAGTTGGTTTGGGCTGTGCGTTGATAGATCACTGTGTCAGTCACCGTTCGAGTTTTATCTATATATACTCGTATTTACATAACGTATGATTTGAACAGGAGTTGATTGTTTGGATAAACTCCAATTATAGTGATACGAGTAATTAAGATGATTGCGAATAATCGTCGTGTTTACATTATTGGATTGGCGTTTAATATTTCGCAATTTTTTTTATCATTCTGTGCTCGTGACTCGCTTAATTATAACAAGATCGTATTATTTTTCAGGATCATAAAGAGCCCTTCACCTCAAAAATCTTCAAATCACATATATTACATCAACTATGTCAACAGATAACAAACTACAGAAGGGTCACAAATCACAAACAAACCTTAAGATAATCTCACATTATCTACCATCTCAGAAGGTCCCTTCAATTGTACAAAAAACAATGAACGGGTAACAAACTAAGAATATAAAACTAAACGCTAAAATACACGGGTCAGTGCTTCCTAACAAAAACTGAGGTCACTCCCACAGAAAACAAATACAGAATAGGCAATAATAGGCATATTTATTCCTACTATAAACGGTAATTATCTTGCACCAATGTACATTGCTGGTTTACACAAGGTTCTTCACTGAGCGTACGAAGTGAGCGAGCAATGGTCATGTGGTGTTGATGGTATCTGGTTTTTGATGGAGGTGATCACATTGCGGCCTCACATTCCTAGTGATTGTGGGGTGCTGTGAGATGTTGGTGAATTGAAGGTTCTGAATTTATGAATGGGCTGTTTGAAGGTAGCTGTGGTAAGATTATCGGAATGTTTAGGGTCATCGAAGCAAAATTAAAGGTTTTTGGATTATTTTGTGAATTTGTGGTACCTTGAAAGAAATCTTAAAGGCTGAAGAACTTACCAATCGTGAAAAATTTAAACTATAGTTTTAAGTGTTGTATATTTAATGTAAATATAGGCTTAGTTTTATTGTGAAAAAAAAAGATGTAGAGATAGATTGTAAAGTTGCCCATTTATGCTGAACAAAACATTAAATACGAAGAGACAAACATGTCCCATGAATCATATGTGATACACACCCATTGTTGAACTATTGTGGACAGAAAATGGGTTAATATTTTTCATGTGATGAGGCCTTTACCCCATTTATAATTGAACAGATTTTATCGTGTATTTTTGTATGAATAAACACAACTGTCATCTCCATAAAAGCAAACATTACTTAGTCATCACATGTTCAATTAATTCACAATTAGAAACTGCAGCGGTAACCTCGGGGTCTATTCTCATAGCACCACAGATGTGCGAGAAAGTGCTCCGTGCATCGAATATCAATCGATAAACATATTCTTTCACTTTTCACCGGCATTTTTGCGAAACATTCGCATTGTCGAGCGGTTTCTAGAATAAGTTCCATAGAAAATTCCTTTGGAAATGAAAGTAGTGGTGCAACTTTAGAATTTAGATATGCTATGGTGTTCTTCGATTCGCGATAAACATTAGAAAATGGTGATACAGAATTTGAATAATGGGATCGTTAAGAAAACCTAGGTTGCTTAGTGACAGCTATCCTTTTACCAACATGTTGTATGGAAAAAGATTCTTTTCAAATATCCAAAATATGGAAAAAAATATAGGTATTTCACTATAGTTTGTTGCCCAAAAGATATTTTAGTATCTTTTCAAAATTCTTCTTCATAGCATAACAGAGTCAGTTTACTATTCATTACAAAATATACGACCGCATCCATCCAAACATTGCATGATTCGCGTAATATTTGACCGGCAGTACGCACGCGATTCTAGCCTCTATTCTCAAAAGATTTAAATGTTATATTTCCATGTTTTGTATGTGTACATGTCCCACATATTTAGTGGGTTAAAATTGCGTGACAATTGGAAATATCTGAGCTTGTGTAAATGTGTGCGTGGTTAAGATATTTAGCGTGAAGAAAAAGTTGTGGCATCTGCATATCTACCGTAGAATGATATGTTGTAAGCTGGTGTGGTGGTGGTAAAGGGCAAAATTATATGAGAGACTAGCCGTTTTCCCGCGGTTTCACTCGCATCCCGTGGGAATTACTGCCCGTATCCGGATAAAATATAGCCTATGTCACTCGTGGATAATGTAGCTTTCGAATGGTGAAAGAATTTTTAAAATCGGACCAGTAGTTTTTGAGCCTATTCATTACAACCAAACAAACAAAGTTTTCCTCTTTATAATATTAGTATAGATGAAAGGATCATGGGTATGGCTTTTCCAAAAAACTTTTCAATCACAGTTTACATTTTGAATGAATTGAAGTGTGAATTTTCTAGAGATAGATTTCCAGTTGTTTGCGATTCAAGTTTACATGCATAAATAATGTGTCCGGATTCCTGACTAATCTATCTTTATCTGATTTACATACTTCAAGCAACATTTTAAGCTAAGTTCCCATATAACTCAACTAATCTGACATACAAAACCTTCCTTGCCTACATTAGCTTACAATCCAGTCGCCTAGATAACTAAACTGCCTCTCTAACTCCGATCTAACTACTGGTTATACTTACTATCCACCGTTACATGTCGAAATATACGAGTATGGTCCGAGAGATCGATTTATCGCGTAATCGGAATCGGGAATCGGAATTGTTTCAATTAAAATTGATTTACGTGATGTCACTTTCGAATGTTTTCCTTGGAAATTGTCTGAGTTGATGCCAAGAAAATGTTTTGCGAAAATCGATATTGGAAATTGATAAAACACAGTAAAGCGTCTATACATAATTGGTGATTTATTTATTTATCTGTACAATTTATGTTTTTTTACAAAATGATGATGGCGTCCTAGCCGATTGTCGGCCACGGCGGCCATTCTCATACAAGGAGATCAGCCAGCTGCGCAGGACATATTATAGTGCACAAGCATTTGCGCTGATGCAGGTGCACTCCCTATTCCCTCACTCTCATAACCCGATGGGACGGCAATCCGACACGACCGGAGATGAGGTGCAGGACCGACATTAACGTGCTCTCCGATGCACGGTTGGTTTTTTACAAATTGATACATTAAAAGTATAGTTTTTTCTATGACACTTAGACTAGACTAACCGATTGCAAGTACTGAAATTTATTTGTGAAATACGAATACTTAGTAACGAAGCAGGAAAATGATTGCTGTCAATCTCGTAATCTTTCGGTTTGAGTAATTTTATTATGATTGCTCCTGTATAAGTGACATAATATAGGTGTATTGCTATGAAATCAATCCGGAGTGTCGAGTGGTAAATTGTGTTAAGAAAGCTTTTATGAAGTAAACTGGCAGGCATGAGACAAGCGGAAAACGTAATAGTTATACGCATTGTTGGCGAATGAAAATTGTGCACTTAGTAACATAAGTTAAAAGTCTTTTGTAACCGTAAAAAGACATAACGTACAAGTACAAGAGACATCGTATTGTCGGCTTTCATGAAGCTGAAGAGTATGCTCATTTGGTTGATCCCTCTAATCTCGAAAAAGATTAGTCCAATTTCAAAAAACTTTCAGTTTTTGATAGCCCAAGAGTCGAAGGACGCTATAGGCTATATTGATGTGGGTGTGCGAATTAGTTTCCATGGGTGCACGGGGCCACTTCCTAAGATCATCATTGAATTAAAAGACAAATTCCCATGAGTATTAAATTCAACAATCAGCTACAGTTCAGTTTCTCTGACATTTAGCGGCATTAGTATCAGTAAAAGCACTATTATTCACCGCTAGCTGCGGCTGCGCGCGCGCCGATGCGTGACCAAAGGTTGCTTGTCTATTTATATTCCAGTTCATTTCCTTTGCTTATTGCCGGCGTGTATTAGAAATATATTAATTGTCTGTTTGGCCTAGAAAAGTCGGTAAATAGAAATTGATTTAATTAAATGGAATTGAGTTGTTATTTGGGGAAACGTTTATGTAACGCTGATTCGTATACTTTGTGGACTATTGGACTAAAATGAATAGTAAACTGCGTCATTGTTTAATATCGTTTATTGTGCCTGGGCGTATTCCATGGATAGAGATAACATCATCATCTTCTTGCCCTGTTTCCAATTTTATTTGGGGTCAGCGCAATATGCTTACTGCTTCCATTTCTTTCTGTCGCTCGTGATACTGACATCCATCTTTTCTTTGGTCTTTCACTCCCTCTCGCTCCCTCCACATTTATTCTATTTCATGGATACTCAATTCTTTATTAGCGTTCCATATGTTACACAGGTGGTAGGTACATTTTATAATATCAATATGAAAATCAATATAGACCCACAGCTTAAAGAGGTTGGAGAGTTGTACACTTATATTCGTCATGTGTGTGAGTGATGAGGATAACATAAAATAAATTAATAAACTGTCTTCCAAAACATTCACATTCCTTGCAAGTACGTCAACCATGACTGTTATGTAATGAATGATATAAAGAAAAACAACAAAATATAAAGAAACTTAGGAAGTGCGCGAGTATGTAATGATTCATACATTTCTACAATAATCTGCAGCTGTGAGATATGAGCACTTTCACATGTAATATTGTGTTTATGTTTTTTAGGAATACTATCTTCTTCTCTCCCTAGGTAGTGGGATTGTCCATAAGAGTTTCTGTGGCTCTGGAAGTCATAAGACTCCAGAAGGAACACGGGTGGTTTTAAGTCAGTGAAAGTCCGTCACTCCCTTCTGTTTCGCACACAGCGGCCCCTTCCATCATTTGATAATTTCCTGACAAAACAGTTTTGACTTAACTTTTGACTTACTCTATGGAATATTGTAATTCACATGTCTAGGTTCCGCCAAAGGTTTCACCCACGTCTCTACTCAAGGCACTCGGATAAAAAGTAGCCTACTATGTCCTTCCTCGATAAATGAACTACCTTATTGTTCAAAATCGCGTGAGATTAGCGCTAACAAACAAATTCTTCACCTATAATATTAGAATCGATTTGATGCGTGACTCTACTAATCAACTAAACTCGGCCCGTACCAAACCACGAGCTTCGCCTCCCTGCACAAGTGCAGAGATTGCACACCTTAACCGCACTGCTTGTGAAATTATTGGAATTCTAACACTTGACGTCAGGTATCTAAGTATATTGATTTAAAAACTATTTGAGAAGCAAAGTTTCCTTGATCTTTTGTAAAGGTTAGCAATTGGAATTAGTTTTATGACTTGTCAATCGTGGATGGCGTTTTAATGATTTGTAAAGTTATGACTTTATTTTGGAATACAAGTGGAAAGCTTAGAAAATTAATGGTTTGTTTCATTTGTTTTCATTACTATTTTATTGTTGGTTTAAAACATTGGATTTGAATTCCCAACTAAAAGTGGTAATTTATGAATGACCGCTTACTTCAAGCCCTGCGTACCAATTTTTAGACCCTTTCAACATCGTCTTGTAAAAATTGCATCCTAAATGGAAATATAAATTCACACACGTTGCATCTAAAAATATACACATGTATCCCAAGCCATAAAAATCCTCATAGTTCATCATTTCACACGTATAAATGGATTTATTTGCGACATTTGCCGTTACGGACATAAGCTGCATACTTCAAATTGCACTAAAGGCATATTACGTGCATCTCGTATTAAAAATATCAGTGTAATGTCAAAGTCGTGCGCCGCTCTCACCCCTGACATTTGTGCAACTAAGGGTCTCCTCACATTTATCAAATCGCGGAATCGGCTTAAGCCGAGTGAGTGTCAACACACTACTCGACTTATTGTCAAAAAAATTAATTACAAATGGGCTTATTGTCAAAAAATTCTCTGTGGGCCGGCGAGCGTCGTCCGAGCCGAGCCGATGCGAATGGCATTAGTAACTCCCTTATTACGTAGACATAAAGGCTTTTTTGACCGGTGTGGCCGATTCCGCGTCGATAAATGTGGGGAGACCCTAACTATAGTTAAGTATAGTATGCTATCGTAACTGTAGGCTGGGGTTTTGGACTTATAGTAATAGTATTAGTATTGTTGTAGTATGCATTGGTAATAAACTGGTTCAGTCTTTGTAAATATTTGAGTGGGCAAATGATTTTAATTTTCATGATACGTAATACTATTGGTAGATATTAAGATATAATGAAAGTGACTGAATGTAAGTAATTTATACTCTTGTTATATAACAAACTCTTGTAAGTGTAAAGTGATACCACAGACAGACAAAAATAAATAAAACCTACTTTTTATGTCTGGCAGAAAAAATTAAAACTTTATTACTATTTTATTTTTTGTAATTAATAATTCGTGTTAGTTTGGGTTCTTTTATTGATATGAATGCCTATTATTAAATTTACTAAAAATCAACAAAAATCTCGTTCGACGAGCCATATACCCATAGGCTATCGTGACATTAGTAAAAAATATAATTACTATTAGTAGGCTGAATATAAAAAAAAACCTACAAAGATAATCGACTAAACTTCATATAGCAACTCGACTAATTTTGGAGATCTGACATTCTTATTTTAAAACGATCATTCCAACCACTTCGTCATCAAATAAAGGAAAACCGACCTTAAACGTTCAGTGTTAAGATACAATATTAAATGTCAAGTGTTTATGTTAATAGGGATGTGGCTTTTTGCAAGGTCGAACCAGTGTTTATTGTCAACTTTGACATTATTAAAACCAGTCAAATGATTGCAAAATGAGGAGATGAGCTCAATCGGGAATTTGGCTGCTAATTTAATATTCAGTTGAGCTATAATTATATAAAATTGGTTTTTATTATCCGTATAAAACTAATGATGACTTGTAGACTCTGGATATTGATAATTTGTTTACTTATTCTATAAAACATTGGTTGTATAACATCAAAAATAAACTTAAAATTAGTGCTATCTTTATCTATACTAATATTATAAAGAGGAAAACTTTGTTTGTTTGTTTGTTTGGTTGTAACAAATAGGCTCAAAAACTACTGAACCGATTTTAAAAATTCTTTCACCATTCGAAAGCTACATTATCCACGAGTGACATAGGCTATATTTTATCCGGGTACGGGCAGTAATTCCCACGGGATGCGAGTGAAACCGCGGGAAAACGGCTAGTATAAATATACCGATTTTCAAGATATGTAAAATGTCATTAAAACTATCAATAATAAATTAATTAAAATTTATATAAGCAGATCTTCCCTATACCAGCACACTTTTAAATTAGCTTATAAGAATGAAATTAAATATTATCTAATATTAATCTAGATATTACCATTATGACAGGCTATTTAGTTAATCATTTCTTTATGTCTAAACTTTTACAAAGACGCCCAAGGCCATACAAGACTGTTTATTGTTAAAAAGAAAGTCTAAATGTATTTGATGTTATGTAAGTTATAACTCTTATATTTGTACAGTCATCGGAAGGATAGTTGTACGGATTTTTTTTTTCGTGAAAGCTATACTTGTGTGCAGGCATGTCAACCTACCCGAATCTGTCAAATTTTGCCAACCGAACTCCTACTATTGTGATAAGGTTGAAATTTTTTTTTGAGGAGTGGCTTGGTAGGACTCATGGTGCCCTCAACTTCCACTCGACGCACTTCGTCCTCACTGGACACGGTTGCTTTGGAAGGTACCTGCATCGGGCGTGAGGTGGCGCCCGAGTGTCACCTGTGCACAGACGGTATGACACGGTGGAGCATACTGTGGAAGTGTGCCCTACATGGGATTGGTACCACCGTGTCCTCGTAGCGGCAATTCGCGGCGGCGACCTCTCGCGCCCAGCCCTGGTTCAAACCATGGTGCGGGGCGAGAGGGAATGGGATGCCGTCGCCTCCTTTTGCGAAGCAGTTATGCTAGAGAAGGAGGTGTTTACAACAGCTCGCTGCAAAGAAAAACAAAACAAGATTTGTTACTTCCACCTTTGCGTAAATCACTTTCTTTTATTGTCCAAGTGTTTTGTATCAATTTCCACTTTATTAGACGTAATGGCTACAAAATGGCTGACAGTAATCTGCGGTCCACTTCGCTCCAATAAGCTCATAATTAACGCCGGGGATAGGCTCCGATGGTTTCACAATAATAGAACGATGCTCGATGAAATTCTTTTAATTTGAAAGAAAATTGTGATTATTATTATTCAATAGTATTATAATTTACTTAAAACATGTTTTTGTTCTGGTGGGAAATCATTAGAATAACGTGAAAGTATCCCACAGCCCTGAATTTCTATGTAAATAATAATTATACGTTTACTAGCTTCTCCACTATAGCCCTCCTCGATAAATGGTCTATCTAACACTGAAAGAATTTTTCAAATTGGATCAGTAATTCCTGAGATTTACGCGTTCAACCAAACAAACAAACCCTTTGAAAGCTTTATAATGTTAGTATAGATTATACGTGGGACATTTAATTATTTTTATTTTCAAATAAATCCTTTTCAAAATAAAAAGCGCATTTTAAGTCTCTTCAATTAATTCTATATTGAGATATACTTAGATTGTAATCGTTCTGTTATTCAGACATTATCTTGTACCTGCCACATCATACATCTCTACCAGTAGGTGTAACTGTGTAAGTAAAAAATCTCGTAATATTCACTAACACACCGGCTGTAACGTGGACGTGTGAAAGCGGCGCGCGCGCAGCAGCCGGTGCGGTCATTGCGACACTCCCGCGCACCGCGTTCCGGAATCACGGCTTGTGAAACATGTGCAAGGAATCTGTCTGTTTTTCTGTTTGCATGTTATGTGTGTTGTTTATTTTATTTGATCTTCATTATGTTATTGGCGTTGAGATTTACTTACGAGAGAAAACTGGAATAAAACAACAACGAAAAAAAATTGCGGAATGGGAATTTTCTTCTATTTTTTGTAATAAAACCACGATAAGGTTCTAAATTATTTGATTTGAAAGATACAAACTAACTTAGATTTAGGTAAAGTCGGATTTTTAAAGATACCTAAGTGACTAACAAATTGGCACAGAAAAGATACGGAAGAACCAGTGAAGGATATTTTTTTGCCTGTCTGTGGCACTGTAGCTCGTAAACGGATGAACCAGGCATGTGATTAAAAACTAGATGCTTCCCGCAGTGCTACCCGCTTCTCTTGGAAACTATTTCCCTTTCACGGATAAAAGATAGCCTTTGTCACCTGGGAACAGACTAGTTTCCCGACAGTGAAAGAAATTTTGAAATCGATTCAGTAGTATCGGAGCTTTAAACAAACATAAAAAAAACCTGTTTATAATCTATACTAATATTATAAAGCTGAAGAGTTTGTTTGTTTGTTTGTTTGTTTGTTTGTTTGAACGCGCTAATCTCAGGAACTACTGGTCCGATTTGAAAAATTCTTTCAGTGTTAGATAGCCCATTTATCGAGGAAGGCTTTAGGCTATATAACATCACGCTGCAACTATTAGGAGCGAAGAAATAAGGGAAAATGTGGAAAAAACGGGAAAGATTATTCATCCTTGAGGGCTTTCGTTGCGTGCGCTGCGAAAACGGTTCAAGATACCAAAAATATATGTACGAAAGAATTATTCCTCTTGAAATGAGCTAAAAAAATGTCCGCGACAGTATATGTCTATCTTTTAAGATTAACTCTCTAGAACCGTTTTTATGGTAATCTTTGGTGGAAATGAATGCATTATTTGTTAAGAGTTGTATCAACGTTATAATATTAATCTTTATCTAAATAAATAATAAATATTGTTGTTGATTAAGAGTATTTATTTAATCTATACTAATATTATACAGCTGAAGAGTTTGTTTATTTGTTTGTTTGAGCGCGCTAATCTCAGGAACTACTGGTCTGATTTGAAAAATTCTTTCAGTGTTGGATAGCTCATTTATCGAGGAAGGATATAGGTTTCTTTTTATCCGGGTGCGTCGAGCAGTCTTCTATCTTCTTCTTCTACCTTCTTTTTCTTCTATATAAATAAAACTCAAAGTCCTGACTGATTCACTGACTCAACATCGCAGGGCCCACACCCGTGAACCTATAAAGCTGATTTTTTTCCACAAGAGTTCATCTAAGACTCTGACGCGTGTTAAGAAAGGCTTTTTTTTAATTTTTTTTTTCGTGTCCTAAGGGTTGAAATAGGGTTGAACTTTGTATGGGAATGAATATTAAATACGAATTCGACATGAAACTTGTGAAGTTACTCCTTGAAATAAATAAGTAAACACTGTTTCCATTTTCAAAATAAATCCATTAAAGGGTTAAAATGGGGTTTCCGGTTAAAATGGGGTTGACAATTTGTATGGTGAACTAATCAACGCAAGGCCCAAAACCGTAAACCAATAACGCTGAAATTTTGCACAGAGGTTCATCATAAGAGTTTCACACGAGATAAGAAACGATTTTTTTTAATTCGTGTCTTAAGGGATTGAAATAGGGGTTGAAGCTTTGTATGGGGAATGAATATTAATTACGAATTTCGACATGAAACTTCGTGTAAGTTACTCCTTGAAATAAATAAGTAAACACGTGTTTCACCATTTTTTAGAAATTCCACCCCTAAGGGGGTAAATAGGGGTTTAGTAATTTGTATAGAAGGCTTATGATTTTTGAAGAAAGTGAAATGAAATTTTGAAGATAGGTTTCTCTTAGGGTGTAGACATCGCATCGCATTTTACGAAAATATACTCCTAGGTGAGTAAAACGTGGGTTGGTAGTTTATATGAAAGTCCTATGTTTTTGGTGTGTTTACCTGATGCAGAACCGCAACAGACGAGCTAAACTACAAGAGATACAAGAATGGTGCCATTGTAAAAATTTATCCACGTGATGAAATTTTTCTGCTGAGATATTTAATTTGAAGATCTAGAACACCTTATGTGGAACTTCAAGAGCCCAGCTATACTATAACACGTGTAGGAATGATGTCTTAGCAAAAGTTGTTTAAACTGGTGGGTTGACTTACAAAAATGAAAGTTCTGAATCGCCTCGCATATTCAGTCGCTACCGGGCCCTTAGAATACGACATCAGATGCTTCAGATCTTTGATTTTGACGACCCCGTTGTCGCTGGCATAAGCGACATGATCCGCGTACGAAGTCGCGGGCAGAAGCTTATTAGTATAAGATTAGAAATAGTACAGACTAATAGAACTAGGTCTCTATTATCTACAAACATACTATTTCTGGAATAACTACGCCAATAATAACTTCAACAGACAGTCTCGACCACAGTATCCGTTTCACACCGGTAGATCAAGTCCGACCAGGGGACTAGTCAGGGCGTTACACTTCAACGTTACATTTTTATAATTATAGAAATGTGGATATCCTGCCTTCCGCGTCCGTTGTGGATACCTCAATATTCTGTACTGGTTTTTGTGGGAAATAGGGACATTATTGTGAAGTGAGTATGCTATTAGTGTCGTAGATGCAGAACAAAGCAAGTTTACTTTTAGATTTGTGCAGGATGGTTTGAAAGGGTTATGCCAAACACAAAGGGTATTGGGTTATAAATTGAGTCGGAGAAACATTTTCTATGAGTAGGTAAAACAGCCACAAAAATTGTTACGAGACTTATTTTTCAGTAATGATTTGTTTATGAAAAAAATTGTGAAATGTGTTATATTTTACTAATTTTCAGACGTAGCTGTTATACATAGATATTAATTAATGTCAATAAAACTTTATAAACCACAATATTCCGTTAACGTCAATAAGACTTCTAACTACCACTAAAACAGCATTTAAAAAAATTTCGAAGCAATAAAAATGCGAAATAAATGAAACGTACATTCCAACATTCACTACAAACACGGAACTATTGTTCAGCAGTTTTTTACAAACTAAGTCAAATATTACACGAACAGTTCCGGAAAATATAATTACTAACGATCTTTTATCTAATCTCAGCATCGTTATACTACCGCAAAAAAAGAAAGTGTATCTAGTTTTAGGAAGCATCATAATTTTTAATTACAACTTCAATTGGTTGGGTTACTTAATTCTTAAGCGGTGTAATATAAGGATTAGAAAAGTTGTCA
The DNA here is from genome assembly GCA_002382865.2 of Heliothis virescens. Lineage (NCBI taxonomy): Eukaryota > Metazoa > Arthropoda > Insecta > Lepidoptera > Noctuidae > Heliothis > Heliothis virescens. The sequence goes on along the minus strand of NWSH02000525.1, from coordinate 1,820,152 downwards.
AATAAATCAAGTGGTTTTAAAGGTTCAATGACTTGGTAATGAGTCTGTGAACCATTTGGTAAATGTTCGTCTTTTGAAGAAAGCAATTGGGTATTTGATCTATTATGATTTGAATGTTTAGTGTAGTTAGTTACGTTGGAATGAAAAATACCTTTTGTTACCTCCGTATTAATGAATCTTTCCTCTACTCCGGGAACTTAAAAAAGTCTTCATTGAGAAAAATCGTCTGATATAAATATAATAAGTATTAGGACTTAGGAGGTTTTTCTAACCGCCAGTAGCCATGTTCCCGATGCCGGTGGGACACTTTTTTATATTACCAAGTGTTTTTTTTGTATATAAAAGATTTAAACATGTAATGTAATGTAAAAAAATGGATCGAAAAAAATACGTGTATTCTGTAATCTGCTTGCAACATCATTGATCAAAATCGAAAAAGTCTGATCTAAACTCCCGTGAGAAATTTCATCAAAGATTTCAAACATCGAATCTCAATTCTCATTGATGGGTTTCGCAGCCAATGATCCGCGAAGAGGTTGCGCTTGCGCCGCGTAATAAGAAATTCATTTAAATTTCTTGTATAAACAAATTGTTTTACTCAACTTTTATTGTCTTTCAATACTTTTTGCGTGAAACACCTACAATAGAACATTTTGCAAGTAAAGTCATCTTTTGACTAAATTGATAGTCTGTGGCTTTTTGTGTTCATGGTGCTACTGTTGTTTGTAGGCTGTGACAGTTATAACAATTGAATGCGTAATGCGGTTAATTGTTACTTTATTAAGTCATCGACAGTTATGAGTAATCGGTCAAGTCGAGATACGGGAAGTCACGAAGCAGGCGTACCTGCGTATCTCGTCAAACTTAATGGCGTTACTGAACATCGCGATAGTCTCTGCACAAAAAATATTTTTAGTTAACATACAGCGGATTGGTATGGCAACAAGCACAAAAGTTCCTGTGTGCAGAAGTAACTCGCGGGCCGCCATTAACTTTGGCGAGTACTCTACCGACCTCGCCTAAAAGGAGGTTAGGCGTAGGCACATATATGTCAGCCATTTTCCAATATTTCCCGCCAACAATGACACAACATTTACTAATTATTCACTCACAAAAGTGAAGCAACACATGACCTAAGGGTTACTTGCGCTAACAATTACCACGGCTATGCTAAAGCGAGTGAAATCTACCGTTAAACTGATTGACACGAGCCGGTGAGCCCCGTCAGCGCTTGCGCCGATACTTTACGCATCATTGGTGTGCATGGGAAATTGTTTCGCATTAACCATCTTTGTTTTTTGGGCTTTTGATTAGGGAATTATTTAAATTGAGTTATGTTTCTAAGTTTTTTAAGGTGTAATATTCTTTGTTTTGAAGCTTAATGTTACGCGGTGTATTCTGTGACTGTTTCGCATTTCCTATCAAAATATTGCATTTTCTTAATTTTACTGGAATATGATTCAGAATGACCTACATTTTTACTCACGTTATGAAACATTTCCTAACTATACTTTCGACAAACAGCTTTGCCGTTGTAAAATCAGTAAAAATAGTATTTCTTTCTTCCATTTAGACTATTACACAGTCAGTACTCCAGACTGCAATTCCTTGTTCCAATCTGATGAGATTTTTGAAACAAAAACTAGGAACTGTAATTTAAGTCTCACACACATGGAATAAATAATAATTTGTTTATTATTTATCAATATTGTTTTTTGGGAGTACTTTAGTTCCGTATGAATGAGTTCTGAATATGGTGGGACTTAACCTAACCTAACAAAGGAACAATACGATTATGCTTCTGTGTTTCGTTCTCGAGATTAGATTAAAACACTTGTATTACACATACAATGTCGCCACTATGCACTCAGTTTAAAGAAAAAATAAAATAAAAAACAAAATATCGTGGGTAGACCACCCTTCCCTATAGATTACTCCGTTTGATTTGTCATTTAGTTCAGAGATAAGACAATATCATATCAATTTCACAATTATTATGAGGGTTAAATTTGGGAGGGCGGGTCTCTAATCTCTTCGAACGAAACACCTCACATAATTATGATAGCACTTCACTTACAGGTAAGTTCGTTTAATCATCAATTCTACTGATATGTGATGCAACAATATGTTGATGCTACCGACCTAATGACTATACAATATACACGGCCAGTTTCACAAGTTTCAGGTAAAGTTCTAAATAACAATCTGACAGATAGTGCCATAGAAATGTTCTTAATTGTGATTGGTTTTCTATGGCATGATCCGTCAGATAGCTACACACACTCTGACTGGAACCTGTGAAACTTGGCGTAAGTTTCTATCGTCTATGCTATGACCTATGCTAATAAGGATTATGTAATTAGACAAATGATATGTCAGATGTCATTGACCCAGAAAATATTAGGTTATGTCTGTTTAAGTTTGGCGTAACAGATATTAGATAAAGGTCAAAGAAAATTGCTTTTAAAACGACAGAAATATTCGGGTTTTTTAAGATAAATTAGATTTTTACCACGTTGAGACAGTCGAAAAATATCTACTTCTGGACAAATGTCTCCCCAAACTGGGGGATTTATCTATATTTACCGCGCTGAGTATTGGTGGGCACAGTGCGCGAACTTTTTAGCTTCAGAGATGCTGCTAATTTTTTATACAAACATTGTTAGATATTCTATTCTATCAACAAAGAATAAATGTGGCTATTTGCAGATAAAACTACATTCTACAACTTATAAATCCACGGCTAATCTAAAATCGAGGTCAAAGAGCCAGTACAGATATTATGTCACTTTGTTTTGTAAGCGATAGTAAACATTATGGTGCTTTAATTAAGTATCATAATTGCGTGAAATTGGAATCCGAATTGTATACAAAAATTGCGTGATGTGCCTACCTGTTATTTTTGAGACGAATTCCTAAGTAAAAGTGATGCAATAATTAAGTTATTAAATCATTTCTATCAAATTACGTAGTCTGTTATTTCAGTACTTAGATTTAAATAAATAAAACTACTTACTTAAATTGAGTATACCATTCTACGTTTATTGCAATACTATGTTTTTTAAATTAGATCTTAAATATTTTAAAATGTATCTAGCAGATTTCATAGGCGGTTAAAACCTTATGGAGAAGTTAGATTTATCACTTTCGCAGTTTGCCCATTTACTTGTCTTGATATAGTTAGTATTTATATTACTCTGTCCATAAGTACCTATCGTACACAATTACAATAGAAAGCATCAACTGCATTTCCTGCCAAGAGCAACAGCTAGGAAGCGAAGGTCGTTACTCCTGCACTTATTTCTCATTTAAATACTATACTTTCAATTTCTACACTTGGCACTTGAGGGTTAATTACGAAACCTAGGTATTGCCGCCATATTAATTAGCTAGTTTACTGTGGAAGTATCGAGGTAACCCTGTATTGTGATCCGGTAAGAATACCAATGAATAATTTCTTTGTAGTAAATGTTTTGTAGGACAAGTTATAGCCGGGAGAGACGGCGTTTTTGTGACTCGTCTATTGAATATTGTAACGCGTGCCTATTTTGCGTGGTCCGCGTTCATTACCATATAAGGTAATCGCGCGGACGAATGCTAGCTCGCAGGGAGAGGGGTACGGGGTACCGCGTGCCCGGCCGCAGGAGCGGGGTGCGCTCGGCAGTCCGGCGCACGACGTCACGGGTGACGCGCGATATTATTGTTCCTTACGCGCGACCGGTACTCATTGTGAACTGTCCGTCTTTTAGTATTAATTGCCATACCTACTTCATGTATAATTATCCAGTGTAATGTGTGTGTCAAGTTTTGAATAAACTTTATTTTGAAACTCAAACGGTTGTTTGACTGTTATAAGTGGCGCCCAACGTGGGGCCGTGATCCGCTAGCCAGTATAAACCGGTTTCTCGACTTCGGACATTAGTGTTCTCGTGCT
>NWSH02000525.1:1790253-1816118 GCA_002382865.2 Heliothis virescens | reverse complement strand
TGTGTGTCAAGTTTTGAATAAACTTTATTTTGAAACTCAAACGGTTGTTTGACTGTTATAATATTATGATTTTTTTTAGTTTAATAATTTCTGTTAAAAACTGGTCAAAGCATGAAAACTGGGAAATACCAAATCATTGTGTGTATATGATATGACTTATATGTGTGGGTGAGATTACGTTCAAATTAGGTCTTAAACCTGGTGTCTAAGACCTAATTTCATTAAATCCTCATAATCAAAACTTAGTAAAATTATATAAACCAATATTAATTTTATATTATCCATAACAAATTAGGTATCAAACTGTGAACGAAAGTGAGAGTCAATCGCTTAACTAGACTTTAAACTCTTAAGTAATCAATAAGATATAGGAATCTAGGAAAGACTTCTTCGTAACCCTACCATAGATAGACAACAGACCTTTTTAGGGATGCTATAGCAATCACGTCTTACTTTCCGTGAAATTGTTTATAAGAAAAATCTGGTATTTTCTTATTCTCAATCGCGTAATATGTAAATATTTGTATCTACGTATATTTTTTACTAGACGTTTTCCCCCGGTGGCACTCGCGTCCCGTGAGAAATACTGCCCGTACCCGGATAAAAATAGCATATAATCTATGTATGTATAAATGAGCTATCTAGTACTGAAACAATTTCCTCAAACGGGTCCAGTAGTTCCCGAGATTAGCGCGTTCAAACAAACAAACAGTCTTCAGCTTTATATTATTAGTACTAGATTTTTTTGTAGTATCTTACAAACTATTTTTTATCTAATTCACAAGAAAGCTAAATTTGTTCTGTCTCTATACTTACACCACATATTCCGCAATCCGACCCGCATAGTGATGTCCCTAAACACGAATCAGCATTGCACACAGACCTTATTACCGATTTGTCACCACATCACTATTCAGACTTCGCACTCTTTTCATAGGGCCATTAGCACCATTCAGCATACAAGAAAAGCTGTTGCAACTCATTGCTACTAAACCTTATTTAGTTTTACAGTTAAATCATTAATCTCTTTATGGTTTTACAAATTAAAATAAGGAAGTAGCGAAAAGGTTCGCGCTAAAGTTCCGTATAGCGGTATTTGTTTTTATCTCAACATAGACGGCATTCTGTGTGTCTATGGCTAATCTGTATCACCTTTAAGGTGCATGCGACGACTAGAAGCGGGAAATTCAAATATAAAATGGTTTTTTCATGTTTTACCTAAGTTAACATTCAATATGAGGCGTGATCTTATGATTGGCGGTTATAATATCCCACAAAGTAATTTCTGATGTCCTTGTTTAACTCCGAAACTTACTCTGTAAAAAAAAACGTTTTATTGCGCAATAAAAAGTTTTTTTTTACAGATAGTGGAGTTACTGGGCGTTAAAAACGGCAAAACCTCGGATCTCTCAGCAACTGAATAGAATTCAATGATTTTTTCGGCAATATCTTGTGAATAACATAAATAATAATGTCTACCTATTTAAAAGCTGTGCACTTGATTTTTAACACGCTTATACTAGGTCCACCTGTATGTAACTAACTAAATGTACCTAATCAAATCTAAGATCACTAATTTCACCATCTTCCAAGGACCGTAGCATCATGAAAATTGGCAGTTGTATGTAGTTTGGATGACAATACAATAATATGGTACTGTCGAACTGATCTCATGATGGNTAGTGGAGTTACTGGGGCGTTAAAAACGGCAAAACCTCGGATCTCTCAGCAACTGAATAGAATTCAATGATTTTTTCGGCAATATCTTGTGAATACCATAAATAATAATGTCTACCTATTTAAAAGCTGTGCACTTGATTTTTAACACGCTTATACTAGGTCCACCTGTATGTAACTAACTAAATGTACCTAATCAAATCTAAGATCACTAATTTCACCATCTTCCAAGGACCGTAGCATCATGAAAATTGGCAGTTGTATGTAGTTTGGATGACAATACAATAATATGGTACTGTCGAACTGATCTCATGATGGAGCCGAAACGTATGAACTGAAACTTTATGATGGAACATCGTATCATATCCGTGTTTGGACTTCTTAGAAAGGTCGTATAATGAACTTTGACCACGATAAGGTATCAAGGTCTGATGAGGAGACGATTTTTGGCTTTTACGTGCACTTATTAAAGCGTGTTTTTCTACCCAGCAGTGTGTGTCAGCTGGTCTACCCCCTCTAGTAATGAGTCATATATTATTCGAAAGGTCTTTTCAAGTGCAACATTTCGTACTAACATACTACTCACAAATAGTTAGTACTTTAGATGCTGAAGCACCGTTAAAGCATATAATCGAAACATGTTTTACAGTTAATGTGCCCCACCTTTATTCAGAAGTCATATATCAATCAAAAGGTCTTTTAAGCGCTACATTTACACGCCACTTACCAATTTTTAGTATTTTAGAAGATGTGACTTAACTAAGGTGTATTGCCGTTACTTAATAGGGATTTAAGGAACGATATCTTCCCTCTAGTAATGAATCATATACCAATCAAAAGGTATTTTTAAGTGTTGCATCACGTCTTAACGTACCACTCACACTTTCTTAGTATTTTAGCAGATATAGCTTAACTAAAGGTAATTGATGATACTATGAAAGGTTTTGTAAGGACTAATATCCCCCCTCTATTAATGGGCCATATATTAATCGTTAGGCCTATGTTAGAACTACCTTTCGTCTTAACATACCCCTTATCAATTCTTAGTATTTTAGAAGTTGTAGCTTAAATACGGCGTAGTGTCGATACTTTATGTGGATTTAAGGAATGATATCTCCCCTCTAGCAATGAGTCATATACCAATTAAAAGGTTTTTTTTATGCCCTACATTTTGTCTTAACACTACTTACCAAGTTTTATTATTTGAGAAGATGTGGCTTAACAAAAGTGTATTGCCGATACATAATATGGATTTAACTGTGCCCCGGGATGGTATTAGGAAATTAATATTAATAATATTTCTCGATCAGTAGGTGCTAATGCCGTTTACGCTAGTACCTAGCCCGAAAATAATCGTAGTACGTTGCAGCTGCCGTTTCTCCCTTCCCGTCCGGCAAACTGCTCAAGTTCTCTTGGACTCCTCAAATTGAATGAAACGTTGGAAAGATGTTCGTCTTTCTCTATTTAAGTAAGATTTAACGTAAAACTAAAATAAAAAATATTCAATATTAATTTTCCATATTTTTTTGTTTAAATAATTAAAAAAATAATTGCACAACATAATATTGGTAGAAGATACGTTTTAGAGTATACAGAACAAGATCCCGTTGGTTTTATGTGAATTGATTCAGTTGCCTAGAGATCCGAGGTTAAAACCCCCAGTAACTCCACTAAGAGGAAGTTTCGGAGTTAAACAAGGACATCAGAAATTACTTTGTGGGATATTATAACCGCCAATCATAAGATCACGCCTCATATTGAATGTTAACTTATGTAAAACATAAAAAAACCATTTTATATTTGAATTTCCCGCTTCTAGTCGTCGCATTCACCTTAATGGAATGACGCGCAATTTAAAAAGGAATTTTACTATGACTTGTGCAAAATATGTTACTGTGGCAAATGTAATGTTGTATTTAGATATTTAGGTTAGCAGCTTAAAATAGTTTTGATGCTGTATTGAGTTAGTTGAATAAGTTAGTCGATTTAAAACGAGTACAACATACATTTAGTCGATTATTTCATTAAATCAGGGCTGACCCAAACTAGTTTTTATTTTAAAATTAGGGTCATTACAAAACTTATATTTGCCTTGAATTTAATGATGACAAAATCAAGTTTTTCTGTGTATATGTCCAAACACGTGTTGGACAACGCCTGGTTAACGAAATTACGTATTATAGAAAGCGATATTACTAGTGATGTAATAGGGCGCGGCCGAGATGAGCCGACCGCGCCCGAACGGGGCTTTCCATTTTCAAAATCGGAGGATTTGATTGGCAGTTCCGATGTAGGTATGATTTGTATTATTGATTGTATTGTTTTGACAATGATGTGCCAAAAAGTGGTTATTGCTTCTTGTATTTTTAACGAGTAGGTACTTATTGGTTTGAATACGTATTGAAAAGACCCTTTTTTGTGAAAAAACTCGAACTAATATTGTTGTTTTTTTTCAGGTACGTTTTTTGACTGCTGAAATATCATCATCAACCAAGAAAGTGACTACATTGCGTCAGTGTAAGAAAAGTAAAAATGCTTGTCTTATACTTAAATAATTGTAATTTTTAACTATGAATGGAGTACGTTATGAAATTACAATTGACATGAAACTATTTAATATGGCCGCCGAGGTCTAATTCCAATTAATTTGACTTTGTTACTAGATTGTATTGTAACAGTATTTTTTCAGCCCGTGAAATGCAATTGGTTTTTATCATTGGCAAGAAATATAAAACAGTAGGTCACTGTTTTATAAACACAACCAATTTAATATAAAGAACTATAGAACCATAAGATAAACAATATAAATAAATAACGTCAGCTCATGATTATATTTCTTTTTACGATTCAAATACAACAACAAAACTAAAGTAAAAGCGTAGGCTGAATAAATTATTGATCGATATCAATTACGTCATTAAACGCATAAAAAACAAATGGAAAAACCATTTTTCGATTCGATTCCATTGTAAATCGATTACACTGGCATCAATTCTAATTACAAATTTAGTCGATTTGTTATCATTGGCAATAATCACGAATATTTAACGCAATTTTTTAGATTGTAAATTGAGAATTTCTTGGTTTTTACAGCCTAAGTTATCAGTTATTGTAATATTATTGTGAGCGAATACTCTGCGTGCGAAAACTCCATTGAGCAATGGCACTTTTGTAACTGGCTGTTTGTATTGTATTGTCTGTGGCGTGTAGACGCTGTTCTAATTTTGAAATAATAATAATTGTTCGAAACTTCGAATTATACTTTTATTTTGTCGTGGTCAAACTGGGGGATAATGATATAAAAATTAAAGTTTATTTTGCAATCTGTTTATGAATTTAGTAATATTCAGGCGGAGAGTGTTGCTTGCTAGTTGCTACAGACTAGAGATGTGCCTGGCGGCAATATTCCCACTGCCGGCAATAATCCCAATATTCCCACTGCCGGTAAAATACCAATATTGCCGGCAACATTGGCAATATTGCCAATGTTGCCTATCAAATAAAACTAATACATTTTATTATTACATTAGCTATAATCATCGCTTAGTTACATTTGTTTTGTATATTTGGGGGCACGGCAGTGCCCCCGCCAAGTCGAGCGCAAAGCAAACACTGCCGTACCATCCTTTACTGGAACCATTTCGCCGCATTTTCAGGCCTCTATTCGAGAACCTCTAGATAAGACTAGAACGCTGAAATTTTCATCATCCAGAAATCTATAGNAAAATATGCATTTTTTTATAAAGATATTAATATTTTGCTTGAAATACTATTTCACGCATAATATAGACAAGATAGTCACAAATCAGCGCAAATCTTGTTAAATACTAAACGACTATGTCCAGACTAGACTATGGTCTAGTCTGACTATAGTAATAACTCCATAACTGTATTTTTTCAAAAAGTTCAGCTCCGTATTCAATGGAACTTATGACATCCATTCACCAACTCATTTCGCAAGCTCCTATCGACCTTTTCCGACGTAAAATATTTAGATCTCAGTTTCGCAAACGCGCACCACATTTATCAATGAAAAACTCATAATTAATTTTGTATTAAGTAATGCTAATGCCGTATTCAGAAAGGTAATTTAATATTCAGCTTTTGCTTGTGGAAATCTGTGAAGTAATTGGATTGGATATTTGCTAGTTTCCTTATGATTATTTCTGCATTTCCTAGAGTTTATGGCGAGTTAATTTTTTTAATAGCTTTTCATATCCATAGTTGGATTATTACTCTTACTTAGTTTTACTTACAGCCTTTCGGTGGAATTTCTATCACCAATCATTATAACATAATCAACTTTATCATTTTAACATTCGCTCCATATAAATTGTCTATTCTGCAGCAGCAAAGAACGGGTAGGTCAGTTTATGAGAACCCAAGTTTTGCATACTTCTTACAGCCAGAAAAAAACTATCTGTACATAATTTTAGCGAGGGTTCAAACTTTAAACAGCAACCAGAAATAAATATTAAACAAAATCAAAAATTGTGACCAAATATTTTAGGACTTAACTAGCAAAGTAGTTCCTCATAAAACCTTATTAAATCACAGAAACCAATAACTACATAAATCACACGCTAATACCATCCTTGACAGTAAAACACGCTGCACATGCAGTGCGCGGGCGCAAGTGAGGCGTTGCGACAGCGCTCCAGTTACACGTCACGCGACACCAGACATTCCGCAGATCTCGCTGTTAATGCCAGTAATGGCTGATTGTCTGGGTAGTTCCTTATGATTTAGCGTTCCTGCACATTGCATACGCAGACTATCGGTCGACAGTCGGTCAGAATCCGGATAATCGTGAATGCAATCAATGTTTTTAGTCGGTCTTATACCGGCAAAATGCCTCATCATTGTAATGTGCATGCTACCATTCGTCTTTATACTGAACTGAGCTCGAACCAACTATATCGGTCGACTAAAAGTCTGCAGTGTACGGGGACTCTTAGTGTGTAAGTATTTTTGTTAAAAAAGTATTCAGAATTAAAATTAATGTAAAAATCAGTGGAAATTTTCACCTGCGTATAACGTAGGAACAGGAACTACTCCGCGCACCTGAATAAAAGTAGCCTTTCTCGATAAATGGGCTATCTGACACTGAAAGTTTTCTCAATCGGTTTCTCAAGTTATTTTTCAGATTGGCGTGTAGCAAACTGTGTACTAACTGATAACTTATCCACTTCTCTGTGAGAACTGTGAACAAGTGGTATATTTTTCTAAAGTATGTTCTTCATACCTTTACCTGTCTTAAAAGGGATTGGCACAGTTTGTTTTGTAATCATCCAAAACTACTTGAGACTACTTTAACTAACCAACAATGTCCAACACGAAATACCATAAGCACACACTACAATACCATTACAACACAAAAAACCCATAGAACTTCAAAATTCACACCACACACGGTACCCAACCATTTCACCATGGAACAATTAAAATTTAAATTCGAAGGTAAAGGCACACATTTCGCCATTGTACATTTGTACAAAGTACAATCCGATCGCAAATGGAATCTTGATACAAATGGCTTTGCGAAATGGTTGTGACCTTTCTACCACACGTGGTAAGTGGTGATGTGACTTGCGTAGTTTTACTAGGTGTGAAGGAGGAAGTTATGTGTTTTTAGGGTTCCTTACCCAAAGGGTAAAACGGGACCCTATTACTAAGACTTCGTTGTCTGTCTGTCTGTCTCCACGCTGTATCTCACTAACCGTGATAGCTAAATTTTTCACAAATGATGTATTACTGTTGCTGCTATAACAACAAATACTAAATATGAAAAAAAAATTAAGGGGGATGGGGTACGGAACCCTTCATACGCGAGTCCAACTCGCACCTGGCCAGTTTTTTTTCCAGATATTTATACAGATTTCGAAGGATGTAATTTGTGGTTTGGTGGTGTCAATTAGAGTAACATTTGTTTCTGATGTGAGTGCCCTACTACTGATCTACTCTTTTTTTCACTACCAGGAATAGTTTAATGGCTCGTCTTTGTAGATCCATATTCATATATTTATTTGCATTCCACAGTGTTACAATAGGCGTTGAAGAGGCTTAAACCTAGGTACAGTTATGGACCCTGTTAGGGCACAGATCAACCATTTTAATTTAAAATTGAATAACCTTTTTAATGAAATTTTGATTCTATTTCAATAGACTAATACTGAGTCATCCATTTATGTTATTCTTGCCATTGATTCGAGCCCTTGTGTTATTCTATAACATCACTATATCTAAACTTTAGTTTGGTATACTTATTCGAGTCTAAAATATCTTACATTTTTTACTCCTCAAAGTAATTATGTACCTAATTTAAGTGTCAATCAACGGCCTAATTACCCAGCCTAGGTCACGTAGACATTACATAAGCACTATATACACACGTAATGTATCACTACTGGCCTTGCCCCGCGGCTCCTGTTACATTTTTATAGCATTATGTCATTGATACGCTCTGTCCACTTTTAATTATAACTCTGTGGTCAACTTGTATGTTTGCGGATGTTGAATTTATATTTTTTTAGGCGCGGTATAGACAACACTTGATAAGGTTTGTCGAATTGAATCGATGGCTCCTAAAAAAATCGAGTTAATACTTAAAATATGACTCACGCTGGATTTCTATTTTCTATGAAATTATGTCATGTCTAAACGCAAAACTACGGATATACAAGTTAAAGAAATTAGCTATAAAACAATAATATGGTTAAATTAAGTTTAGCCAGAAAAGTAACTACTACCACAGCTGCTGCTTCTTAGCTTTTAAGAAGCCTTATTAAATTTTATTTTTTTCTTTAATTCAACCCACTATGTCCATTTGAACGAAAACTTGGCAAAATATGCAGTGTTCAAGTTATGTAAAACACAATAAACTCAGTAATATTTCATGACATAGTCTGTTAGTCCTAAGTAATGCGGAAATCAGTGTAAAACAGTTTCGTGAAACTATTCTAATAGTAAATGGCGATGCTTGTCTTCAAATAGGTTTACAATAGTTTATCTAGATTTTGAAGTAGGTAATTAATAACTATTTATAAAGATAATCGTTGTATGGCAACATTCATTGACTTTCGGAGCTATTACCTACTACAAACTTATCTCACTATTTACTAAGTATCCGGCTAAAAAAAACGTACTATCTAATCTGCGCAAATAATTAAATTGTACAGAATTAAAATTTCTAAAAATAGTTGTGATCGGTAATCGGTAGTTAATAGTACATTTTACAAAAAAGTTTGTCGACTCCTTCAGAAAACCGCACATTATACTCGTTATTGCCAAATATTACACAGTTTTTTTTTTAACTTTATATTTCATTTAGGAAGTGTTGAAGTCCAGTCGAAGTCTAGTTGACCGAATACATAAACATCATTTTTTTAAACAACTGTTAACTAAGAATTTTCACCTACAAAAAAAAAAAAGTATATGTTGTACAGTCGACAGCAAGTCAGTGAACACAAATCTGTCTCTGCGATCGATTTTCAACCTTATCACAATAGTAGAAGGTTAATGTTCGATTGGTAAAATTTGACAGATATGACAGATTTTGGGTAGGTACACTGACTTGCTGTTTGCTGTACTTGGTCCTTATTCTTCATCATCTATTTTGACTAAATGTTTGATATTTTTTCTTGTTTTCAAGGGCTTTATCGCTAAGAGATAACGTCACCCTATACCATCAACTTAATCACTTAGTTTCTCATAAAGATGCGATATACTATACCTATACAAGAGTTAATAATATCTCTGAAAGCTAATAATAATATATCACTTCTATTCTCGTCTCCAACCTAGGAACCTTCTATACTAACTCTACTAGCAACCATTGCAGCTGACGTCATGCCAACAGGTGGATGCCGAGCGGGTTCCGGACCACTCTCACTTTCATTACATAGCACCATGTTATTGACGCTATGAGTACGCAAATTGTACCTCTGTGTGGTCATTGACCAGTATATTGTCTTCTAGACAGGTTAGAACAGGTCTTTTTATTATAACAACTAGGTATTTACATCGTTTTTGCTCTGAGGATATTGCATATGAAGATAAAATGCGTGCTAAAATCTTAAGAAGGCCATTTGCACACCAAATGTTAGGTACCAGTGATATGACACTTCTACTATTATAACTGGCCAAACAGTTATTAAAATATGGCTATATAAGAAAAGTATGTAGAATACAGGCTAAGAAAATGGCGGGAAATTGTGGAAATAGAACTAGGGTAAAGGGTAACAGCTAGTAGGGAATAAAGAAAATATTCATATCCAAGATAGGGATTAACTGATATCACGTAATCTAATAATTTCATCACGCAATATTATAAATAAAAGGTTATACTCGCAATACTTTTATAATAAATATAATTACAACATCGATTCTTCATAATCGATAAAAACAAATCGACTAAGGCATCGTATCACGAAACAGAAGCTTCAATTTGTCAACATTCAATTCACCAAGGTCTCAAGGTCAATTACATCACGAATTTGGTCCATTCAGGGTCAAGACAGACCATCTACATATAAAATAAGACCATATTACTAAACTAAGCATGTACTTAGTCGATAAATCGACTACATGGACAGACGATTCCGGATTCGAGGCTGAATAACAATTATGTCCTTGCTAAAAAACTTTTGGCTCGTTAGTTTATTTATAAAGGGACTAACATAATTTATAATGCTTGTAAATATATGTATTTGTTACTGGTATACAGGTTTATGTATTGGGAAGCATTAATATATATTTTTTTCTGTTCTGTTAATGAAAATAGTTTGCAAATGAATTACTAAAACATATGTACAGACAACAGCAGGTCAACGTACACGAATCTGTCAAATACCAATCGAATATTAACCTTCTGCTATTGTGATAAGGTTGAAAATCTATTGCAGAAATTTGACAGCTTGTGGTAACTTGATGTGCTGTCTGTACAATTTATAAAAGCTAATTAGAACGACTTCAAAAATCATAATTTACAAAGATTTATAGGTACACTAAAGCCAATAAAAAACGTTTCTTTTTTATACTCAAAAATACCTTATTTCAACTGCATTAAAATGTAACAATCATCATTTCTCATAGCCATTCGAAGCCTAGTGAAACTTTAATAAGTTATAAATCATATCTTTCTCGAGAGAGAACGTACGCAAATAAATATGGCTGAACAGAGACAAATGAATTTTACTGTCAACTGTCAAACCGTGAAGGTTTGTATCAAGATCATGTCATATATAATTTAAAATAGATAAAATCATTGGTATAAGTATATGGATAAAATTGTTAATACATACTTAAATTCAAATGAGCTTGCTTTATTGATCGCGCTAAATTCAGGAACACCTCATTCTCATATGAAAAATACGGATGAAAAATATTTGAGACTAGGAAAACTGATTTATCGAAAAAAGTGATAGGCTACTTTTTATCCGGGTACCTACATAAAATAGTTTCCACGGAACGCGGAATAGATTTAGACGTATAAATAAATAGTAGAAAAACCAAATACATATTTATCTAAATTTTATGTGCATAAAGTCAGCTCTTTCTCATTCAATATTCTGTTTCAAAGAAATGCTCTGATATTTTATCTGAAATAACGTTTCAGGTTTTGTAAACTGTTTGTTGAAACACTGTCGACGATGAAATTAGTTCTGTCTGTAGTAGAGACCACCAAAAACATAAATGTAAAAAAGGAAAGCCAAGTTCAATACAAAACCTATGCTTGGTTGTGGGATTCGCCGCAAAAAGAATGGAGATCTAAATGGAACAAGATATGACTTGGCCAGTTTTTATCAGGATTAAAAAAATGTTTTATATATATTTTATTAATAACTGAGGTACCTAATGAAAACTGGCCAAGTCAAATCTTGTTTCATTTAGATCTCCATTCTTTTTGCGGCGAAGCCCACAACCAAGCATAGGTTTTGTATTGAACTTGGCTTTCCTTTTTTACATTTATGTTTTTGGTGGTCTCTACTACAGACAGAACTAATTTCATCGTCGACAGTGTTTCAACAAACAGTTTACAAAACCTGAAACGTTATTTCAGATAAAATATCAGAGCATTTCTTTGAAACAGAATATTGAATGAGAAAGAGCTGACTTTATGCACATAAAATTTAGATAAATATGTATTTGGTTTTTCTACTATTTATTTATACGTCTAAATCTATTCCGCGTTCCGTGGAAACTATTTTATGTAGGTACCCGGATAAAAAGTAGCCTATCACTTTTTTCGATAAATCAGTTTTCCTAGTCTCAAATATTTTTCATCCGTATTTTTCATATGAGAATGAGGTGTTCCTGAATTTAGCGCGATCAATAAAGCAAGCTCATTTGAATTTAAGTATGTATTAACAATTTTATCCATATACTTATACCAATGATTTTATCTATTTTAAATTATATATGACATGATCTTGATACAAACCTTCACGGTTTGACAGTTGACAGTAAAATTCATTTGTCTCTGTTCAGCCATATTTATTTGCGTACGTTCTCTCTCGAGAAAGATATGATTTATAACTTATTAAAGTTTCACTAGGCTTCGAATGGCTATGAGAAATGATGATTGTTACATTTTAATGCAGTTGAAATAAGGTATTTTTGAGTATAAAAAAGAAACGTTTTTTATTGGCTTTAGTGTACCTATAAATCTTTGTAAATTATGATTTTTGAAGTCGTTCTAATTAGCTTTTATAAATTGTACAGACAGCACATCAAGTTACCACAAGCTGTCAAATTTCTGCAATAGATTTTCAACCTTATCACAATAGCAGAAGGTTAATATTCGATTGGTATTTGACAGATTCGTGTACGTTGACCTGCTGTTGTCTGTACATATGTTTTAGTAATTCATTTGCAAACTATTTTCATTAACAGAACAGAAAAAAATATATATTAATGCTTCCCAATACATAAACCTGTATACCAGTAACAAATACATATATTTACAAGCATTATAAATTATGTTAGTCCCTTTATAAATAAACTAACGAGCCAAAAGTTTTTTAGCAAGGACATAATTGTTATTCAGCCTCGAATCCGGAATCGTCTGTCCATGTAGTCGATTTATCGACTAAGTACATGCTTAGTTTAGTAATATGGTCTTATTTTATATGTAGATGGTCTGTCTTGACCCTGAATGGACCAAATTCGTGATGTAATTGACCTTGAGACCTTGGTGAATTGAATGTTGACAAATTGAAGCTTCTGTTTCGTGATACGATGCCTTAGTCGATTTGTTTTTATCGATTATGAAGAATCGATGTTGTAATTATATTTATTATAAAAGTATTGCGAGTATAACCTTTTATTTATAATATTGCGTGATGAAATTATTAGATTACGTGATATCAGTTAATCCCTATCTTGGATATGAATATTTTCTTTATTCCCTACTAGCTGTTACCCTTTACCCTAGTTCTATTTCCACAATTTCCCGCCATTTTCTTAGCCTGTATTCTACATACTTTTCTTATATAGCCATATTTTAATAACTGTTTGGCCAGTTATAATAGTAGAAGTGTCATATCACTGGTACCTAACATTTGGTGTGCAAATGGCCTTCTTAAGATTTTAGCACGCATTTTATCTTCATATGCAATATCCTCAGAGCAAAAACGATGTAAATACCTAGTTGTTATAATAAAAAGACCTGTTCTAACCTGTCTAGAAGACAATATACTGGTCAATGACCACACAGAGGTACAATTTGCGTACTCATAGCGTCAATAACATGGTGCTATGTAATGAAAGTGAGAGTGGTCCGGAACCCGCTCGGCATCCACCTGTTGGCATGACGTCAGCTGCAATGGTTGCTAGTAGAGTTAGTATAGAAGGTTCCTAGGTTGGAGACGAGAATAGAAGTGATATATTATTATTAGCTTTCAGAGATATTATTAACTCTTGTATAGGTATAGTATATCGCATCTTTATGAGAAACTAAGTGATTAAGTTGATGGTATAGGGTGACGTTATCTCTTAGCGATAAAGCCCTTGAAAACAAGAAAAAATATCAAACATTTAGTCAAAATAGATGATGAAGAATAAGGACCAAGTACAGCAAACAGCAAGTCAGTGTACCTACCCAAAATCTGTCATATCTGTCAAATTTTACCAATCGAACATTAACCTTCTACTATTGTGATAAGGTTGAAAATCGATCGCAGAGACAGATTTGTGTTCACTGACTTGCTGTCGACTGTACAACATATACTTTTTTTTTTTTGTAGGTGAAAATTCTTAGTTAACAGTTGTTTAAAAAAATGATGTTTATGTATTCGGTCAACTAGACTTCGACTGGACTTCAACACTTCCTAAATGAAATATAAAGTTAAAAAAAAAACTGTGTAATATTTGGCAATAACGAGTATAATGTGCGGTTTTCTGAAGGAGTCGACAAACTTTTTTGTAAAATGTACTATTAACTACCGATTACCGATCACAACTATTTTTAGAAATTTTAATTCTGTACAATTTAATTATTTGCGCAGATTAGATAGTACGTTTTTTTTAGCCGGATACTTAGTAAATAGTGAGATAAGTTTGTAGTAGGTAATAGCTCCGAAAGTCAATGAATGTTGCCATACAACGATTATCTTTATAAATAGTTATTAATTACCTACTTCAAAATCTAGATAAACTATTGTAAACCTATTTGAAGACAAGCATCGCCATTTACTATTAGAATAGTTTCACGAAACTGTTTTACACTGATTTCCGCATTACTTAGGACTAACAGACTATGTCATGAAATATTACTGAGTTTATTGTGTTTTACATAACTTGAACACTGCATATTTTGCCAAGTTTTCGTTCAAATGGACATAGTGGGTTGAATTAAAGAAAAAAATAAAATTTAATAAGGCTTCTTAAAAGCTAAGAAGCAGCAGCTGTGGTAGTAGTTACTTTTCTGGCTAAACTTAATTTAACCATATTATTGTTTTATAGCTAATTTCTTTAACTTGTATATCCGTAGTTTTGCGTTTAGACATGACATAATTTCATAGAAAATAGAAATCCAGCGTGAGTCATATTTTAAGTATTAACTCGATTTTTTTAGGAGCCATCGATTCAATTCGACAAACCTTATCAAGTGTTGTCTATACCGCGCCTAAAAAAATATAAATTCAACATCCGCAAACATACAAGTTGACCACAGAGTTATAATTAAAAGTGGACAGAGCGTATCAATGACATAATGCTATAAAAATGTAACAGGAGCCGCGGGGCAAGGCCAGTAGTGATACATTACGTGTGTATATAGTGCTTATGTAATGTCTACGTGACCTAGGCTGGGTAATTAGGCCGTTGATTGACACTTAAATTAGGTACATAATTACTTTGAGGAGTAAAAAATGTAAGATATTTTAGACTCGAATAAGTATACCAAACTAAAGTTTAGATATAGTGATGTTATAGAATAACACAAGGGCTCGAATCAATGGCAAGAATAACATAAATGGATGACTCAGTATTAGTCTATTGAAATAGAATCAAAATTTCATTAAAAAGGTTATTCAATTTTAAATTAAAATGGTTGATCTGTGCCCTAACAGGGTCCATAACTGTACCTAGGTTTAAGCCTCTTCAACGCCTATTGTAACACTGTGGAATGCAAATAAATATATGAATATGGATCTACAAAGACGAGCCATTAAACTATTCCTGGTAGTGAAAAAAAGAGTAGATCAGTAGTAGGGCACTCACATCAGAAACAAATGTTACTCTAATTGACACCACCAAACCACAAATTACATCCTTCGAAATCTGTATAAATATCTGGAAAAAAAACTGGCCAGGTGCGAGTTGGACTCGCGTATGAAGGGTTCCGTACCCCATCCCCCTTAATTTTTTTTTCATATTTAGTATTTGTTGTTATAGCAGCAACAGTAATACATCATTTGTGAAAAATTTAGCTATCACGGTTAGTGAGATACAGCGTGGAGACAGACAGACAGACAACGAAGTCTTAGTAATAGGGTCCCGTTTTACCCTTTGGGTAAGGAACCCTAAAAACACATAACTTCCTCCTTCACACCTAGTAAAACTACGCAAGTCACATCACCACTTACCACGTGTGGTAGAAAGGTCACAACCATTTCGCAAAGCCATTTGTATCAAGATTCCATTTGCGATCGGATTGTACTTTGTACAAATGTACAATGGCGAAATGTGTGCCTTTACCTTCGAATTTAAATTTTAATTGTTCCATGGTGAAATGGTTGGGTACCGTGTGTGGTGTGAATTTTGAAGTTCTATGGGTTTTTTGTGTTGTAATGGTATTGTAGTGTGTGCTTATGGTATTTCGTGTTGGACATTGTTGGTTAGTTAAAGTAGTCTCAAGTAGTTTTGGATGATTACAAAACAAACTGTGCCAATCCCTTTTAAGACAGGTAAAGGTATGAAGAACATACTTTAGAAAAATATACCACTTGTTCACAGTTCTCACAGAGAAGTGGATAAGTTATCAGTTAGTACACAGTTTGCTACACGCCAATCTGAAAAATAACTTGAGAAACCGATTGAGAAAACTTTCAGTGTCAGATAGCCCATTTATCGAGAAAGGCTACTTTTATTCAGGTGCGCGGAGTAGTTCCTGTTCCTACGTTATACGCAGGTGAAAATTTCCACTGATTTTTACATTAATTTTAATTCTGAATACTTTTTTAACAAAAATACTTACACACTAAGAGTCCCCGTACACTGCAGACTTTTAGTCGACCGATATAGTTGGTTCGAGCTCAGTTCAGTATAAAGACGAATGGTAGCATGCACATTACAATGATGAGGCATTTTGCCGGTATAAGACCGACTAAAAACATTGATTGCATTCACGATTATCCGGATTCTGACCGACTGTCGACCGATAGTCTGCGTATGCAATGTGCAGGAACGCTAAATCATAAGGAACTACCCAGACAATCAGCCATTACTGGCATTAACAGCGAGATCTGCGGAATGTCTGGTGTCGCGTGACGTGTAACTGGAGCGCTGTCGCAACGCCTCACTTGCGCCCGCGCACTGCATGTGCAGCGTGTTTTACTGTCAAGGATGGTATTAGCGTGTGATTTATGTAGTTATTGGTTTCTGTGATTTAATAAGGTTTTATGAGGAACTACTTTGCTAGTTAAGTCCTAAAATATTTGGTCACAATTTTTGATTTTGTTTAATATTTATTTCTGGTTGCTGTTTAAAGTTTGAACCCTCGCTAAAATTATGTACAGATAGTTTTTTTCTGGCTGTAAGAAGTATGCAAAACTTGGGTTCTCATAAACTGACCTACCCGTTCTTTGCTGCTGCAGAATAGACAATTTATATGGAGCGAATGTTAAAATGATAAAGTTGATTATGTTATAATGATTGGTGATAGAAATTCCACCGAAAGGCTGTAAGTAAAACTAAGTAAGAGTAATAATCCAACTATGGATATGAAAAGCTATTAAAAAAATTAACTCGCCATAAACTCTAGGAAATGCAGAAATAATCATAAGGAAACTAGCAAATATCCAATCCAATTACTTCACAGATTTCCACAAGCAAAAGCTGAATATTAAATTACCTTTCTGAATACGGCATTAGCATTACTTAATACAAAATTAATTATGAGTTTTTCATTGATAAATGTGGTGCGCGTTTGCGAAACTGAGATCTAAATATTTTACGTCGGAAAAGGTCGATAGGAGCTTGCGAAATGAGTTGGTGAATGGATGTCATAAGTTCCATTGAATACGGAGCTGAACTTTTTGAAAAAATACAGTTATGGAGTTATTACTATAGTCAGACTAGACCATAGTCTAGTCTGGACATAGTCGTTTAGTATTTAACAAGATTTGCGCTGATTTGTGACTATCTTGTCTATATTATGCGTGAAATAGTATTTCAAGCAAAATATTAATATCTTTATAAAAAAATGCATATTTTTATCGATTGCAACAAAAATGACATCACAATGAAACCTTCATTTCAATAAAATGGAATTCCAATATTCAAAAAAACTATAGTCATTTCAACCGGCCAGTAATTACACAATAAAAATAAATGTTAAATACTTATTAAGTAATTCTCGTTCGATGCTTGAAATCGTTCGAACTGTGTGTAATGGCATTAATGGCATTTACTTATGACTGCCAGTATTATAACCTGCCAGTGCGAATAAATATGTTGTAAAGGTTGTGAATGATCTCGAATAGTTTTAGATATCGTGAGTCATTTGTCTATGATTCATAGTATTTTTTATAATGACAGAATAAATAATAGTTTGTGTTATAATTTACTTAAAAACCTAAAATGATACAGTGAAAACTAGTTGTTTTATTCATCTAATGAACTTCATTTTTGTTATAAAAAAGAAGAAATATTTTTCGTATAAATAAAGTATTTTTTACATTTATTTACTTCACATTTAAAAATATCTCCAAAAATAAAGGGTTTTTGAAATTATTTAGGCAAGAAACATAGGAAACCTAAAGCAGACTGGTTGGCATCAAAGTAGGTATGAATCATCGTATTCATCGATTGCAATAAACATAAATAAACAAGTTATTTTACAAGTCTTTAATGTGAATAGAAATGTCAAAATATTAATACCAAATATTTTTCTTTATTATAAAACAGGATGCATCAACCTCTTTGGTTGAAGATAACTAGGTATAATAAGTATTTAATAATGTAGCTGGCTGGTTAGGATTTTGAATTAAGAATGGCAATAGATTCTAGAGCATATGACGTAAGAGTAAGTGAACGTAAGATGTTAGGTATTGAGAGAATGCGGCTAAACAATCTCCGAATGTAATTTATCTATTTGGATATATTATTTTTTACGTTATTATTACATAGCAATTGCATCTTCTATTTATCTTTGGCACTACTAGACGATGTTTTCTTACAAGTTTTATTCAAGTAATAAACTTCCTCAGTAGCCAATTAGAAAAAAAATCTAAGGGTCCTGCCACGGAAAGCTTTGAATTGAACAAAAGTTAAAATATACTTCTTGTTTCCCTTGTTCTAAAGACAATTGTGTTACCTTCCGAGGATCCAGACTTTACTTGTACTTTTTCTCAAGAAGTATGTATTCTAGGCAGAAGGGTAAATATTCAGAGCTGCATTTCATAAAACTTTTGAGGAAAAATCGAAAACATACTTATATAAACAACAGTTTAAGGTAAAATGTACAGAGACCACGTTGGTAAGCCAGGACATACGAGCAGTAAAGTTAATGGCGGTTTCACTGCATTTCACCCGCACTTCCTAGTGGCAGTACCTACTGCGGGGAAAGTGCTGTTACAGATCATACTTACCTGCTCTACGTATGTTTATGGGGTGAGCAGAAGTTATACATGGTATTTTTGTTATTACGACCATATATAATGAAAATTTCAACTTTATTGTCATTATGTTAATGTATATTGCTATTTGCCACCTATATAGTGCCGATGCCGATAATGGGCGCCGGGCCTTAGTCACCCTATAAAAGGCGTTTGTTTGGTGCAGTTGACAGCTGCTGTCACTCCTTACAAACTACGGTATTTTATTATCCCTTGAAAGCCAGCTGTCAACTGTACATAAGAAGCGGTGGCACTTTACCTAAATTATCCAACATGAGACCAATATTTGAAAGTCATTGTAAAGCCCAAAGGTTCCGATTTCGATAAAACTCGAGCTTGGAGTTTCAAACTATTAGAAGTCTATTTCTTACGACTTGTGCCCGGAATTAAGTTTCGGAAAGACATCCCGTTTTACGAGTACTGTACATACGCAGCACCAGGTATTAAATACCAATCAAAAATTAACCTTCCACTATTGTAATAACGTTGAAAATCTATTAAATACAGACTGAAGTCTCTTGATGTGCTGTTGTCTGTACATAAATGTCATTGCCCTTTAACAAGCGCGCTCATTAGCCAGTAGTCATCAGGTTGACGTAATCACATCATCTCCGACAATAAGAGCGTGAAGATGTGCATCTATCACGCTATCAGCTCTTTAGATAGAGTACACCTTGTGAATGTACAGACAACAGCACATCAAGTTACCACAATCTGTCAAATTTCTGCAATCGATTCTCAACCTTATCACAATGGAGGTAGGTTAATGTTTAATTGGTAAAATTTGACAGTATACGTTGAACTGCTGTCGTCTGTACTATAGAGCAGTCAGTTGGGTAATTGGTTTGGTAAAGTATTTGTTTTATTAATGTGTGCTAAAGTTATAGGAACTTTCGGAAGGCACGTTATTTGTGGGCGCCGGCTGTCATTTGAAAATTTTTGGCAGTTGTCACCGGCAAACTTTTAACTGAAAAAAATTGAGACAGCTTTATAATTTGCAACCTCTGCTGTCAACGTTAACTTTATAAAAAGTTTATCCATCAAAACAGACGGACAAAACGGAACGTCGGCCGTCGAACGTCTTTTGGACTTTTGGGTTTCAAATCTGTTCGGTCACGTGATACATGTCGCGAGTTTTTCCCCATCACAAAAAGTGCTAGTTTTAGTGAATACTTTACCATGCACACCATACAGTGTAGCTACATCCTTACCAGCTTAAAATATTCGTGTTCCATTACAGATAATATAGTTAACTATGAGTTAACTAGAACGATGACCGTGACATATAACTGGCAGGAATTCTATCGTGTGAGCTTCGTGAGCCACTCTCTTGCTGAATCGTTCAAATTGTTCACCAGTACAGCTTGTTAGGAAACTGAATAGAATTCTATTTATTAAGGCCCATTTTCATTGAGAACACAAACGCCCGTTTTTCGTAAAACAACTGTTTACTTTGAAAATTTAACGTGAAAATTCATAGCATAGTGTAACCGGTTTTTGGCGTAGCTGACAGTTTTTGTCATTCAGTAGAAACATATGTAAAACAGTTGAGAAGCTACCTACTAAAGTACGGAACGTCACACTCACACGCGCATGTGCATTGATGAGCATTTATGTATCTTTACCAGTGCTGTCAGTACTGACTGTCGCGTTAAGAGCTACCGCGCCAGCTAGTATTTGGCCAATTTAGGAACTAAAGTTTGACAGATATTTACGTCAGTGTTACCAAGTGCTTACGTCATCATTTTGACTACAAGGCTTAGCTTCATTACTGGTACATCTTTATTCTGTGGTAGAAATAAGTCAGTATCCCTTGAAAATTGACAGCTGTCAACTGCACAAAAGAGTTGTTTTAAGGAAACTGACGTTTATTTTGTAGGTGGAGTTGGGTCTAAGTATAGTTATTTACGTGTTTGAGAAATAATCTGTGTGTTGTGAACGAGAGGAATAATATCCAGGTCAATAACTAATGTTTATTGTAGGAAATAATATGCATATATATGAATATAATTTTTATGAAACAGATCTAGATACATACATAAAATCAGTAATTTGAAATACTGCTCTTGATATATACACACTATTTAGTGATGCTGAATAAATTAAGTAATTGATAAATTACCAATAACCAAAAAAATGCTAATTTAAATTAATACTTAGCATTAAATATGAACTTTTAGGATCATTTAATTGTAAGAGATCTTTTTAGATTAACCTCCGATAAAAGTGCTCAAAACCGGCCATTTTTTTAAACCAGGACCGGGAACAGGAAAGCTGCAAAAGTAGGCACAATATAGGTGCTACTATGTATCTAAGATGAAAATCTTTTCCACCTTGAGTTCACTGCTTGAGTACATAGATATAGGTATATAGGGGTGCGTGCTAGCCAATATGTGGTTGAAGGAATCTTGCTATGTATTATACCATAATTGACATAGTTTAATGACATATTTATAAAATTTAATATAAATATTTATTGTTGTAAGATTCTTCAAATCTAACAGACAGACATGTGTTACTGGGGAGTTTGTTGCGCCACTTCTTCTTCCCAGCAAAAACACATAGGAAGTGGTGAAGGGCGGGCGTTTTTGGGGCTGTCTTATGTAATTTTGACGTTCGTAAAGTGCTGTTTTCAGCCTACTTTGAATAAATGCTTTTTGATTTTGATTTTTGCCCACTAAACATACACTATTTACTAGACCTTAACTAGAATACCATAAACTCAAAACATTGTCATACAAGTTTCTACATATAACTATATAATTATCTATGGTTGTTCACTGCAGGTACACTTTCCGTGTCCGGTTCTATTATTCTATTCTGAACGAGTACTGGTCCACGTAGTGCTTTCCTTATTAATGGAGATTTCACTTAGTTTTAGTTGTTAGTTCCTGGTTTTAGTTTAAAATGAAATAGTAGTTGAAGTTCTTGGTGGGTGAAAATTTGATATAATATCGATATGAAGTACAGACAACAGCAGGTCAACGTATACGAATCTGTCAAACTTTACCAATCGAACATTAACCTATCTCCATTGTGATAAGGTTGAAAATCGATTGCAGAAATTTGACAGATTGCGGTAACCTGATGTGCTGTTTTCTGTATAGGTACAGAATGCACCAATTATAAGGGAAAATTAATTGAAAAATCGCTAACAAAACTGCTCAGACAAAGTCTAATTATTTTGTCTAGAAATATTAATTTTTATAACATAAGATAAGATAAATTTTTTTGCGGCTATGTTATTTTAATTTGACTAATTATTATTCATTAAAATATTGTTTGAACATTTTTGAACATATTGTTCTTAACATGTAACTGCGCTCAGATCAGATCAAATTAATCCCGCAATTTTTCCATCAGATATTTATCTTTTACCCAAAAGATCACAACTTCGATTATAAATACGTAAGAGTAACACAAAAAACTCTAACAGACAGTTAAACTAAGATAAACTATTAAATCGAGAGCGTGTGAAGGAAAAACAAAAGAAAACTAAATTATATCGATATTAAGATCTTAGATAATTTTTTTTCAATATATTTTTTGATATTTTCACATGTCATTTACTCAAGCTTGTTTTTACTGTGTTAGTCTGATAAAAAATTCCAATAACTTCAGTCTAATCCGTAGATTAAATCTAGAAATATAAGATCTTATATTCTGAACTTATTGTGGACAAAACTGATACCGAAAATGGAAATAAAAGTACTTAGGTACTTCATGATAAGGGTACAGACAACAGCACATCAAGTTACCACAATCTGTCAAATTTCTGCACTCGATTTTCAACCTTATCACAATGGAGGTAGGTTAATGTTTGATTGATAAAATTTTACAGTTTCGTATACGTTGACCTGCTGTTGTCTGTACATAAATTAGATTGCAAGGACAGCTGAATATTTCAAAATATTATTGGATTCCAATAAAAGATGGATTTTCTAAAATCATCTCACACTTTTTCTGCGCCAATAAAAGATATTTTTATGTTAAAATTGAAACCCATAGTTCAGTTACCTGTTTTTTACTGCAGTTGACAGTCCTGTCAATCAGTACAAAAAAATGCTATTTTCCTTGGAAAATTGACAGCTGTCAATTGCACAAAAGATCCGGTATTACACTCCTATAACTAAAATATGACAGTCACCTGTCAAATCAAAAGTACATACAACAAAAACAAAGACAAATGACTGTTGTAAACAAAAAGTTATAGTTCCAACCAGTCGTGCGTACGTTGAAAGTGAAATGTCGGCTTTCGTCCGAAGAATGCTGCCTCGCACAGGAATCGATCCCGCGACGCTTATGTAACGCTGTTGGAATCTTGCGTTAGGGTTCAGTGGGTAATATGGGCTTAAATAAAAACCTTGGCTGCGGTTTTGTTCTAAGGTTATTGTGGCTATGGGGTATAATTTGCATTGTAAGGAATTTTCCTTTCAATATTTCAATTAGTTAAATACCTATGTTATTTCTTATTAGGGAGACTAATTAATATTTAGATTCAGTAAAACGAAACCTTACAAGTGACTAGGTAATTGAGTTTTTTATTGCACTGGCGGTATGTCTGGTGGATTATAGTCCATACCGCCACGTGGCTGTTTTTCCTGTTACTGCTTTTCCAAAAGAGATCATCTTCGCATAAGACATAGTGCCCTAGCATTTGCAAAGATACAGATACACTCTTTATATTTAGAAGTAATTATGCAAGGTATTAATAATTAAATTGTAACATACGGAACACAATCCTTGCCAGCGCGGAAAGTACTCAACATAGGCATAGACAAGTTTTTTCTCATTCGTTACTTGAATATTCTTTGCATTTGATTCCTGACTCATTTGTGAAACATGAAGTTTTGTTTCCTTTATATCCCGGAGCGCGAAGTAGTTCCTACTGGATACGGGTGAAACCGCTGGCAGAAGATAGTGGTGGGTTCCTAGTTTAGTATGTCAAAAAAATATTTATTTAAGTGATAACTATTTACTATACAGCTATTTACAAGTTTGTCAAGAATTAACGAAAGGTTTCCTAATAAAACATTAATTTTGTTTCAGAAGAGAGATTTACCTTAGTAATTTAACTATTCTTTCTGATCTTTTCGTAAAAAATGTCATTGGCTAATTTATTTTAAAAAGTCGTGAGATATTCAAAACCTTCTTTTAGTTAATAACCAGCTATATTCTCTAACAAAAGATAGTAAACCTACTAAACAAATAAATGGATAATTAAAAACGAATTAACCTCATATTTATAATTACAAAGAAACTTGGAATTAAGCTGTCAAGTCAAGAACTTTTCTTCAATAATAACGGCCATATTTAAACTAGAATTTTAACTATCTGTGCTAGTGCGGTGTTGCCGAATATAAATTAAGTATAAAACCATAATAAACTACAAAGTTCTCACGGCACAATACTTTGTATTAACAATATGATATAATTTTTACTTTCATTTTTCGTAAATTATGAATCTTTGGGAAGTATGGCTTGATATTAGAATGGTCTACAATATGCAGTTATTTTTGGAATTAATGAAAGTATTATTGTGTACATTTGGTTTCACAACCACACAGCATCTTTTCTATATAAGACTGAAATTCAAAATTAAGTTTAAATATTTTGAATGGTTGTCAGTGAAAGAGTGCAATTATAACATCGTGTTCAAAATAAGATCAGACACAAATTCGTTTTCAGAATAAAACATCATAATACCATCAATCCAAAAGCCAGTGATAGGTAAACAAACAGGTAGGCTTCTTAACCAGAGAAACGTAAGGTTATAATTATACTGCCTTCTCGTGCATCCCGTGAGAACTACTCTGCGGACCCGGATAAAAAGTAACCTATAGTCTTCCGCGATAAATGGGCTATCTAAAACTGAAATATTTTTTAAAACCGGACCGGTAGTGCCTGAGATTAGCGCGCCCAAACAAACAAACTATTCATCTTCATAATATTGATGAAGATTTTAGTCTCAAAAATTTTGTCATGACGATAACGTGCCTGATATGACCTGATTACACAATGAATTCGACCTTTTTATTGAAAATAATGCGTGAAGAAAGGATGACACAACCTGATACATCATCAGAAGACGAACAATAACCTTTCACGACTGACCTTGAAACTTCAGTGTTTAGGCAATCAATCGGTCTAAAGGTTACATCATATAAGATTAAGAGTTTTTATAGGATTTTTAACAAGTATTGCTTTCTATTTTAAGAAGACACTGTAACCAGAAAGGAGAAGAAGAAGTAGAATGAGTCGGCAAACTTTTTGTCCGCCGATAGTTTGATCAGGGTAATAAGGAGATGTATGATAGTGAGCGCGTACAGATCAGGTATCGGGCTCATCCCTATCGGTAAGTCCCTAGTTCATCGACATAAATGTCCTGTTTTCTTAAAACAACTTTTATACTGAAAATTCATAGTAAAGTTGTTTAAAAAAAACTGATGTTTATGTCGGTAAAGTTGGGCCTAAAAAGTTTAATTGGATTCACGATTACCTTCAAAATAAACTAAAGGGCCAATCAGCCGACAGTTTAGTCTCCAGTGTGCAACGACTCGGCTTAGTAGCGGATTCGCCCTAATTTCGTCCGCCCGAATCGGGCGAATGAACTATTTTCAATTTTGAATATTTTTTAGGGCCGGTTTCGCCCGATACAAATTTAATAGCGGGCGAATCAGGTTAAGCAGAATTCAGTAATGTACTATTCGCCCAAATTCCATTATACCTCAAAAAATAACCATTATTTAATATTAAAATGTGATTTTTTATAAAAAAAAGTACAACTGCGTACACAATTGTTACTTACAATACATTTTTTAACCGACTTCCCAAAAAGGAGGAGGTTCT
>NWSH02000525.1:1773497-1786156 GCA_002382865.2 Heliothis virescens | reverse complement strand
AACACTGAAAGGGATAAAATAAAATTTTCACATGGCTCTAGAAGAGCCACCGACTTCTAGAGCCATGTGAAAATTTTATTTTTGTTTTGTTTTGTTTTTTTGTAAAAGTTTTGTTTATTTCATGTTTTTCAGTTTTCGGGTCTAAAACTATAATATCTTTAATACCCATACCCACCCACAGTTACAGTCGGTCCCGTAATAGTATCAGCGACGTAAAAAAGCGTACGAAATTTGAAGAGCTCTCTCAATTTCTCCAGGATCCCATCATCAGACCCTGGTCTCCTTACCATGGGACCACACCAACATCGTACTCTTTCAAACACAAAAAGAATTTCTCAAATCGGTCTATAACTGCCGGAGATATGGATTAACATACATAAAAAAATAAATAATAATACGGTCGAATTGAGAACCTCCTCCTTTTTGGGAAGTCGGTTAAAAAATGTATTGTAAGTAACAATTGTGTACGCAGTTGTACTTTTTTTTATAAAAAATCACATTTTAATATTAAATAATTGTTATTTTTTGAGGTATAATGGAATTTGGGCGAATAGTACATTACTGAATTCTGCTTAACCTGATTCGCCCGCTATTAAATTTGTATCGGGCGAAACCGGCCCTAAAAAATATTCAAAATTGAAAATAGTTCATTCGCCCGATTCGGGCGGACGAAATTAGGGCGAATCCGCTACTAAGCCAACGACTCTTTACCCTTCTAACTCTATTTGCTAGTTATGATTATAGCAAGGGAAGCTGACTTATAATCGTAAAAATATCATAATCGTAAATGGTTGTAAAGGAGGCAGTCCTATAAACCAACTGGATATAAATCCTACAAAGACTACAATAATAATTTCAGCCGGGTTACTGAAGATCGAGCAAAGTGGCGAACCTTTTGGGAGGCCTTTGTCCAGCAGTGGACGTCTTACGGCTGAAACAACGACTTCTGGATATGGCATGCATCGTCAGGAGGTTTCTCTCTATGGAGTCCTGACCGCCAGTAGCTTGGTCCATGTTCCCAATGCCGGTGGGACTATTTATATATCTTTACATGTTTTTTTTATTAAATATTAAAAGTGTGACTTTATTTTAACCAAATCAACACAGGAAATTATAACCGTACCAAGTACTGAATCAGAGGCTCCATGTAGTAACTATAAGTACTATATAATAACGACAAGACCAATAATTTTACAGTTCCTGCATTTAGCATAATATTAATATTCCTTACAATTAAAAACCCACATTAGTCTATATACCACTACCTTCAATAGATTTTCAACCTTATCGCAATAGTGGAAGGTTAATATTCTATTGGTTAAATTTGAGAGATTAGGGTAGGTTGAACTGCTGGCATCTGTACCTACTTAATTTTCCTAGTCATATCTGGCATCCCTGCTTGCCTCACAGGAAGTCGATACCCACAATAATCACAGAATTGACCGCTACTTGGTTGGCTAACATCCCATATCGCAACGGTGTGGTAACTACACGGAGCTTGGTAACACCGCTGTGGGATAATCGTATTGATGACCAATTAGTTGGTAGACTAATGTTTCCGCGACGTAAGTGAAATACTAAGTTGTAACTGGCTGATTCGTCAATTCTCAAATTAAATTGTTATTTTGGCAGTTAATAGGTACATTTACAACGTGTGTGTAATATAATGTTTGTCCTATTTCTTACTATAATCCTACTTTCTGGGAATATCCTCTTAGTATCCTTCCTATCCTACTATAATATTATAAATGCTAAGCTTGTGAAGATGTATGTATGTTTAATGCAAATCTACGCGACGGATTTTGACAAAACTGGGTAGTACCTAATATAGGTTATAATTATAAGGATAACACATATTTTACTTTTTATCACAGCGCGTGAAATACTGGAAACTAGTAGGTTTATATGTAGTTATTAATCTTTAGGTAACTGTACTTGTATTTTTCTAAACGTCCTGTCATCACAGACTTGTCTCACTTGTCTTTTCAATCAAACTCATAGCATCACTGACACAAAACAAAGCAAGCGCTGTTCGACATCAATCACCTACAATATCGGTCAGATTCACACAATAAACTGTCAGTTAACAAGATTACACCACGCCAATCACATGTCTTCACACTTCCTTATACTTTTTAGACAAGGAGCCCGCGACTGCTAGGTCTTTGTTATTTTATAAACGCTGAAACGTTGTTTTTGCGTCCACCTTACAGTGAGGATAAACTAGAAGTACTAGGAAGTTTGACTCGTCTATCTATAATAATAAAAATCACCCCCTATTTTTTCTGGTGATAGAAAACAGCTAGACTGATTCCGATGTTTTTTTTTGCTGTGTTCGTTGTAGTCAGGAAAAGATTTATATGACATAAAAAGTTGTAACTTATGCTCTCTAGGGTCGCGAGTAAAACCGCGGGGAAAAGCTTGTAGAAGAAATACAAAACTTAACCTAACTCAACTCAATTCTCTTACAATTGTATCTTACTTTGTATTAAAGATACTAAAGACTATTTTCCTCCGGCAATTTCCCCCACATCCCTCTTCAATCATCCCACATAATTTTAACCTTATTGATATAAATACGGGCTGTCATTCACCGGCTCTGAAACTACAAGTCTATGCAAAGCGATTTATAAACGCCTGCGAGTTATGCAAGCCTAGCAACAATAGAGTGTGCAATTTATACCTCACGTTATATAAACTGCTTCTATAAGTTGTGCAAAACTTTGCCAAGCTGTTGAGGTTTTCAGTTTTATGAATTATTGTCTTGTTAGAATTTAATTTGAAGACTTCACAAGCCATATAATAAAATAAACTGTATTTGTTTTAACTCTCTTTTCAATGACAGTGTATATAGAAAATTTTATGAGCTCGTTGGATTGACTTTTTGTAGTCTATTTTACCAACACCAAAGAAATGTGTTCGTAATTTTTCCTAGAGATCAAGTAGATATCACTGCAGCTATTATGACCTTCAGCAAAAATGTTGCTCTA
Organism: Heliothis virescens; assembly: GCA_002382865.2. Taxonomy (NCBI): domain Eukaryota; kingdom Metazoa; phylum Arthropoda; class Insecta; order Lepidoptera; family Noctuidae; genus Heliothis; species Heliothis virescens. The sequence goes on along the minus strand of NWSH02000525.1, from coordinate 1,783,166 downwards.
TTTACAAACTAAAACAAAACTTTAATTGTTGTTGTTATATTGTATTATTGTATGGTATTTTATAAGGAAATTTCATGTATAAGTTTTGGGAGCCTTTCTTTCAAGGACAAAGTGCACTCCGAAGCAAATACTTTTCTTTAATTTTGAAAGTTAAATATGGCAAGCGATGCACCTACAAAGTATTTAAATACATAGCTTCATTGTTACTTATCATTATCAAATCAAACTAACCCTAACACGCCTTATCATACAAAATCCAGTAAAAGTAAACAGTAATTACAAATGATCTAACTTCATAGTTAACGGTTGCATCACGGTGGCTCTGGTTGCTTAACCAATGGTTACGCTAACCGCTCCACGTGTGGTTAATCGGTTAACGACGGTCCCAATCGGGATTTTTGAGTTTTTCTGTTTTGTAATGAATAATGTATGAGTAAGATGTTCTTTCTAAAAGTGCTTCTTTTGTGTGGTAGAAAGGTCTACTTTGTTCAGTATTTGTTAAAGTATTTGTAGAGTATTTTTGACTTTTAAATAGTATTTTTGATTTTAATAAATAGAATAAGAATGTTGTAAATATATGTAAATACTAGCCGTTTTCCCGCGGTTTCACTCGCATCCCGTGGAATTACTGCCCGTACCCAGATAAAATGTAGCCTATGTCACTCGTGGATAATGTAGCTTTCGAAAGGTGAAAGAATTTTTAAAATCGGTCCAGTAGTTTTTGAGCCTATTCATTACAACCAAACAAACAAAGTTTTCCTCTTTATAATATTAGTATAGAAAAGCGACCANCGGATAAAATATAGCCTATGTCACTCGTGGATAATGTAGCTTTCGAATGGTGAAAGAATTTTTAAAATCGGTCCAGTAGTTTTTGAGCCTATTCATTACAACCAAACAAACAAAGTTTTCCTCTTTATAATATTAGTATAGAAAAGCGACCAATTAGTTAACAAATAAATATTAACACAACGTCAGATACTCTAAGCAATGTACTACGTAATTTAGCCAAGTAAAACGATCACCAAGGGAACCAAATAACAGCTCTTAAGTAGTAAACAACAAGTTTACTACTTAAATGAGAATTTGTTTCAGGAAAATACTGTACTGTTTAGTAACGGGGACTTTATTGTGTCCAGCTAGTATGTATTTGCTATCTCCCATGTAGCGAGTATTGCTAGCGGCATCTGTATTAGAGCCAAATTGGTGTCAAGAACCCGTTTCAGAGGTTCCACTAACGGCCGTTCCCAATAACCTATCTAACTCTGGATTTGCTTACCAGAGATAGGAATTTGACATAACTTGTATGGGGCTAATGTCAAAATTCTATCACTAGTAAGCAAATCCAGAGATAGACAGAATATTGATTTCCCCAGTTAGAGTTCTAGATAGCTATCTGATAGATATTGCCATAGAAACGTTTTTAATGTTGATTATTTTTCTATGGGCTCATCTGTATCTCTGAAGCCGTCAATATTACCTTTTCCACACCAATACTCTTACCATTCATCAAGTCATTATCAAACATCAAAGCGTTCAATTCCTAGCAATTTTATTACATACCTGTTTCAGTTCACAACAGTCAGTATTCATAAGGACCACCTATAAATAGCATGTTCATTATAGTCCATATGTCCCATAAACCACAGGAAGACCCACAACCCATTCACCAACCTATGAATATTCAAGCCACATTACTTATACTGTTACAATAGTGTAACGGTCTCGCCTGGTTGGGCAGCAACCTTCGGTGCTCGATAACGGTTACGTCAACCTATATAACTTAATTGGAGTGCACGCGTGGTGCATGCTAAGGGAGTTTGTGGGTGGTTTGGTTAATGGGTGATGAGGAATGAATGGAAATGAAGGGACTAGTTTTAGTGGCTGGACGAATGGTTGTATTAACCTATTAGCTTCCGCCAACGGTTTTACCCGCGTCCCGTGGGAACTAGTAGTTCCCAGTTCAAAGTAACCTATCTTTAGCCTTCTTCAATAAATGGGCTATCCAACACAGGTAGAATTTTTCAAATCAATCAGTAGTTCCTGAGATTAGCGCGTTTAAAAAAACTCACAATATCTTCAGCTTTATCATGTAGTATAGACAACATTATTAGGTTGAGGTTTTAAGGCTTGCTACGTAGTCCAGGTTGACATTAATGGTTGATGGATATCCACGTTTATCTTTTATCTTACGTAGTACTTACGTAGTGGTAGTTCAGAGGCTATAATAAAGAGTATCGACTGTATAAATGTGTACCTTGTGAAGAATGTTGATTCGGTATGCTTCTTGGTAAGAGATGTCAGGATTGCTCCCGAATTCCGATAGCTCTAGGTAAATCAGTACAAAGATTGAACAGTCAATTTATAACAAAGTTAAGAATTATTAAAAAAAAATTTAGCTCAAATTAACGACTATTTTATTGTAGCACATATTTAATTTGTGCGAAATAGAGTCTCACATTTAGCTGAATTCAGTTATATAAGAATATTTCGCACTCATAACAAAACTTAAACAATTTCTTTGTTACAATTAGCCCCAGTTTCAACTGACCCCATTCTTATTTCATTGTGTTTACATATGACGTCATTCCTCTAGGAGCTAATTTCCTTGTATTTCATTATCATATGGCAACACTTTTTATTTGTTTTTTTAAAGCTATCGCTTAATTTATATAGATAAGTTTGCAAAAACATCACTTTTATATATTTATTAGGAACTTTATTGAACATGGATAGTCCAGAGCCTAAGTCAGGACATAAGCTACAGTAGTTTTTATCCGGGTACAAGGAGTAGTTCCCTCGAGACGTGGGTTAAACCGCGGGAAGCAACTAGATTAAACCACAAACAAATTATTTTTTTATCTACTTACCTATGAATGCAAAAAAGCTCACTAACCTACATCACACCAAAAACACAAACACCCTCAATTTGCAAGTGTAAATAAGAACTCATTAATACTAAAAAGCTTATAAAAAGCTAATTTATTGCACATACTCGGGCAATATTATCATACTTTTATAGCCATTTCCTTAACGCCTATTACAAACTCACGCGCAACTCATTTCAAGATGGCGGAAGAGTGTAATACTTACTTTAATTAATGGAGATGAGAAGATACTGGTCGCTTCGTATGTTTTAAGAAAAGGTATATGTCTTTACTATGTGAATTGCCTTGAAATTTTTGTCTTTTATGGTTAAAAAAGAATTGAGAAACTCCTGTTAACGCTCCTTTATATATATTTTTGAAATCCAGAAATAAATACAAGATAGACAGATAAATACGTCATCATTCTAGTCTAATCAATAGTTTGTCCCATTTTCATCAACAGCATAAACATCAGTTTTTCTTAAAAAAATCAGGTTACTTTGAAAATTGAACGTGAAGATTCATAGTAAACAGTAGTTTTACGGCCGTTCCCAATAACCTATCTAACTCTGGATTTGCTTACCAGAGATAGAAATTTGACATTACTTGTATGGGGCTAATGTCAAAATCCTGTCACTAGTAAGCAAATCCAGAGATAGACAGAATATTGATTTCCGCAGTTAAGGAAACTGACGGTTACTGAACTTAGGCCCAAGTATTCTAATAATTTCCATTCATAAATTGTTTTTCATTTAGTTTTTTACTTTTTTCACTTTTAAATAGCCTCAAGTCATGAAACATCATTAACATAACCTCACTTTTTCACACCAGCCAATGCGCTAATAACTCTTCATACAAAAGACATCAACGCGCGACCTGCGCCCGCGCATCTTTTTAGCGCATTTCAAAAGTAACATTGTGTGTTAAACAATGTACAATGGATGTTTTTCTCGTGTGTATTGTGAAGGAAGTGTGTGTATTGTGTGTATGAGTTCAAGCAGTTCAAGTTCTTGATACTGTGGGTTTTGTGGCCATTGCTAAATGATTGACTAAGACAGTTGCGTGATTGATTTTGTGTAGTTTCTTCTTGTGTTTGTAAAAGCACTAAGTGTAATGCTACCTTGGAATTAGCTTGACTTTTCGCTAAAACCTGTAGCAGGTATACTTGAAGTAAAACATTTTTGGTCTTACTACAAAAAAATTAAACACTTGATCGTCACGTGTTTTAGAAAATTCTCCATACAACATTTTCTTAAACACATGACGATCGCCTGTTTAACTTTTTTGTAGTAAGACCCTTAGACTTTGACTTTATATCTAGTAATATTAGGTGGTACATATCTAATTTTATTTAAAAATTATTTTGTCCACTTATTGCAAAACTAAAATAAATAATAAATCTATGTTTATTGTATCCAGGCACAATAGTCTACAATAGTCATGATAAACGTAATAATTACAATTTGACTTAGCATTAAGACTGAATGCATTTCTATCGGATTGAATCTAATGTTTGTTTTTTCTTTCGTCCACAGGAAGTCACAACATGGCTGTCACTACTTTTAGCAGTTATCACATTAGGAACACCAGGTAAATATACTAAGTTCATAACATTAGCGGATAGTTTCACAAGTTACAGATAAAGCTATCTCACACATAGTGTCATAGAAATGTTTTTTTAGGGTTCCATACCCAAAGGGTAAAACGGGACCCTATTACTAAGACTTCGTTGTCTGTCTATCTGTCTCCACGCTGTATCTCACTAACCGTGATAGCTAGAAAGCTGAAATTTTCACAAATGATGTATTTTCGTTGCCGCTATAACAACAAATACTAAAAATTAAATATATATATATATATTAAGAGTCACCTCAGGGTCACATCAGTCTACCCGTGACCACGGTCGGTGCAATTCGGCCGAAACGTCGGGAGAAACGAGGTATCCTAAACCTTTACAATTTCATCTCGAGTGAGACCCGCTGGCTATCTAAAATAGGATTTGGATTCTTATCAAAATGATACTGCGTTATTATAATTTTTTTCACTAAAAAAACATTTTACGTTTATTTAATAGTTTGCCCTACCAATATGTACAAAAACAACAGACACACACACATGGGTTGTAATGACATCATTTACATAAACGTCACACCCACCGCATCTCCATATGCAGACCAAACGCACATTCTTTCTTAGAAAAATAATCACTGAGAACCTTTTAAAGAACGTCTTAGATAATCTAAGGATTATCTCATAAAGTAAGATAAAATGTGTTTAATTATATGCTCGGGTCATTTTCTTAGTATTTTGGTCCTTGGAAAATAAAAAACAAGAGGGTCTAATTATTTTCAAAATCGCATTTGCATAACTTTGTACCCAAGCCTGTCATTCTTAATATTCTTTATCCCTTAAAAGTGATAGTATGCTGTAGTTAACATTATAATGTTGAAAAGCTTGTTTGTCTGGAAATACAGGTCTGATATTGAAAATTATTTCATTGTTAGATCGCCCATTTATTAAGGAAAAAATAGATTATTTTTTATCCGAGTACGCGGACTAAATTCGTATGAAATATGATTAAAAACTTTGGCAAAGCTTGTCCATACAAAAATAGAATCTTTGAGCAGGCTTTAATGTCGCATAAATACCGGTCTGATTAGAATCTATTTAATCTACTTACCGTACTCTATTGATACAAGTATCTACGCATGATATTATCATAATATTATAAGTTTAATTATGTATTTATAAGCCTAGGCCTAAAAGCAAAAACACAATTTATCAAAAGTCATTTATATTACTGAGCAGATTGTACGAAGACGTATAATCATTATTATGAAACTGGATTCGGTTTTAAAACTCCAGTGATATCTGAGACTAGCTTCCGCCAGCGGTTTCACCCTGTCCCGTAGAAATTACTCCGCGCACCCGGATAAAACGAAGCCTATAACTCTCCTCAATAAATGGGCTATCTAACACTGAAAGAATTTCTCAAATGGGACCTGTAATCCTGAGATTAGCCCGTTTAACCAAACAAATAAACTCTTCAGCTTTATTAAACATGACAAACTGACAAACATTACCTTCTCAATATTCATGTAGATTAAGATGAAATACTGCACTCAGATGCATCATCTTGCTATAGCAAATAGCCTTCCAAGAAAAATATTGAAGGCAAAGCTTCTCAACACAATCAAAACCCAACTTTATACCCTTTAAAATAAGGTTGATATTCCATTACTACAAAGTGGCAACACATCAAAAATAAACTCTATATCTCATACAATAAGGTTTATATTCCATTGCCAGTATATTACAATGTCATAGAATGAGTGGAAGTGAATCCTGAACAATAGCTCGTTAGTCGCACGTCTCCGAGCGACGACCTTTGTGTACTTAGGACGTAAAACATGCGTCTACACAACTTTTACTTGCATACTAATGCATACAAGTTAATTGGTAATAGTTTTAAGGGATTCGTAGCCAACTAGAAACCCTTATACTCTCGCCATGTCTGTTTATCCGTCCGTCCGCGCATAATCTCAGTGATCGTTAGCGCTAGAAAGCTGGGTACCAATATGTATATCAATCACGCCAAAATAGTGCAAAATAAAAAGTGGAAAAAAATGTTTTATTAGAGTCCCTCCCCTACACGTAAAGTGGGAGTTTTTTTTTTTATTCCAACCCTAACGTGTATTTTAAAATGAATAGGGGTTTAATAAAATCATTTTGTAATTACTTTATTTTTTTCATCCCGAAATCCCTTAGTAGATATGATTGGCTGTTAGACGTTACCATTTCTGACGGAGAATCAGAAGTCAATCAGGATTGGTAAAGATGTACAACTGACAGTTGAGAGGCAGGGCACCACATCGAAATAGCTTATATTTTTATTTATATCATTTTATTCTTAGAATAAGGCATCATTACCTGATTTCTACTTAGCTTTAAAGTAATAGCAATTTTCCTGTTTCTACTGTAGGGACTTTGAGTGCACGAATATGGAATGCATTGACCTTATTCTTATTTCTGAACCTGAACGACCACAATGTTAAACATATTGTGATATATGCCAGAAATAAAAGCTTTATCTTAATTATTTATTCTTAGTTCAAAAGATGCTTAATTCTTCTTTTTTAGGATTCCGTCCCAAAGGGTAAAACGGGACCCTATTACTAAGACTACGTTGTCTGTCTGTCTGTCTCCGGGCTGTATCTCATAAGCTGTGATAGCTAGAAAGCTAAAATCTTCACAAATTATGTGTTTCCATTGCCGCTATATAATATGTTGCCGTATATATAATTAGGGGGGTCCCCATACAATAAGCGTGTGAATCCGCAAATTATAACATTGTTATTTATATATTTGTTTAAGAAACAAAGTTATTTTTTGCTGCCCGAAAAATGATTGTATTTTGGCTAGTTGTACGTAATAGATACGTTTATTTTTCATAGATAGTGGTACGGCACCCTTCGTGCGCGAGTCCAACTCGCACTTGGCCGGTTTTTCTCCTTTTATTTTGACCACGTACCTGCATACAAGAATCGTGTACATAAATACTGCTTTTCAAGGCTTTTGTGTCTGGTTGCCAACCTTCAAGGCACATTTCTTTTTGTCACAAAAAGTATAAAATGCTGTTTGTTCGTCCTCAGTTTCCGCGTGGAATGACCGATGACCTTTTAATGCATGTCTTTTTATATATTTCTTTCATGTTTTACGACATTTAATTGGCAGGAGACGATGTTAAGTGCTAGTTTATATTTTTTTGGATAGTTAACATGTATCGTAATTCATTTTTATCGTCTTGATGAACTGGGAAAATTTGTATGAACTTTCTGGTAAGCTTTTTACATAATTCAAGATGCCGATAATAATTTATATTGATATTATAAAGCTGAAGAGGAAGTAAGTACAGTACAGTTAAGAATTGGTTTGTCTGTGTAGACAGTCTATTTATCGAGGAAGGCTATAGGATATGTTTCATCCCGATTCGTGAAATAGTTCCCACAGGATGCGCGTGAAACTACTGGCGGAATCTGGCAATCGGTAATTTATACTTTAAAAGTTTTGATCATTATTTATTCACCGGTCACGTTTCAAAAAATGTCTTTTATATGTGGACCTGGACTTTAGCTAACAGTCCTTATGTCAGTTTGTATATTCTAAAAGCACATAACTAAGTCTAAGCACAGATCGTTGCATGCGTAATGCATAATGTACAGACGACGGCAGGTCAACATATACGAATCTGTCAAATTTTACCAATCAAATATTAACCTACCGCAATTGCGATAAGGTTGAAAATCTATTGCAGAAAGGAGATTGACCATTATTGGTGTCACAATCCCTAAAATAGTGCCACAACTTGAACAAGCTGTTAATTATTATCTTTATTTTTGGAAACCAGGAATGCTAATAAAAAGTTATAAATCATCCGGATAGTAACAGAAAATATTATTGGACTTGATACTGATAGTAGTCAAAACATTGTCCATAAAAATGTCATCATGTTCTAGTTTTCACCATTTAGAAAAAGTTACACAGCCTTTTTTTTTAATTCAAGCAAAGTGTACCCTTGATTATACATCCACGCATTAACATTTTATGAATACAAATATTGATATTTTAATTTAAATATGATTAAAATAGCATTTTATGGTAAATATTCACAAATATTAATTTATAAAGCATTCTTAATTTAAAAATTAAATAGGAATTTCTATTTCATTTTACTATAAGTTTGAACGATTGCCTTAGGCGGTGCCTAGACGGACAATATAATTGCAAAATATCACGATAAAAATATTGTGCAATTATATTGTCCGTCTAGGCATTACCTAAGCCTGACTGTCAAGTTGCCAATAAACGCGGGAAAAGAAAAACATTTAATTTTGGAATGCGAAATCAAATCGAATATGATTTTTCTGTTCTCAGGCTTATTTCAAACTTGCTTACGAAAATTATTTTTTTCTAATTTCTGCAAAAAGTTATTTTAAAGAAAATACATACCAACACTCTATTAAAAATAAATAATGTGTGTGTAATATTAGGAACTATCATTAATTTGAGAACTAAGTAATAGTTTGTAGTTAGGTTCAATTTTAATAGGCTGTTTGGGATAGTGCCTTAGCCAGACTGTCAACTTACAAGCGCGGAAAAAATAAAATTCAACCATAGCTAGTTTTACAACATTGTTATTGTTGATTTGCTCATAATGAAATCGAATTTACTATTTATTTTCTCTTTATAAGTGTATTGAAGAACATCATTTGGCACACGTGCGGATTTATCATTACAGTTCTCGGCTAATTGACGCGATGGCAATAAATAATAGACGATAATAGTCTAGTGAAATGCAGTCTCCTAAAGGTAAAGTCTCATTCAACTTTTGCTTATATCGGCTATATCCGGATGTTTACATAAACATGGTCTGTTATGTTTAAAAGACCTGTGATAAAGCTTTACATTAAGCTATAAAAAATTGTGGCATTACAAATTCTGTACCGACACCAACAGCCCCTACAATTTGGTCAATCTCCTTTTTTCATTTACTATAAGTTTGAACGATTGCCTTAGGCGGTGCCTAGACGGACAATATAATTCAAAATATCACGATAAAAATATTGTGCAATTATATGTCCGTCTAGGCATCACCTAAGCCTGACTGTCAAGTTGCCAATAAACGCGGGAAAAGAAAAACATTTTAATTTTGGAATGCGAAACAAATCGAATATGATTTTTCTGTTCTCAGGCTTTATTCAAACTTGCTTTACGAAAAATTATTTTTTTCTTAAATTGTCTA
>NWSH02000525.1:1754027-1771761 GCA_002382865.2 Heliothis virescens | reverse complement strand
TACAGATGATTATTTTCTAATCCTTATAATTTGACCAACCCATTTTACCTGTATTTAGAGAGCTTTGAAAATGGTAATTTACCTGTATTAACAAGTCCCAGTACATTAGCAGTGAGCAGGTAGTGTCACAGCGCAGCACGCAAGTCTGATGTGCTTCATACGACATATGTTTTGAGCGAGCGCCGACAGTATAGCAAATTTTTTTCTAATTTCTGCAAAAAGTTATTTTAAAGAAAATACATACCAACACTCTATTAAAAATAAATAATGTGTGTGTAATATTAGGAACTATCATTAATTTGAGAACTAAGTAATAGTTTGTAGTTAGGTTCAATTTTAATAGGCTGTTTGGGATAGTGCCTTAGCCAGACTGTCAACTTACAAGCGCGGAAAAAATAAAATTCAACCATAGCTAGTTTTACAACATTGTTATTGTTGATTTGCTCATAATGAAATCGAATTTACTATTTATTTTCTCTTTATAAATGTATTGAAGAACATCATTTGGCACACGTGCGGATTTATCATTACAGTTCTCGGCTAATTGACGCGATGGCAATAAATAATAGACGATAATAGTCTAGTGAAATGCAGTCTCCTAAAGGTAAAGTCTCATTCAACTTTTGCTTATATCGACTATATCCGGATGTTTACATAAACATGGTCTGTTATGTTTAAAAGACCTGTGATAAAGCTTTACATTAAGCTATAAAAAATTGTGGCATTACAAATTCTGTACCGACACCAACAGCCCCTACAATTTGGTCAATCTCCTTTGACAGATTGTGGTAACTTGATGTGCTGTTGCCTGTACATAGTAAGATGTATCTATGTACAGCTATACTTTGCAAGTACGTAGGTACATAAGCTCGGAGGTTTTACTCATTGTTCAGGAATTCCTTTGTGAATCATAAGACGAATCGCTTCCAACTTATCTTTGTGCTTTTAAATGGAGACGCGAAGCTTAGTACATTGCTTCAGAAATATTTCGGTTCTTAATACACAGTATTTTGAAGAAATATTTTAAAAAGGTTTTTAGCACACACTGCCTTATGATGTTGAACTTTGTCAAGTTCAATGGCATTTTAAGGCAACATAATTATTTTTTTTACGACAAAGACCATTAAGGGCTATTGATATAACATAATATTACTTTCCACTCGCGGTTTTACCTTCGTCCCATGGGAACTACGTAGTCTATATAAAGCATATAAACCTTTGTGGGCTATTTTACACTAAAAGAATTTTTAAAATCTATCCAATCGTTATTGAAATTAGCACGTTCAAGCAAACAAACAAACTCTACAACTTCATATATTATTAGTATAGATTTAACAATACATATAACAGCTATAACTTCATATTGGCCTAATGACCGCAGCAACGAGTATCTTCAACACGTAACTCGAGATGTCAAGCATTGCTTAGTGAAGAGCACTTACATATTATGTCTTATTACACAGTCGGTGAAATGCGACACACTTGTCGTTATGACGACATTGAATAGCTGTGTATCTTATACATAATTATTTGGCTTTAAAACTATCCTTTATGAACAACTATCTGTTTTCGCGCGGTTTCTCCTGCGTCCCGTGGGACACTTTTCCCCTACCCGAACCAAATATACCCTATGTTACTCAGGGATGATTTAGCTTCCCAACAGTGATAGGATTTGTCAAATTGGTTCAGTATTTTCGGAAACTTCAGCAAAAAAAATCCTCTATATTATGTTACTATAGATAATACTAGTTTAGACATCACAATTTTATTATACACCGTATAGTGTCGACGTTAAATACATAATAAATCAGGTTTGCCACACATCAATGAAATGTAATTATTAACAAGAATAAATAATTGTTTTATAATTATATCGTTGATTGACAAATGATACATGAAAAGATTCATGAGCTAAAAATGATTATTTTAGTATTGGCTAACGAAGAGATGTTTCGAGGCTAAATAGTTATTTCAAAAGCCTAAACTTAGTTTAATTGTAGAATAACTAAATTCGATGTTCGGATCTTCTTTGGAAAACGTATGTCATATTACAATTGATTCATGGAAGTACATTTAATGTATTCCCTTTAATAATTTGATGATTTTATATGTATTAAAGGTTAACATAATTAACTTACAAAAATTGCGTACCTACGTAGATAAAAACGAATTAGTCCTGATGCGCTTTCCACCATTATATCTCGGAGTAGATCTCAAGGGCTGCGAATAAAACCGCTAGCAGGGGTTCTGCTTAATAAAATTAAACATACATACCACCAACATTTTCAACTCCTACATACATACAGTAAATTTATTTGTACATACGTACACAAACAAAAAGCCAACTCAATCACGCGCTTTCATCATTGCATAAGAAATATAGGTCAACCATATTACACACACACACACACACACATGCTTGCCTACATAACACACAACATATAACAGCATGCACTGTTATATTACACCGGCTGTTTGTCTGTTTATCTGTCCGTAATGTTAGATATTACACGGCTGACGGATTGCGAGTCACTCGGTGATGCTTATGTCCGGGAAAAGTTGGGAAATTAACATTCTTTTACGTCATTATTGTATACTAGCTTCTGCCAGCGGTTTCACCCGCGTCCCGTGGGAACTACTCGGTGCACCCGGATAAAAAGTATCCTACAGCCTTCCTTGATAAATGGGCTATAACACTGAAAGATTTTTTCAAATCGGAAAAGTAGTTCCTAAGATTAGCGTTCAAACAAACAAACTCTTCAGTTTTATAATATTAGTATAGATTGTAGCTTAGATATTTTTATGTCTTGTAGCCATTATGCTTGCTATAGTGGACGCTAGTGTATGTTTTTCGTGAAGTAAAATAAGCCTACCTGATTCCGAATAGCTGTAAAATACTCGTAAGCCTTTCTGTATTTGGAATTGGTTTCTATAATTTCGGAATTAAATTATTGAATATGAATTTCCTGAATGACATTTGAAATGAATAACACAAATATTATTAAAACAATTAGGAAATAATTACAATTTCATGCAAAATATATGTTAATTTGCCAGTAAAATATCATTGAAATGAATTGTAAATTATTTCAGTTACGGTAAATATGTACGTATTTAGGAAATATGAATATCGAATTCTGTGAAACAAATTAAATGTCAAGTATATGTGTAATGCAATAATGTAAAGTTATCACGCATCAATATTTCAAGCACATTTTCAAAATAACATTGCAAAATAATTTGATCAAAGTTTTTATTGATCTTTAGGAAACTCGCTGCAGGTACTTTTGGTATCACAAATTTTATCATAATGATAAAATAAAAATCTTTCATGCCCATAAAAAGAGCGATATAAAGAATGATTTATACAATAAATCACCTAATAAAAAGCATTATAAAAGTTGTGAAGCTCCACTTATATTATACGTTAACAACTTTTGTGGCACGACTAACCTTAGAGCGGTTTCACACTAGACGATTAATCGCGCGGTTTGACTTACTATCCCGGCCACTCCCGCCTGACCACCACTAAGTTTATTTTTGCTTGTTGATATGAAATAGAAGCACTATCAAGTTTTGCCTCGTAGACCTCAAATGTCACTCACTACAATGTGACTGTATTACTCTTTCCTAACAGGTGAAATCTACAAGAATTTGAGCGCAAACTTTTGCTAGTGGTTAGGCAGAAAACACAGTGATAATATCTACGCATAGTATTAAAGCATTACTTGAACGGGTAGTTCTAAATTGTTAAATCTGTTACCCGAAAACCGCTCAGAAAGTCTGAGCGGATAATCTGCTAGTCTGAAGACTCTCCACATATCCTCTAAGAACTCTGAACTATACATAGTATGATCACAATAGAACCTCGTAAATCATAGAACATTGCTGTCTATGGTATTTCAGTACCATACTGCCTTATTGTTAGGTAAGTAGATTATGAAGACCCAGTAGGAACTCATCCGTGTTTCTAGTTTATGTAACCTTTGTTGTGGTGAAATAAAATTTGATACAAGTACATTTTTGTCGATTCCGGCTATATCAAGGCTCAAAAGTTGAACCTGTTTTTGTTAACTGTAGGCTAGGCAGATCAAGAAATTTTATTACGAATTAAAGTTTTCGTTAAGATTAGACAATGTATTTCAATATGCAACGCGTACCTAAAACATCATTTCAAAGTTACTTGCCAGCAATACATCTTAACACAATCTCAACCTGCCAAAATTCATAAATTTCGCTTACTATAATATGTTCCCATCACGAAGAACGATCAAGGCCTCGTATAAAAAAATAATAAGTCTTTGTGTATCACCATTACTCATAACTAATAACATTATCTTCTTTCAGTTTCATCAAGCGAGCCCCGAGTGGTGTGCTACTACACGAACTGGTCGGTCTACCGGCCCGGCACCGCGCGCTTCAACCCTCAGAACATCAACCCTTACCTCTGCACGCATCTCGTGTACGCCTTCGGAGGCTTCACCAAGGATAACACCCTGAAACCCTTCGATAAATATCAGGATATTGAGAAAGGTAAGATTTTAAATGTTATTTTTTTTAATGAAGAACTGTCCCATTTTGGGCGCCAGTTTGAAATAAATTTGTCTTTCTCAGCTGGCAAATAAGAACTTATAAATGGTCAAATGACTAACAGTGAGACAATACAAGGGCTAATTATGATGAACTGTCAAATCGATTATAGACCGAATCCACTCTTCATAAACTGTGTTAAAATTTTTGCTAAGATAAATTAATCAGAAAGATTAACTAGACCTCATACAATGTAATATATAGCCTTTATTATAAGTTGGTTTAGCTACGAGAACTCTCATAAAATATTGTTAGAAATACCACCATTCAAAGTGTCCCAGTTGGGCGCCATTAACATTCAACGTTCCATTACAGGTGGTTATGCCAAATTCACGGGGCTGAAGACTTACAACAAGAACTTGAAGACGATGCTGGCCATCGGCGGCTGGAACGAGGGCTCCACCAGGTTCTCTCCCATGGTCGGCTCCAGGGAGAGGAGGAAGGAATTCGTCAGGAACGCTATTAAGGTTGGCGCTATTTTATTTATACAGATAATAGCTTTACAATCCGAAGTTGGGTGCAGGTGACTTTACAACAGTCAAAATGTATGGCACCCAACTGGTTCCTATTACCATATAATAAAAACCCAAATTTTTGACTGAACAACGACTAGCTAAATAGCTAACTTCGGAAAAGCAAAACTACTTGACAAGGGTTCAGAAAAAAGGTTACAAGGGTGTTTGCGCACGAATAGTATATAATGAACTTAACCTTATTTTCGTTCACGTTTATGGATTGTAATAAAAAGCCAATACATGGTTTGTATACCAAAATACAACACAATAATATCCAATGCATTCTTGTCTCATAAACCAATCATCAAAGGTAATTCACATCCAATAGATCCACACACATCAATCGATTCCAAACCTAAATCACTATAATTTAAAACACAATTTACTTCGGCTTCATCATCAAAGCCTTCAAAAGCATTCAAACATCGAAAGCTTCGATCTTGCATTAGACTAACTTTCTCCATAGACCTGTAATTACATAGCACCTTTCTACGTGAAATTAGATTAGAAAATATAGCTACTATATGTACACGAATTACACGGTAGTCATGACTGGGAATATTCTGCATTAATGTCTTTCCCACAATAGCTTTTTGTTACTGCAACAATTTCTAATATTGTGTTAACGATCTTATTTTAAAATATGCATTAAAAAAGAAATTGCAACATTTCTCACCACACATTTGTCTTGGTAACCTTGAATGACATTATATTAATATTTGATTTATTTTTAATTAGTATCGAGAAAAAAGCAAAAGAAAAATAGATTAAGAAATTAAATGTCACGTTTCTTTATTATTTTTTCTCAATATTGTGACTAACAACATGAAATACCTAACATAACTAATTACGTTTCATGTAAAGCAAACCTACTAGAAAACAAAATTACTTCTTACTCGTTTTTCAATCATTACAGTCCATGGAAAACTGGTAAAATATACACTAAACTAACCCTCAACAACTACAAACCACCAATGGAACTATTTTCTCCATAACTAAAACAACCTCCATTTTTCCCCCTCAGTTCCTCAGACAGAACCGCTTCGACGGCCTAGACCTGGACTGGGAGTACCCCGCCTTCCGCGACGGAGGGAAGCCCAAGGACCGGGAGAACTACGCCAAGCTGGTGAAGGAACTCCGCGAGGAGTTCGACAGGGAATCCGAGAAGACTGGCAAACCGAGGCTGCTCCTTACGATGGCTGTTCCTGCTGGTATTGAGTATATACAGAAGGGATTTGATGTGAAGACGCTGAACCAGTGAGTAGATTTTTGTTTACATTATGTTGATGGCAGATAAGGCATGCGTATTCTTGGTTATCGGGTACAGGGATTGATCAATATTGCTTAACATTTCCATTGTTTTAGGTATATTCTTTATTTGTCCAATTCAAACTTACTTTATGTACAAATNATTATTGAATATGAATTTCCTGAATGACATTTGAAATGAATAACACAAATATTATTAAAACAATTAGGAAATAATTACAATTTCATGCAAAATATATGTTAATTTGCCAGTAAAATATCATTGAAATGAATTGTAAATTATTTCAGTTACGGTAAATATGTACGTATTTAGGAAATATGAATATCGAATTCTGTGAAACAAATTAAATGTCAAGTATATGTGTAATGCAATAATGTAAAGTTATCACGCATCAATATTTCAAGCACATTTTCAAAATAACATTGCAAAATAATTTGATCAAAGTTTTTATTGATCTTTAGGAAACTCGCTGCAGGTACTTTTGGTATCACAAATTTTATCATAATGATAAAATAAAAATCTTTCATGCCCATAAAAAGAGCGATATAAAGAATGATTTATACAATAAATCACCTAATAAAAAGCATTATAAAAGTTGTGAAGCTCCACTTATATTATACGTTAACAACTTTTGTGGCACGACTAACCTTAGAGCGGTTTCACACTAGACGATTAATCGCGCGGTTTGACTTACTATCCCGGCCACTCCCGCCTGACCACCACTAAGTTTATTTTTGCTTGTTGATATGAAATAGAAGCACTATCAAGTTTTGCCTCGTAGACCTCAAATGTCACTCACTACAATGTGACTGTATTACTCTTTCCTAACAGGTGAAATCTACAAGAATTTGAGCGCAAACTTTTGCTAGTGGTTAGGCAGAAAACACAGTGATAATATCTACGCATAGTATTAAAGCATTACTTGAACGGGTAGTTCTAAATTGTTAAATCTGTTACCCGAAAACCGCTCAGAAAGTCTGAGCGGATAATCTGCTAGTCTGAAGACTCTCCACATATCCTCTAAGAACTCTGAACTATACATAGTATGATCACAATAGAACCTCGTAAATCATAGAACATTGCTGTCTATGGTATTTCAGTACCATACTGCCTTATTGTTAGGTAAGTAGATTATGAAGACCCAGTAGGAACTCATCCGTGTTTCTAGTTTATGTAACCTTTGTTGTGGTGAAATAAAATTTGATACAAGTACATTTTTGTCGATTCCGGCTATATCAAGGCTCAAAAGTTGAACCTGTTTTTGTTAACTGTAGGCTAGGCAGATCAAGAAATTTTATTACGAATTAAAGTTTTCGTTAAGATTAGACAATGTATTTCAATATGCAACGCGTACCTAAAACATCATTTCAAAGTTACTTGCCAGCAATACATCTTAACACAATCTCAACCTGCCAAAATTCATAAATTTCGCTTACTATAATATGTTCCCATCACGAAGAACGATCAAGGCCTCGTATAAAAAAATAATAAGTCTTTGTGTATCACCATTACTCATAACTAATAACATTATCTTCTTTCAGTTTCATCAAGCGAGCCCCGAGTGGTGTGCTACTACACGAACTGGTCGGTCTACCGGCCCGGCACCGCGCGCTTCAACCCTCAGAACATCAACCCTTACCTCTGCACGCATCTCGTGTACGCCTTCGGAGGCTTCACCAAGGATAACACCCTGAAACCCTTCGATAAATATCAGGATATTGAGAAAGGTAAGATTTTAAATGTTATTTTTTTTAATGAAGAACTGTCCCATTTTGGGCGCCAGTTTGAAATAAATTTGTCTTTCTCAGCTGGCAAATAAGAACTTATAAATGGTCAAATGACTAACAGTGAGACAATACAAGGGCTAATTATGATGAACTGTCAAATCGATTATAGACCGAATCCACTCTTCATAAACTGTGTTAAAATTTTTGCTAAGATAAATTAATCAGAAAGATTAACTAGACCTCATACAATGTAATATATAGCCTTTATTATAAGTTGGTTTAGCTACGAGAACTCTCATAAAATATTGTTAGAAATACCACCATTCAAAGTGTCCCAGTTGGGCGCCATTAACATTCAACGTTCCATTACAGGTGGTTATGCCAAATTCACGGGGCTGAAGACTTACAACAAGAACTTGAAGACGATGCTGGCCATCGGCGGCTGGAACGAGGGCTCCACCAGGTTCTCTCCCATGGTCGGCTCCAGGGAGAGGAGGAAGGAATTCGTCAGGAACGCTATTAAGGTTGGCGCTATTTTATTTATACAGATAATAGCTTTACAATCCGAAGTTGGGTGCAGGTGACTTTACAACAGTCAAAATGTATGGCACCCAACTGGTTCCTATTACCATATAATAAAAACCCAAATTTTTGACTGAACAACGACTAGCTAAATAGCTAACTTCGGAAAAGCAAAACTACTTGACAAGGGTTCAGAAAAAAGGTTACAAGGGTGTTTGCGCACGAATAGTATATAATGAACTTAACCTTATTTTCGTTCACGTTTATGGATTGTAATAAAAAGCCAATACATGGTTTGTATACCAAAATACAACACAATAATATCCAATGCATTCTTGTCTCATAAACCAATCATCAAAGGTAATTCACATCCAATAGATCCACACACATCAATCGATTCCAAACCTAAATCACTATAATTTAAAACACAATTTACTTCGGCTTCATCATCAAAGCCTTCAAAAGCATTCAAACATCGAAAGCTTCGATCTTGCATTAGACTAACTTTCTCCATAGACCTGTAATTACATAGCACCTTTCTACGTGAAATTAGATTAGAAAATATAGCTACTATATGTACACGAATTACACGGTAGTCATGACTGGGAATATTCTGCATTAATGTCTTTCCCACAATAGCTTTTTGTTACTGCAACAATTTCTAATATTGTGTTAACGATCTTATTTTAAAATATGCATTAAAAAAGAAATTGCAACATTTCTCACCACACATTTGTCTTGGTAACCTTGAATGACATTATATTAATATTTGATTTATTTTTAATTAGTATCGAGAAAAAAGCAAAAGAAAAATAGATTAAGAAATTAAATGTCACGTTTCTTTATTATTTTTTCTCAATATTGTGACTAACAACATGAAATACCTAACATAACTAATTACGTTTCATGTAAAGCAAACCTACTAGAAAACAAAATTACTTCTTACTCGTTTTTCAATCATTACAGTCCATGGAAAACTGGTAAAATATACACTAAACTAACCCTCAACAACTACAAACCACCAATGGAACTATTTTCTCCATAACTAAAACAACCTCCATTTTTCCCCCTCAGTTCCTCAGACAGAACCGCTTCGACGGCCTAGACCTGGACTGGGAGTACCCCGCCTTCCGCGACGGAGGGAAGCCCAAGGACCGGGAGAACTACGCCAAGCTGGTGAAGGAACTCCGCGAGGAGTTCGACAGGGAATCCGAGAAGACTGGCAAACCGAGGCTGCTCCTTACGATGGCTGTTCCTGCTGGTATTGAGTATATACAGAAGGGATTTGATGTGAAGACGCTGAACCAGTGAGTAGATTTTTGTTTACATTATGTTGATGGCAGATAAGGCATGCGTATTCTTGGTTATCGGGTACAGGGATTGATCAATATTGCTTAACATTTCCATTGTTTTAGGTATATTCTTTATTTGTCCAATTCAAACTTACTTTATGTACAAATTTAAATTACTAAATTAAAATTATAATATACAAACCAACTTAAATAAAATTAATATTAGGTATCAAAAAACTCATCCGCATCGCTGTCAGTGGGAATCGTGCCCAAAAGGCTGGCCGCATTGCCACGCTGAATGGAAGAAAAAGGTTTCTTTATAAAAAAAAAACAAAGAAGTATGAAATTGTGAGGTTTCGCAATTTGTTGCCTTATATCACAGCATTAGCTGTTTTCCTGCTGTTTCACTCGCGTTTAGTGGAAAATATAAAATATAGCTTACGTTACTCGGGAATAATGTAGCCATCCCAACAGTGAAATAATTTTTGATATCGGTTCTGTAGTTTCGGAGCCTTTAGGGTACAGAAAAACAAAAAATGTTTCCTCTTTATTATATTAGTATAGATTTGTCACGTTAACCTGATACAAAAATCTAATATTATGAAATTTTCTAATGTCTATGCAATTTAGAACGCCTATTAAAAATCACAAAGCAAACCACGAAAGTAAAGTTTGACATTGTACAAATGACCAAAGACGACACTGTGCAAATACTTAATCGTCACACTCGCACATTGCACCACACTTTGCATACACACCACTCATACACATCACGACACTTGCTTAATTTACTAGTTCAATGTCGCATTGCTACACATTAGCGGGTGGTGCAAGTTATAAGCGGTACGCGGGTTATTATGATTACTATTTGACGCGTGATGAGGTTTTAATGATTGGGCACATAAAATAAATTTTTATTTTTGTCAATCGTTAGTAAAACGGTACCTATTACAAAATAGAGTAGTCATATATAGAAATTCATACATAGACATAGTCAGTATTTTTTCTGTAGTTATGTAGAGCTAGTATCTTGCTTCCCGTATATTTCCGTAGAAGATAAATAAAAAACATTATTTCTATCAAATTTTATAAGTAGAATTTATTGAAAAGCAAATCTTACGTATTAAATCGCTTAATACGTATGATTTGTATGAATTCACTTAGTATAAAATCGCTAATTACTTCACACTTATTCCACCCCACAAATCATGTCCACAAAAAGAATGTCACACGATCAAAATCGAAATTTTAATTTATTTTAATGATTGTAAATGTAAGCTTAAGCCATAATGTGCGGTGGCACTTCGTAACTAATTCACTCACAATTATATTGAGCTTTAACATGGTATGTATCTAGCTCGGAACAATCTTTAATGAATGCTGTTTTGAGTACTAGTACTTAGAATTATGAATTCTATTTGATAGTCAGATAGAATTCCGATATAAGTATATACTTATGCTTTTTCGAAGATTGTTATTAAGGGGGCTGATCTAAAATATAGCATTCCCGTGTTTATTGAATTGGCTTACTGCTTGATATAATGCTTAATCTTCTTTGATAACTGACGACCCGCATTCAGCAAACGTGGTTATTAACGCTAAAACCTGTACCTATTTATAAGAAAACTGTTATACGAGTAAACACTTGCTTTTTTGAAAAGAGTTTCCATGGAGTTTCCTACCGATTCTTCGCCATGAGACTCACTTCTTGGAATCATGCAACTAGCATGAGGTTTCAAAAAGCTTCTATAGGCCTATTTGAAATAATAAAAAAATGAGTTTGAGTTAGAGAATCTTTTTTTTCTCTGTGTGAGAAGAGAGATTGCCAAGCAATTACCTGTGCCCAGCAGTAGGACGATGAAAAACTGACATGAATGAATAACGTATTCATTTATTTCCTTACTATACGCCATCATTTCCATTCTAAAGACCTACAACTCCCTTTCATTAAAACATCATTAAAGTCAGTACAATTCCCTTTGATACAGTATCCCACAGCACATTCTCATCGCACCAGTCTACCTCCAATGTTAGCCAGTGTCGCAACCACCAGCTGATTTGAATGTTCGCTTCGGAGCTCTGAATACACAATGGGGATTGCTATAGTGGCCATGGAGTAGGGTTATGTAAGGTACGACCTTGGATAGATGAGCTCGTGAATAAAATGCTTGGGTGGTCTGTTTTGCAAATTGATTGTCTTTCTTTTGTGGTAATGGTCAGCTTTTTGGTTAAGAAAAATGTCTTCTTTTAAATTTTGTCGTAAATATTGACTATTACTGAATACATTTTGGTACATACGAAACTAGCTTACGCTGGCGGTATCACCCGCGTTACGTGGGAACCACTTACTCCGCGCACCCGAAGCTTACACTCTTCCTCGATAAATGGGCTATCTAACACTGAAATATTTTTTCAAATCGGGCCAATAGTTCCTGGAATTAGCGCGTTCAAACAAACAAACTCTTCAGTACTATTGTATACTATTATAAGTATAGATAATTCAGTAATTTTCGTTGTTTAATGAATTCTACATCAAACCACTATTCTAGAGAATAGAAGACATATCTGGAGGTAGGTAGTAGACTACGCGTTCAATTGAAATTATTTTCAAAATTTGTTTCAATAATATTTTATTAATTTAGACCATGTGAGCAAACAAACACTTTAAGATTGTTACAAATGTCTTTCATTTTACTATTCTTTAAAAGCTAATTATTACATCATCACCACAACAGCATGTCTATTTCTTGGAAATAAACACAAGCAATCAGCAAGATTAAATCCCCATTTGCTCGAAATGGTGGCGACCCCACAATAGTCTAAACAATGAGATGTGTTAACTTTGTCCCGTCCTTCAACGCTCTGGTTGTTTGGCTTTGTCTTAAGGTATTTACGCAAAGCACTTGGAACACAATGGCTGATGATAACTTTAAGATAAATTAAGCGGAGGCTGATGAAAATCTGAGAGAACTGCTTAGTTAGTTGCTGTTTTATGTTGTCCCTTTATTGTGTGTTGTCTAATTAGTAATACAAATACAGGTTTTGTCAAATTACTTTGAAGTTGGATGCTGGTGATTGTGTAGCGACCAAAATGTATGAACTAATGAACTAACGTGATTGGTCACGCCTATCTCCAGAGGATGACGCCGAAGCGCTTGAATCGAAGACGGCACTTATATATCGCTATTTTTCGCTATAAACTGAGAAGAGTGATCAACACAATAATTTTACGATGGGTAGTTCTAATAGTAACAATCAGTAAGTAAAGGATAACAGACAAACTGCATACTAAATTGTACTTAGCACAACCTTGATGCTCCTACGAACACAGTTCACGTAATTATTCTCCAAACAGAACCGTCTTTGAACCCACATAAATTAACCACGCAGGAAATTCGTAATCATCACAAGATGTACAACTATTCATTAGATTGTTTTTTTCATTCATACATACAAAAGGATAGACGAACATTAAAGATTATTAGTTAATAGTATACGTGGGAGAACTGGTTTTATTAGATAAAGTAGGTATGTCTGTTTGTACGTTGTATCGGAATTTGTTTATAAAGGTGAAGGTGAGTTAGTTTTGGACCTTATTTAATGATCTTCCGTTCTTATGGTGCTCTTGAATATTAGTTAGGATGTCAGGTGTTATTGTATGAAGAGCAAAAATATTAAAGTTCAAGGTAATAAAGATACCAAACTAACTGCTACATATTTCGCTCTAGATAGCTAAGTATCTAATTGACATTAAATATGAAAAAAATACATGTCTACCATAAACTTCCGCCAGCGGTTTCAACTGCTCCCCGTGGGAATTTTTTGTCGTACTCAGATGAAATTTAGCCTATGTCACTCGCAGATACTGTAGTCCCAACAGTGAAAAAATGTTTCAAATCGGTACAGTGGTTTCGGAGTCTTTTAAGGGTTCAAACAAGCAAACAAAAAAAACGTCTTCATTATCTACCATATTCATTATCTAATATTATAAAGCTGAAGGTAGAACGCGCTAATTTCAGGAACTACTGGCAGGCCACCGCCACTCGGCCGTACCTACAGCGATAAATGCCTATAAATTCGCGCGGCGACGGCGCCACACCGACTGATGGGTGTGTCGCTGCTCACGCGTTGAGCTCGCACGTGTGTTTGGTGGAAGTTTTATTATTAAAATAAGTTTAAAATAAGAGAGAATGGCTGGTTTAAAGTATTGCTCTTTTGATGGATGTGTGTCAAGACAAAAGGAAGTGGGATTGTCATTTTTTTCATTACCTGCAGATGAGAAAATGTAGGTAAATTCAAATTTATTTTTAAACTATGAAACTATAAACCTTCACATTCTTCATTTTACTAACATTAATTAGTTACTTTGTTGATACTTACTAATAATATGGACTCATGTCTGAATTTAAGGAATTTGTTTTTTTATAATTACGAGAGCAACTTGAAAATGTGACTTTTTGTTTGTTGATATATTTTAACGATTAAGGTGTCAAATGAAAGGCCTAAGTCTAAAACTATTTTATCCGTTTGAATCATATAAATAGGTCAACGCGTTAGGAGATTAGAATTAATTAAGAATACCTACCTAGTAAAAATGTAAACAAACCAGATTTTTTGATGTTTTTGTTCCACAACTTTTTAATTAATGCAAAATGTAAAATATTGTTACTGTAAGTAAATGAGAATTGTTTACTCATGTGAAAAGCAAAATTTTATAGGGGTTAAATGATAAAAAGAATTTAGTTAGGTTCTCTTTGGGACCGTCCATTAATCACGTGAGGTTCGAATAGGGGGGGAGGGGGTATATATAAAATCACCAAGCATCACATCACATTACTTCTTAAACCTCAAATGTATCACCAAGGGGGAGGGGGGGCGAAAAAAAGCTAAAATAAACATCACGTGATTAATGGACGGCCCCTTTATACAAAGTTCATTCAAAACAGTACAGACTGCAAAAATATAGAATAGGTGGTCAAATAGTTAGATAGATAGACGATGAATATTATAGTAGTAGGTAGCAACGCATCGGCGAGCCGACAACCCTAGCGACATAGGTATCGCGTCACTCGGCGCCAGACAGCGACAGAGCTAAGCGTTAGAAGAGAGCGGCAATACTTAGGTGAATATCTCGATAGGTACTGAGCGCTTATGCGAGCTGAATTGAACTTTATTGCTTAGTATCAAGAGTCTCTATTTCTATGAATTGTTACGGGAAGTGGAACTTCTGTACTTGTACTTATTATTCTGTGCTACTGGTTCGATTTGAAAAATGATTTCAGTATTAGATAGCCCATTTAACGCGGAAATAGTTCCCACGGGATGCGGGTGCGAAACCGCTGATAGAAGCTAGTATTATTATATTTTACTACAATTAATATCTAAACATTCAATCATAAGAAATCAATACTGCCTTCAAAATAAATAGCCACATAGCCAATCGCCTTTGGTTTTTGTCACGTCGCCAGTTCGTGAGCCATAAGTTGCGAGTGTCATTTGTTGCATGAACTACACGCTAATGCAACGCGGATGCATGCAAGGCTGTTTGTTTGTGACTGTGGCCCGTTGCAATGGCCATAGTCTCGTGCATTTGTACAATTAAAAACCAAATAATTCAATGCTATTTTTTTTATGTATTTTTGCTTGTCTCGCATTCCACCAAGAATACTAAATGGCGTATGAAATATGTATTTGATAGCTATCTCGAACCTTCTCTGGAACATGTAAAACTGACCGTTATTAGGGTTCCGTACCCAAAGGGCAAAATGGGACCCTATTATTCGACTTCGTTGTCTGTCTGTCTGTCTCCAGGCTGTATCTCATTATATTAACCGTGTTGGCTAGAATGCTGAAATTTTCACAAATGATGTATATCCGTTGCCGCTATAACAACAAATACTAAAAAATAAATTATTAAGGCTGTTGATTTATATTAGTAAATTGCAAAATTTTAAACTAGTAGCGCCATCTATTAGAAATAATGTGCAACTTAAGTAACTCACACTTGACCATTGCTATTGTACTTTTTTCATAGATAATGGTACGGAACCCTTCGTGCGCGAGTCCAACTCGCTCTTGGCCGGTTTTATTGTTCTAACACCTCATTCTAACTTCAATGCTCCTATTCCAGATACCTGGACTGGATGAACCTGCTGTCCTACGACTACCACTCGGCGTTCGAGCCGGCAGTGAACCACCACGCGCCCCTGTACCCGCTTGAGGAACCCAACGAGTACAGCGTCGACAATGAACTTAATATTGTAAGTATGGTTTGATTACTGTCCTGTTATTTTAGTAGTTCTAAGTACAACTGTCGTGCACGGGTCTGGCTTGATTCCCGGGTTTCGAGTTAGTTCAAAATAATTTTGTGAATTTGTGACCCTCACAAAATAGTCCGGGATCCGGAATTTGAATACCCCCGTTGTTCAGAGAACTATGCTGTCAGAATAATGCACGTGGTTGTGGTAGTGATTAATGATGAAAAAAGTTTGGGAAAGTAGAAAGATGAGTGAAGCTTCCGTAAGGAAATTTAGGTGTCAACGAGTTGATATTTCAGGGTTTAATCAATACAATATTTTGAAAGGCCTGAACTTTTTAGGAGCGACTAGAGTCTAAATATAGCTGGGTAAACATTAGGTTTTTTTTTATATTCAAATAACACATTGAATTCTTTTGTGCGTAATTTATTTCAGTAACTTTTCAAGCACGCTTGTAACTGATTTCTGGCGCCGTATGCATTCCGATGTCACAATAGTCAATAACAGACTTCAGTCGCGAACCGGTTGCCTTCAATCAGACTGTCAGCTCATTGTAGATAGCTGCTAGACGTAGGCCTTTCGAATAATTTCATCACAATATGACCTTAGAAAACTGGTATCCACAATGAATATCAAGGTCAGGGTTTAAATGGCAGGAATGTCACCCAACTGGGAAATACTTTCGACTACACCTAATAAAAGTTCTTAGTTTACTAGGGAACCCTAAAAAGTGTGTTGTATACAATTACAAAATATTAGCTGTTTTCCCGCGGTTTCATCCGTTTCTCGTGGGGACTACTGCCCGTACCCGGACAAAATATAACCTACTCGTATGTTACACGGGGATAGTCTAACTTCACAACAGTGGAAGAATATTTCGGAGCTTTAAGAGTACAAACAAACAAACAAAAAAGTTTTTCCACTTTATTATATTTGGTAGTATAGAAGTCCCTTTGCCATTTTAATGTTCAAAGAACTCATATTAAAATCCACTACTTTCATTCCATACTCAATCATGCTTACTCTATCTTTCAGGACTACACCATCAAGTTCTACATCGAAAGCGGAGCAGACCCCTCGAAGCTAGTGCTCGGTATACCGACATACGGTCGCTCCTACACGCTGTTCAACCCTGATGCTGTGGACATCGGCTCCCCGGCTGACGGCCCTGGAGAACAGGGTGATGCCACCAGGGAGAAGGGATACTTGGCTTATTATGAGGTAAGGAAGATCATAAACGTAAAGCGACGTAGTCAATAAGTACTTTCTCTCTTCTAACTCTCTTATTTTGCTGTGCCTGACAGGGTCCCTGTGGACAAGCCATAAGTTTTATTGTCTAAGAATACATGTCGAATATAATAAAAGTATTGAGTAAAAACAGTTAAAGGGGTTTGGGAAGAGCTGGCTCCCGACAGCATTTCTATACTATGACAAACGTCTATCACGAGCCGAAACCCATTTTCAAATGATACCTTTGGATGGTCCTCATGTAAAACACGAAGGGCGGGCGTTTTTGGGGCTGTCTTATGTAATTTTGACGTTCGAAAAGTGCTGTTTTCAG
>NWSH02000525.1:1730244-1741639 GCA_002382865.2 Heliothis virescens | reverse complement strand
AAATCGACTACAAACTGACTATGAAGTTTGGCACGAAGGAGTTCGTGGACGCGGAGAGCCCGCAGGCCAGTAAGACGGCGCCGCGCCGCCGCCACACGCGGTCCGGCCGCCGCAAGAGCCGCCGCATTCGCGCGCGGCACCAGCCCACCGATGCGATGCCGAAACCTACTGTTGTATGTCGCACGTTTAACAGCAGCATTTTAGCGGCTTTTGGTTTCATTTGCATGGTGTCCTGTGTTTTTTTAGTTGGTGTTTTTATCGTATTTCATTTGTGTTATTTTGAAAGCCTACATTTCAATATCTTACATTTCAAATCGATGACTTCCGAGTTGCTAAAAATAAATAATTAAAATCGTACTTATATAATTTGTTAACGCATTAACAGTTAACACATAGTTAACATACGTGTAACAATATCTGAAGTCAATTGCAATTATTACTACTAAACCAATTAAATTCGGCCGGGCCGCCCCCGTACCACCTGGAGGCGTTCAGTTGAGAAAGAGGCTGCCTCAACTGGTCTCGGCTGGAAGGACATCGAACTTGCGGCTCAAGATCGAAAGGAGTGGAAAAATCTTCTGCGAGCCCTATGTCCCTGATGAGGGATAACAGGACGACATCATCATCATCATCAAACCAATTAAATTGTGTCCAAAAAATGTTCCATGTCTAATGTCTAATTTCCCATGAAACTCATTGCTAACATCTATAAATGTGTTACACACTTCATGTGTAATCAGGTCAAAGATTAAAAATAAATATACTAGCCATATCTATTGCATTTAGGTATTATTTTTGCTAGCACGGTTTCAAAATCGCTTGAAGTCACGATTAAGATTTTTTTATAATTTTGTAGTAGCTATGCAATTATGTAGGTATTGAGCCAAGATATTTCGATAATTACTATATTCCCATTTGTGGTTCTGCAAACTACATTATTATAGATATAGCACTCGAAGCACTATATTGATTGCAACTGCACCAATCTCATATTCTTCTTATCGAGTGAGCTGCAGGTTTAATCACCTGACAAGCCCTAGTGTCAGAGTTTTCTCAAATCCGCCTGACGGCCTCTGACGTGGAATTATAACTACGACTGCTACTGAGTAACAATCGAGGACGACGGCTTTACGTGCCCTCCCAGGCACGGGGGTGTAACACCGCCAACTTCCAAACTCCAGGCTGCTTTGTGAAAGTTTCTAAAACCCACAAAGCGATTTCGGCCTGACCCGGGAATCGAACCCGAGACCCGTGGCACGGCAGTCGCGCAGTGCGACCACTAGACCAACGAGGCAGTTCATATTAAAACGATCTTACTCAGAAAATAAAAATATAATTTTTATTCCATTCAAAACAAAGCACCATGTACCTATAACACCATCTCAGTAGCATTGGATTGGATAAAATCGGTTCACAAACTTCGCACTTCCGCGAACACATATAAAAAACGCGGTCTAACTTGGTCTATTTTTGAAGTCGGTTAAAAAAAAATCTTTTCATGATTACTTGCACTTGTTTATGGACTTAAAATTCCACATGGAAAAAATTAAACATCTATACATACATACATCATGAGATAAAGAGTATGCCATCATTACAATTTGGTTTTCCCTTCTAGACAAAAGACCAAGAGCTATGGGTGTCGGCCCACAGCGAAGAGGAGGCGTTAACGAAAGCGGCTGCTAAGTTCAATGTGCCGGCAGCTGATATTCAGCTGGCGAGGGACGAAGATGTGCTGGACACCTGGTTCTCTTCGGGCCTGTTCACCTTCTCTATCTTCGGGTGGCCAGATCAGACTGAGGATTTGGAGGTTGGTGTAGTTAGAAATATTCTATCTCTAGATGAAAGATATATTTGGGTATAATATGTTGATTGAAGGTCGTAAGCAGATTTTCTCGAACAAAAAAGGTGCCAGGGATATGAATGGGATTTTATTTTTTCTTCTGTAAGGCATAAAACGAATATGTATGTATGATAAATGTTTTAATGTTACTCACGATACAGAAGAAATTACTAATACAGGACAACGATTTATTCGATTTTTGACAACAAATCAAACACTTTCTTACGGTCCATTGATACCTTCCTACTTTCCAGAAAAATACCATTTTATAAATTGGTATACTTGCTCAAAGTGTGTCAATAAATGACCAATTTCCACAGGCCTTCTACCCGGGTTCGTTGCTTGAAACTGGTCATGACATTCTGTTCTTCTGGGTCGCGAGGATGGTGTTCTTCGGACAGAGGCTCATGGGGAAACTGCCTTTCAAGTAAGTGTTTTGTACTATTTGCAATGATGAAGTTTATGCAAATATGAGCTTTAAGTTAACGTATGTCGAGTTGATTATAGAATGACGGTAAATAGACGACAGTTTTAATTTTGTTGGTGACATATTGTTCTACTATGTGCGCGCTTATTGCCATCCTCCAAGAAATACCAAAAGGAAAAATCTATCTATACACTGATCTAACAAAATTTTGGAAATAATGTATTTTTTTACTCCCACAGAGAAATCTACCTCCACCCGATGGTACGCGACGCCCACGGCCGTAAAATGTCCAAATCTTTAGGCAACGTGATAGACCCAGTGGATGTAGTGCGAGGAGTCACCTTGGAACAGCTCCATGAGCAGCTGGCAGACGCCAACCTGGACCCGAAGGAGGTGGACAAGGCCAAACAGGGACAGAAGCAGGACTATCCTAATGGGATACCCGAGTGTGGGACTGATGCGCTTAGGTAAGTTGTACAGAGAAATCTACTCTATAGGTATAGTGCTAGGGGTCATTTTAGAATAGTTGGCAGTCACCAACTTGGACCCTAAAGAGGTGGCCAAGGCC
This sequence comes from Heliothis virescens, assembly GCA_002382865.2. Classification (NCBI taxonomy): domain Eukaryota; kingdom Metazoa; phylum Arthropoda; class Insecta; order Lepidoptera; family Noctuidae; genus Heliothis; species Heliothis virescens. Next base: position 1,738,801 of record NWSH02000525.1, on the reverse strand, counting down.
AAACAGGGATAGAAGCAGGACTATCCTAATGGAATACCAGAGTGTGGGACTGACGCGCTTAGTTAAGTTGTACAGTACAGTCGACATCAAGTCAGTCTACCCAAATCTGTAAATTTTTACCAGTCGACCATTAACCTTCCACTATTGTGATAAAGTTGAAAATCTATCGCAGAAATTTAACAGATTGTGGTAACTTGATGTGCTGTCTGTACATTGAAATTTAATTCTGCAAATGATTTGAAAATGTTTTTAGGCTGTTCGTTTATTTTTACCCTAAACGGTCCTGAACCGATTGGAATTATTTCCACTATTGGGGAGCTAAATTCTATTTCGGCTAAATTATTTTTATTTTGGGATGAAATAGAATTTAGCTCGTTAGTTAGCTCGCTAGTTTCCACTGAATGCGGTCGAAACGGCGGAAACAGCTAGTTTCAGTATAAAAATGTTACCTCTCTCTATGTGTTTCTTTCTAACTCTATCTCTCTCTCTCTCTCTCTCTCTCTCTCTTACTCACACACACACACACACACACACGTACAAATACAAGAACACTTACACATCTTTCAATTATCCTTCACGTACTTTAATCCTCCCTCGCTTGTCTTTCCTCTGAAGCCTCAACTATAGTGACATAAACTTACAGGTTCGCTCTATGCGCGATGACACAAGGCCGCGACCTGAACCTGGACATCCTGCGCGTGCAGGGCTACCGGTTCTTCTGCAACAAGCTGTGGAACGCCACCAAGTTCGCGCTGCTCTACTTCCCTAAGGACACCGTGTATGAGGTCAGTGTTGTCGCAAGATGTAAAGGACGTAAATATTAATATTTTTGGTATATTTTAGGCTATATTGTATGCGAGATTTGTAAAAATCTATTGTAAGATAACATTATCAAGCCTCACCATACTTTAGTCAACCTGTCTGGAGGCCAGCGCTTTCCAGTCACTTTCACAGCAATCTGTAATCATTATATTTGTGTCTCATTAGCTTAACCTAGCCAGATAACTTCCCAAAGAACGTTTTCTTAATGTAGAATACTAGCTAATGACATTATTTTTTTCAAAGAATAAGCTGTCTAACCATTGAAACCACCACATTCAACAGGTGCACACCGTCGCTTCAGCGCAATCCCCCGACCTATCCCCAATGGATAGATGGATGCTATCCCGTCTGTCCCTCGCTGTGGACAGAGTAAATGGCGGGTTCGCGGCGTATGACTTCCCGGCCGCCACCACCCACTGCTACAACCTGTGGCTCTATGACCTCTGTGATGTTTACTTGGTGAGTTCACGTAGCTATCCCAATGGATAGATGGAAGCTATTCCGCCTGTCCCTCGCTGTGGACAGAGTGAACGACGAAATATACGTTAAAGTCACTTATTAAGAAAAGAAGCATTATTGCCAAACCGTGAATATTGAATATTGTACCGAATATTGCTGGGGAGTTTGTTCCACCATTTCTTCTTCCCAGCAAAAACATATAGGATGTGGAGAAGGGCGGGCGTTTTTAGGGGCTGTCTTTTGTAAAAATTTACCTTAAAAAGTGCTGATTTTCAACCTGTTTTGAATAAATGCCTTTTTTTATTTAGCAAAAAGAGACATTATTCGGCTCACTGTAGTCATATTTTCACAAATAATATACTTTGTTCACTATTTCCAAAATTATGAACAATAGTTGTTATGCTTAAAACATTCTTCTATAATCATCATTTCTCCAGGAATACCTGAAGCCGGTCTTCGCGTCAGGCACGGAGGCACAGCAGGCGGCGGCGCGTCGCACGCTGTACACCACGCTCGAGTTGGGGCTGAAGCTGCTGAGCCCCTTCATGCCGTTCGTCACCGAGGAGCTGTACCAGAGGCTACCGAGGAAGGATACCAGCTGTCCTTCCATATGTGTTGCTCCGTATCCTACTGTAAGTCGGCTTTTAGACTTTTACTAGTTTATGCCACCCGCGTGTGTTTATGTGAAATGTTTTTGTGAATCGATGGGAAAATGCAGACCCAACCAGGTCAACCAAACTGACTACTCGAATCTGACAAATTTTACCAGTCGAACATTACTCTACCACTGTTGTGATAAGGTTGAAAATCTATTGCAGAAATTTGACAGATAGAGATAGGTTGATGTGCTGGCGTCTACTACGCCTACCTTGATAAATGGGCTATCTTATACTAAGAGCTTTTCGAAACGGTCCTGTAGTTGTTTTTCAGAACAAACTTTTCAGCTTTATAATATTAGTATAGATGTCGTTTTGTGAGAAAGATTAAGACAACATTTTCTTTGTCTTTCTTTCTCAACCATATCATATCATTAAACAGAATATACCACTAACATAATCTTCTCTCTCCAGAACGCAGACACCCCCTGGCGCTCAGAAGACCTAGAATCAGACGTAGACACAGTCCTCAAAATGGTGCACCTCATCCGTTCCACCCGCTCCGAGTATAACTTAACCAACAAACAGAAGACTACCGCTCACCTCATCATAGCCCAGGACCTGAAGGTGGAAGCTCTGAGGAACCTGTTCAGGAGTCTCCAGTCTTTAGCTAATAGTGAGCTCTCGGATGAACAGCCCTCAATTGGATGCTCTATACTTACCGTGTCTGATAAGATTGAAGTTCATCTGGTTTTGAAGGTATGTAATACAATTTGACTTTTTGGTAATGGTGTTAGGGTTTATTGTTGTTGGCGAAATAAGGTAGATATTGGGCTTAAACCGAGTAAATGCTTGTAAAATTAGTATTATCTAAACAATGTAATCGCCATTTAATATCCCGCAGGATTCACGTTAAGAGTAGTAAAAAAAATCAATTCCAAATAAATGTAAAGGATATTTTTTATCGATCTTGTAGCTATTCCTCCCTAACTTACTGACCCTAACTTAAATGGTAGATAATAACAACAAACATTTTACAATTCATAACTAAATTATTCCCTTCCCCACAGGGCCTCATCGACCCCCAAAAGGAGATCGCGAAACTAGAAAAGAAGAAGGAATCCCTATCTCAAACCATAGCCAAGTTACAGCAAGCTATGGCAGCTGATGACTACACCAGTAAAGTGCCTGCTGAAGTACAGAAGACCAACACGGAGAAACTTGCGCAGTCGCAGGGAGAGATCGAAAGGCTACAAGCCGCTATGGAGACGCTCAAACTCATGTAGTCTCATTGGTACTTTGTTCTAAAGACATTAAAAAAAATAGCAGATATTTTGTCACAATACAATTTAATTTCTACCAAGTTTCCCCGTTTTTGTCGGTGGCATTGCGCAAAAAATTCAACCCTTCAAATTTTTCGCAAACTGTGACTAAATTCAGTCGTCACTTTCCAATGTGAAGTCAACAGTATAGGCAATGAAGTTCTCGTTTTAATCGCTGTGTCCTTGTCAGATAAGTGTCTTAGAAGTGAGATAGTTTATATTTTGCACCATTTGTTATAAGCTGTAAAAAGTTTATGAATAATAAGTTTAGCACTGCCGATGTCCTGTTGTCTTTATAGCTACGTCGATAGTGTTGTAAGGAATAGGCTTGCTTTTATATTTTCTAAACGAATTGTAGCTCAAAGTTAATGATACTGAATACAAACATAGTTAATGTTAGTGAAAAATTGCATAAGTATTTTGTGTATCTTGCATTTTAATCTTTTCCCCATAGAACAATCTTGAAACAATTATCTTTATAGTAAGTCAAGCAATGGAAACCAATAGTGTTGTCCCCGTGTTCTAAGTAAAATGTCTTTTATTTATTGTTTTTTAAATAAAAATATGCTTAATTAATATGTGTGTTCTTTTTCATTTGTTAAATGTGGTAAAAAAATAATACTCAAAATACATCAAGTCTTCAAGCTAGTCGTGAAAGACTCAACAAACTCGATGGCGGCTCGCTCGCAACTAACTTTCGATCGAGCACACAGAGATACATGGCCAACCAAACCCCTCGTGCAATTTTTCCGACCCGAAGTTTATTTCTTGAAACATTGCTGCATGCCGCTCCAAACTTCTTTTTTTTACCACAGCTTTCTTCTTATCATAATTTTCGAACGAAATCGTGACTGTCACTTAGAAAAAAAAGACAAGTCATTTGACACTGACAGAGAGAAATTGGTGTAGGATGTTAAACATTTTTTTTAATCGCTACCTTTTCGCACTCGTAGAAAATGTAACTAGCTGTCTCGCTCATACACGTCTGTCAGCTGTTCCAGTGTAATTAAGAGCTGAAACGCGTTTTGTTTTGTGTTTTCTTCAAATTTCTTCACATATTTTGTAACCACTGACCAAGTTTAATTTTGCACTCAATACAAAACACTCGTATTGTGGACACAAACAAAGCGAAGTGGGAAAATATCTGGCTTTACTTCGTTTAATTGTCAAGTTTCTGTAAAGATGGAGTTTCCTACCCTTGGAGAACAATGCCAGTATCAAAACTGTAACCAAATAGATTTTCTACCTCTTCAGTGCAAATGCGGCAAGGTTTTCTGCCGGGAACATTTCAATCAGCATTGCTTATCCGGCGAGTGTGAATTGGCGCCAAAACCTAAAGAAGTTAACCTCAAAAATGATGACCAGATATTCAGGTGTTCCGAGAAAGGATGTAGGAAAGGAAACCTGCATGAGATGCTGTGTCCAAAGTGCAATAAACACTATTGTATTGAACACAGGTTCCATCCGTAAGTGCGAATTGTTGTGTGAATATTTCTCTCATCATTAATTCTATCATATTATAACTTAATTATTGGTGGATGAGTTTACCATATTACTCTGTTTCAGCATAATGACTCATTTTGTTATATTTGAAACATGTCCTGGTTGTTTTTTTCCAGAACTTGTCCAGAAATAGATGATGAGACAATGGCAGCAAAGATAGAACAATTAGAAGCTCCTAGGAGACAGTTCCGAGAGGCCAATAAGCATTTACAAGAGAAGGTATTGCCATTCATTCCGTCTACATTCCATAACATTCTTACACTTGGGCCTTTTCACATGTTCTAGATAGCTATCTAATAAATAAGGATAGAAAAGTTACCAAAATTAAAAATAATCTGCACAAGCTATTTAGATATTTATCCTACCTATGAGAACCTATGAGAAGGACCCTTAGGTGCTTAATTATTTAAAGTAATTTCTCACTGTGTTAAAATTAAAGTCAAAATCTTATTTTTCCAGATCACAGAAAACATCCGCAAAGCACTCCAATCATCTGCCAAAGTGAAGACAGCTTCCAAAATACACCTCATGAGGATAAAGCAAAAGGCTATCGGACCCAAAACCATACCAGCCTCTGACAGAGTCTACTTCGCCATCAGAAAACCTTCAAACATGGAACCAAAACCAATAAGAATCATACAAGAGGAAGAAAAGATTTCAAAATTTGACACTGTCACTTTAGAACCAGACTTAAAAGACACGGTTCCAGTTTTTATAAGTTCAAAATGGAGTTTAGGACGAGCCATAGACAGTATTTGTGACTCCTGCAATATAAAAAATGAGAATAACAAAGCCGGGGAAGTCAAGCTAAGGTTGTTTAGACAGCTTGATAGCTACTGCATCAGTCCTTTGAAGATGGATGTGGAAGTTTCTGAACTGATGAAGAATGAGGTCCTGTTGGAAGGTGATAAACTGGTTGTGGAATATGTTGATAGTAATGTGTTTAAAGAGTTGGAGGAACATGCTCAGTTGTTTTTGAGCTGAGTTGTAATATAAGTAAATTGTTTTTAGAATACTCAAGCAATGTTTTTATTTTTATTGTAGAACTATTTTGTACCACTAATTTATACTTAGAATTGCAATTTGATATAAGGAAACTATAAGGTTGAGACACCTTTTCATCTTTTAACTTACCCATCAGACCAATAACAATAAATTAGGGCTTGTTTCATAGGTTTAATTTTATGGTTTACTGTTACTAACACATTTTGGGCCTAGTTGCCATCAATAAACAAGTTTATTATTATTATAGGTTCCAGGTAGAGTTCTTGACAACTATCTGACAGAATTCAATCGTTTTTTTTTTTATTTTGACTACTTTTCAGGCTACTTTAAGGCAATATTGGTCAGATAGTTATCTAGAACGTTATCTGGAACAAGTGAAATTGGCCCTTACTATTGCTAGTGGTCTTCTTTTTCCAAGACCATGTATAAGAAAATTTTTCCTCTACTCCTACTACCTGCTATGACTGTTTTTTTTGAGGAGATATTCAAATAAAAATACCATATTAAAAATAAATAACCATAATATAATAATGTCATTTTAACCTAAACTTACAACTAAACACTTAAAGCGGCACTTCACTACTGTCTTTATACTGTGAGTACTGTGACTGACTCCTCTGGTACGTCACCGAGTCTACTAGCGGCATCAGCTGCGCCGGCGCAGACGGGTTGGTGTGCGCGGTGGGGGGAGGCGTCGCCGCCAGCTTGTACTTCTCCACCAACCACGTGCAGTGGCCCGTCCGCGCTATCAAACTGATCAAGTCCCGACGATACTGCTTCGTTAATATCGCGTACAAGAACGGGTTAGCACAAGCGTTCAAAGGGTAGAAGAATACTAGAAGCACTTTTCCATGACTGACGTCGACTAACGGTACTCCAGCTAAAGCTGTGATACCGAAGAAAGCGACAGGAGCCCAGCACAGCAAATCAGTTCCGATGAGAAGCGCCATTTTATTCGCTATCCGTCTTTCAGCCGCTGCTGCTGCTCCCCTCCCTCCATAGCTCTCACCTCCTCCTAAAGATCTGTATATCTGCACGTAGCACACTACTATCGTGACCCACGCTAATGCACTCACCATGAAAATCCCCCCTTGGTACACCGCATCTCCTATGTCTTTACTCTCGACCGGCAAACATATTGAGGTAGATGAGTAGTCCGACACGCCGACCAGCGGCAAGCCAGCCATAAGGAAGGAGTACAACCAACCGCCCATCATAATCTTGGCCGCGGCTGCTAGAGAGATTCTCCTTTCTAAGTAAATTGCATACGTTATCGCGAACCAGCGCTCCAAAGTGACTATAGTTAGGGTGATTACTGATAGTTGTCCAGAAAATACTGATAGGAAGCCAGCGATCTTGCAGCCGACGCCGTACTGCCAGTCGTAGGCGTAGTTGAAGAATTCTCCGTATGACCTGAGGTCTACCACTGCTAGCATGAAGAGGTACAGGCCAGTGCATAGGTCGGAGAAGGCGAGGTGGCACATGAGGAACCTTGGGACTGTTATCTCCGTGTGGTTGGTGAGAAGGACTAGAAGTACGGCAACGTTGCCCACTACAGCGGCTGCGATGACGAACCACACGCTCGCGCGGAGCCACGACCAGCCCATCACGTCTTCGCACGGGTTCAGCGCGTCTGGTATAGGCGTGCACTCCACTTTACGTGGGCTGGAGAAAAAAACACAAATATAAAATTCTGAGTAAATGGTTCCTATTATACCTAGAGATAGTAAGAATATTACGTGTATAGAATCTACCCCACCTTATACTGAAGTTTCCACACTCCGCCGATATAGCCACTCCTAGGCCAGAGCCGAGCGTATTGTTAACGGGCTCGTGGAACTCCCCCTGGTCGTCCTCATCCTCCCAGCTGCCGGAGTCGGAGAAGTACTCCTCCATCAATCTGGCGTCATACTCCTCACTGGTCGTGGCTGTTGACACGTCATCTTCTAAGGAATCTCTGGAAGCAGCAGATATTTGTCTTCATTAGATCATAGGTTTCGCGGGCAATTGATACTGTTTTTGACGTCAAAAATTGGTCTTACTTGGTGTTGTTATAGTTGTTCTGAGAGTTGAGCATCTTGAGGGCCTCCAGCGACCTCCGCTTTCGAGAGGCCGAAGTTTTCTGCTGTCTGTTGCTGTTTGCACATTTCTGTTTACAAAACATTTTAGTTTATCAAAATTTTCTACTATAAATGATTTAGAATGTCATTTAGGTCTTTCAGCATGGCTTATCTTTTTATCGTCGATCTATTATAGGTCTCTATTTTTCTAAACAACTGCTGAAATAATGCTTTTCGTTTAAAATAGCGGTTTTCATGGTTTTAAATAGGTCCTTCTTAATTAATGATTGTTCTCACCGCTTGCATGAGAGCTATCTGCGTTTCATACAGCTTGTGCCTCGTGGGGTTGTGTCGCTCGGGGAAGCGGAACGCGCAGCAATGGAAGTGGTGTGTCAGGTACGCTCGTTGGAGACTCTGTGGAACATACATATATTTCCATGATAAAGAAAACTGGTAGCCGATGCCGAACTGCGTTCATCGGTCCATTCAGGTAACAGTTGCATAAAGCAAACAGATTAGAGCGACGTGAAGCAAATGTAACTGTCACGGAATGAACCAGCGCCGATGAACGGAGTTACATCGGTGCCGGCTATCAGTTTGATAAACGGCGTGGTCGGCAAACTTGAGCATTTAGGTCATAGGTACCTGAAACTCGTAAATCGATGGGATGTATTTCAGTGAGGGTGTCTTTTCTATCCTAAGTGTTTCTAAGTTCTGCAGACCGGCTGTCGGCAGGGAGGTAATGGCGGTGTTGCTTAAATCTCTGAAATAAAAGAACAAGTAGTTTACA
>NWSH02000525.1:1700668-1717200 GCA_002382865.2 Heliothis virescens | reverse complement strand
GATTACTTAAATTGTTAAACATTTAGTTTATTTTAAGTAACAATAAAAATGAAAAATTACTGATCAAATTTGTTTGTATTACTCTGCCCAAAGGGCGATGTACAATATGTAGAATGCCCGGTCAATTAGATTATTTGAATGATTATTATTAAATTGCTCTCTCAGATTAGGCATTTTTCATATTGACCGGGCATTATGTATAATGCAAAATTTGTCATTTGGTCCACAACATATATAAAATCATTTCAAAGTTAGAATAAGTAATTTAAAATTAGATCAAAACTTTTTTTTCACTGATTGTTTCAGATTTGGCTACGGCTTTTTTTTGTGATCATTGCGCAAACGCCATAGTGTAGAGAAGCAGCCATATTTTTTTAGCGCAACATGTAAGTTTTATGAACAAGTTTCTATGAATTAAGAACATTAGGAATGTCTAACTAGTCAAACAATGTTTACACAGTAACAAAATAATTGCTGCATTTGTTCCATTGTTTGAAGTGCTTTGAAGCCCCGGCCTCCAGGTTGGCTGCATCCCAACTAAATCGATTCAACCTGAGGAATTCAGCAAAATAACTTTATTGCTGTCTTTTTTTAACTTTTTTATAGAAACATTTAGAGACAAGCCTTAGTTATCCCGGCGCTTTTACCGCATCTATTTTTGAGTGCTGTGTTTTCATAAATACCTGATGTTGATACCAGCCGGTTGAATGGACCGCCCTTTAACGCAAGAATTAAAATACATAACATACATTCCCATACATAAACTTTGGTGTTTCAATATTATTAGTTGGATACAGCGCTATCTATGTATTTCATACATACTTTTTTCAGGGAGAGTAGACACAGAAAAACTCTTCTGCTTTTCTCACTTGTTATTTATACAAATAATTAGCCAGACATGTTGAATGTGTTTTGATTGGCATGTTATGTCATAAGTAGTTTCAGTTGTAGTTGTACCTCATCATAACTATTATAGGCGGACGTATGAATCACGATGTCCATCACTGAACGAAAGCTACTTAATTTTCAAATTCCACACAGATCAAAATTTTCCAGTAACAGTACCTATTCATAGTATTTAAATTATGCGATGGTTTCGCAAATAATTCGTGTAGATTCGCGCCAAAATAACTTATGGGCTGTTTGATAGATGCCAGACTTTCAGCACGTGCGCTAAGCGAACTACAATAAACAGCCAGCTTATAATTGTTGCGTTTTAGGTACTATTGATCGGCGAGGAGAACGTTAATCGTTGCTTTTATTTTTATTTACATGGCTGAAGCGGAGTTAAACTGTGTTTGTTTGGGTTATCCGCCATAAAGCGAGTGCGTTAATGTTCTCTGCATTTGTTAATGGTATCGCAAAAGAATAAATGTTTGGAGGAGTATTTGTATAGTCTTACCTATACTTGTCAAAATTCTTCGACATGGGGTTTGCAATTGCCTTTTCACGCCACAGTACAGTTGAGGTGATTGAGCTACGGAATCATCACTCACGTTGCATCTATGGACCTGCAGCCTTCATGTCCTGTTCGGCGTTATTATTAGAAGACCATAACTTTATTTATGCAAGCAGAAGACTCTTCTAAGTGGCTCCTCTTACATACACAACTAAGGTCTAACTATCTTTGGCAGCTACCCCTTTTAGGCTCGTAGTGTGAAGTGCAAACACGGTCGTAGTTAATTAAAAACACCGTTATCTATGACGTGTCGAATGCTGCAGAGATAAAGCGGCCTTGCCGAACTCTTTGATAGATGTTACCGATCCACGAAAATAGGATTCGGCGTGAAAAACAATTTGTAGTAAGATAGTCGCAAGTATTTGAAGCGAAAGAAACTCGATACTAAAGGTTAAAGGCTTCTACTCCGTGTTGTCGCATTTTCGAAAGCTTGCCAAACTGCTTAACTTTATTTGTTTAGGAGAGTACCATACTGTGTTCTTATATTTAGTTTCCTATTTTACTATCTTATTTGTTTTCCTAGAAATGGTCACAACCAGATTCGCCAGCTTTTAACTTTAGCTACAGTCTGTCATTGGACGGGCGAATATTTCTACTCTTAAAAGTAATTTGTAGAGGATGCATCTTCTGCGTACAAACATGTGCATTACTTAGTTACCTAAAATTATCATTATGGTAACCTTAACAAGTATTCCAGATAAGCTTGCTTGCGGTTTAGGGCTGGGGGATTGATCACACGAGTTACCGCGGCCCTGGTACACTAGGGGCTTCAGAAGAAACACGGTGGGTTTTAGTCAGTAAGAGTCTGACGCACCCTCACACTGCACCCACAGCGGGAAGGTAACATGATGAATTACGACCAAAAAAGACTCTTCGAATATCTGGATTGTTTATTACTAAATTCATTTCCGTAAACCAGAACCGTTTGTAACATTTATTTACAAATATTTGTCGAAACTGCTCCTCAGATGAAAGCAACTTGCACTGATTACTATTGCATGTTGACTGTTAATGTAAACTATACGTCTTGTTTGTGGATAATTTCTTGTAAATAACATTTCTTGCGTCTTCCTAGATGGCATAATATAGCACTTTAGATGTTTCAGTTATTCGCAACTTGGAGTGGAAGATATGTTATCAGACTCTTGAAAATAATTGCAGTTCCAACATGAGTTTCTATGTTAGTAAATTAATTCAATTAGCTATGTGTTAAATAATTTTAGAGAGTGGCATTGATTGTGGTAGACACCTGAATGGACTCAGCCACGCTTGCACTATCATCATCATCGCCCCCGAGTGAGCTTCCACCCAGATAAAAGTAACCTTTTTATTCTCTTGTATAAGCATTACCACAGATTACTTGATAGATAATATTACTAGCAGCAATAAGCTTTAATACTACCAGGCTACTGCGGCACTGCCATTTATCAATGTGCGCATAACTAGTTTTTGCAGGAAGACGTGACGGACATAGGTACTCACAAACTTTTGCCTTTATAATATGAATATGAAGCTTTCTAAGTACGTTATTTCAGTTTTGTCACCCAAACAGTCGTCATTACTCATCATAACGACACACGATACCGCGTGCATCTGCAGCCACAGTGAAGATCAAAGCGTCAAGTAGGTTTGTGGGTCATCCTTAAAACAATGTTGACGTAATTAGCACGTCGCCGTCGTCAGTACAACTGTTGACGTTTTCGGTGATCTTACAGTCTTCTGACGTTTGTGGCGAAATTCTTTGCGTAAAATTGATTTTCAGTATTCCTCATCTTTCTGTCTTTAGCCCAATTCATTTGGGGTAAAGGCAGAAAGCAGCAGCAAGTTTTCTTCTTCAGTATTGTCTTCGTGTTTTGAAATTGGAGATTTATTATGCGGTGATAATATTGAAACGAGTGGACTGCCTGCTGGTTGCAGTTTTATTAGAGAGTCAAAACTTGTTGCAAGTCTTGCAAATGAAAGGTTCTCGTAAGTTTTAATGGAAGGATGAAAAATTCTAATCTTTCAAGTATGAGCTATGGTTTATGGTACCTAGAGTTAAAGTAGTAGTTAACTTAGTAAAATAACAAAGTTATCAAGAAAATTATTTCTCCCCCAACCATGCCATTTTGCGTGACCTTATGTCGAAGAAAGACGACAAAAATACAAACAAATCCATTAGACAGAGTTTTTGTTAGATTATAGCCGTTTACTTAATGGATATTAAATTAAATGTCGTCTGTACAATTGAATAGAGACTGTTTTCGGGAACAAAAAATTATGTCTGTCGTGACTAACATTTTTGTCACGTATCGTCTCCCACCATCTTTGAGAGAACTAATTTGGGGGCACGGCAGTGCCCCCGCCAAGTCGAGCGCAAAGCAAACACTGCCGTACCATCCTTTACTGGAAACATTTCGCTGCATTTTGAGGCCCCTATTTGAGAAACTTTGGATAAGACCAGAACGCTTAAATTTTCGTCATCCAGAAAACTATAATCACATACTTAAAAACCAGAATTTCAAGTCTGTAGATAATTTAGTTCCGAAGCTAAGCGAAAGCAAAGTTTCATATTTTCGACACTCACTCACTCATGATCATCAAAATAGAACTAGTACTTCCCATAATCTCAGAGAGCTGAAATTTAGTACAGAGTTAGGGTTTAATGGCCAGATAAAGGAAAAACTATAAAAAGTAGGATAATCGAAGATCTGGAGTACTTGGTGACCCTGATTAGAAAACAGAAGAGCCCAACCAAAACTATTACAGATATCAACATACCGCCTTAGGTTGATGTCAATAAGCTGACGTTTCTACAAAAAGAAGTGAAATCCCACCAAAAACATACTGTAAAAAACTAGCCAAGTCTCTATGGAACTGCTTGTTTATCTCTAAAAAGTAATGAAATCTAGACAAAGTCGTGCTGAGTCTTAGGTTTCTTACTGCGATTTTTTTACTATAACAATTAATGTGATATGACTAGCCGTTGAACATTCTTTATAAGTAACTGGGTACAAGTCAACGGCCAGTTATATAACATTAACTGTTATAGTAAAGAAATCGCAGTAAGAAACCTAAGACTCACTGAACTTACGTTCATTATATTATTATCAATCACATATTTATTTTCCTTCTATAGAAATAAACAGTTTTCTCTAAAACAAGTAATTAACAGTAAGTTTCGTTGATGATGTGGTATCTTATCTCTCACGATAGCTGAGCATCGTTGTGTGGCCTGTTGGTTTAGTAAATTGTTGTAACAGCGCGGATTAGCGCGTCTACGTCTTTTTGATTACCACCGCCTCATTCATCAGGCTGTCAATCAGTGGTCTGAGTTATGACGAAAATTATTTTTTAAAGGTAAAACTATACTACTCTACACTAATATTATGAAGGTGAAAGTTTGTGTGTATGTTTGTTACTACTTCATGTGCAAATAATTAAACGGATATTGATGAAACCTGGAGTAATATAGCTTATATGTATATTATCGGAGCGCACCCGTTAGGTATTTAGAATTGTTATCGGGAGCGCTAGGTACTAAAAGGTTCGCTCCGAGGAATAATAAAGATGAGCTTCAAAACGGTGGCGCTTCAAGGAATACCTCATCATAATAACATATCTGCAGGCTCCCTCGGGATGCGGGTGAAACCGCTAACAGAAGCTGGTTGGTATATAATCGTAATCATTAGCCTTTTTACGAGCGCAGACCGCATGCCTGGCTCACCAATGGTAACTACAGTGGCCATGCAGAAGTTGTAAATACCGAAGTTTGTTACGCTCACAAAACAGATAAAATACTTGGGTATGTTACGTCTATCTCGTTTCATAACCGCTCCATAAGAAAGTTTGTCTAATTTGATCTACAAACCATGCTAAACTTTATAGATACCGCAAAAATTACAGATATAGCTAAATATCTGCGCACTGTGTTTTATTTATAACTAGCTTTCCGCCCGCGGCTTCGCCCGCGTGGAATTCGGTTCGACACACAGCGCCATCTACAATCCATCCATCAAGCAAACAATATTTTTGTTTTCCCTCGGGAATATCTATTTTTTTCGGGATAAAAAGTACCCTATTATTTAATCCGGACTTCTAACTTTACGTCTGCAAAATTTCAAAGCAATCGGTTCAGTAGTTACGGCGTGAAAGCGGAACAAACAAACAAACAAACAAACTCACTTTCCGATTTATAATATTAGTAAGGATCTTTCAAAGGCAGAATTAGGAATATAAGTACAGTCGACAGCACATCAAGTTACCACAATCTGTCAAATTTCTGCAATCGATTTTCAACCTTATCACAATGGAGGTAGGTTAATGTTTGACTGGTAAAATTTGACAGATTCGTTTACGTTGACCTGCTGTCGTCTGTACATATATGAAAGGAGTTCAAGCTCACAAATTCTGTAACAGCATAGGTATTAGTAGTCAGTAGTCAGTCGCAGTCAACAAAGAGCAGTCCTTATTGAAAACCTCTTAAAAGCTTTTAGCAACCCTGCTATTTTTTCGTAAGGAGGTCAAAGTCTTCTGAAAAACTGCTGCCCATCGTACCCAGTGTAGGTATTACCACTGTTCGAAGCTATAACGAAGTGGTCACGGCGCCGGCGCACTAAATGACATTGTCAATACAACATCACGACTTTATGTATCGTGTGTATTATTGTTGACAAGGCGGTTTAAATTTAAGTACATGAAAAATATTTCTACGGCATTTTCCTTGTTCTTTTAAGTGAAATACCAGCATTTATGGTGGTCTTAATAATCTATTTACCCAAAAATACACTCAGAGCAAATGAAAACCCATAAAACCCATGGTTCTAAATGTGAGAGTACCTAGTCACAAAATAAACGTATGTAATTAGTACCTACTTATGTGCAAAATATGAAACACTCACAAGAACTAATTTTTCAATTTTTAGCCATCGAGCGGAAAATCTGCTTCAAAACACATATAGACAACTATACTAAAATTAATAGAAAATTTCTTAAAAGCTACGAAAACCGCTCAACTTACTACGAAAACTTGCTAAACAGATAAACTCAAGGCGAATCAACAACTTAGACACAACACGCGTCAGTCCCAAGGCTAAGGTACTTTTTACAGTATACTTAAGCTAATTAAGTGGTAAGTGGCTACTTAGCACAACGGCTGAAAATCAATATTTATAGATGATCGTGTAACAAGAGCAATTAAGAAAATTGAAACACGAGGCAACTTGTTGACAGAGAATTTTAATCGATTTCATAATTAGAGCCAGCGGTTATTGACAGAGAACACGATAGACGCTTTCGTTGGCACTTGAACTTAGAAAGGAACGTTTTAATTTNCGATTGCTCACCTTTGGGTTTTTCAACGTTTTATTACTTTCTATGTGGGTAGCAAGGTGATCCTAACACCCTAATGAGCAGGTTCTATAACTGATTCATTTCTACCCTCTGTGAATTAGTAAAACGTTCATATTTCATACATATCTGCAAAATACCTGGCTGAAAAAGTTTTATTTCTTAAACTTAAATTTTCACTAGTAAATTGTTATAATCTTGTGGCGACACAAATATTGTAATTAAATTAAATATTTTTTATTATTATTGCTCATATTTTATATTATTTTTCGTCCAAATTATTATAGGCAGTTATATTGAATTTATTATGCGATGAGATTGTGCGGCCATATGTCGTGTTTTATCCAGTTTGATCCAAATTAATGATACTTAGCGTAGTAGTTAGCGAAATTTTCTTGACATTGATGTAATGTGTTTATTTCTATAGAAAATATAGCTACGCCTTCCTATAAGCTAGACTTACTGAGGCTCGTTCACGCTGACTGGTGCCTCGTTTAGCACTGCGTCTCGTCGCTTTTAGAAAAATGCAATCAAAGTTGGCCCATGGAAGCGGCGAGCTACTAAACTATATGCTAAACGAGGCACCAGTTGTAATGAAGCCTAATTTCACCATATCGTATTCCTTATGAAGTTGTGATTTATTTCGGAAGCATTTTTAAAGCTGTGTTTGTTAAAGACATTAGGAAAAGGATTCTTTTGCCTTGTACTCAGGGTTTACTTTGTAAGTTCTGACGCCGGATTGTCATCAGATTAAACGAGGCATTAGGGTTTTATGTAAGCATTCCGAAATCGTACTGAATTTATGGGTCTTTTCTTTTCAATCCTTGTCTTGCATGCCTTTTAGTTGTCAAAACATTGTTACAACAATGTCAATTTGTTGAGACGATGTTAATTTTAAGTGTAGTTGATTAGACTACATGTAACTTTACCTTCCCTAGCCAGAAAATGTACCTATAACACTACAATTCCTATACATGTTTTTGGTCAATATTCAATGGATATTAATAGTTATTATTGCAGTTGAGACACCAAACTATATGACATTTGTTGGAGTCTTCAAGTTTTAAGTCATAGCATTGGTCTATGGTATGGCAGTCTCAACTATGAATAGACACATTTTTGAAAATATTTAACACATAGCCATTAGAGAATTGTTCTGCAACACAATATAAAAAGATTATCACTGTTACTGTAATTGCAAGATATTTTTGTAAAATAAAGATTATAAAACGCCACAGTGACTGCGTAAGTATTATTGTGAATAAGAAAGGCCCTAGTCTTAGGTAATATTTTGCTAGTTTTAACATTTTTGCTCACACAGCCAATATTTTAGTGAAAAGAGTTTTTATTTGAACTTGTATAATTATGAAGTGTTGCCAGTTTTGAACGCAGGATTAGTAAATTAATTTTTAAACTTGCAACACTGATTGGAATGATTGATTACGTGGCATGTGCTTCCTTATTTACATTGAATATGTTTTTTTATTAGACATCATGATTTTTACATGCATCGATTTATTTACCTATATTAAGCGAATTAATTGTTAAAATAAGAATTTACGTTGAGATTGTATATAGTATATGCTATGATTAAATTGATAAGTTGGTATATATTCTTGCTTAGCCTAAACATTTGCAACTTGGTTAGTTAAAGTTCAGTTAGACAGTGGTTATTTGAGGTTTAAATAGTTATGTGGCTTGTATACTTAGGGTTAGTGCAGAGATAAAAAAAATGTTGTTATAGATTGCACTGTGTAGGCAGAAAAGTAGTTAGCAATATTTAAAGGCAGCTGTAGACCATACTCAAAAAATGTTAGAATTACGAAGTACCTAATGGGATTTTTTGCAATATCAACCTTATTCCTCTACTCATAAGGTCTAACCGAACAAAGTATTTATCCCTGCACTGAATCCAAGTAATAAATAGTAAAATTGTTTGTAACACATACGGTAAGAGTATACATAGTTGTATAGAGTAAGTGGTTGCAGTTGTTTCTCGTCAAGTTAATGTTATATTTAGGAAAGCATATCTGTAATAAATGTGTGTATATTGATGTTCGTGTTTTATTTTTTGTACCTCTTTGATTAACTAAGGGTCAATTTGTACTAGCGCTGAGTCGAAGCGTCTTTCCAAAACTGAACATAACAAATTCAACCTTAACTCCACAGCGCACGGGAGCGGGATATGGAAGGTTTAGCAATTCTAGGTGAATATTGTAAGTGATATTCAAACAAAAGAAAATCAGTATATAAAATTATTTATTTACAAAAATACACTAGCAACATTCTTATAATATTTATGGTACATACATTTTATATTAATTAACGTAAAATAAAGAATAATATTTAACCATCAGCATCGGAGGCATTGCAAGGAAAATTAAAGTCTGAAATAGAAAGAAAAAAATGTTAATATATTATCATCTACCTTTTAGTAATATGAGACCTACACGAGATCTAATGGAATGTGGATGAATGGAATGAATGGCTACAACCCATAAGACACCAAAAATGTTTTTAGGGTTCCGTACCCAAAGGGTAAAACTGGCCCCTATTACTAAGACTACGTTGTCTGTCTTTCTGTCTAACCGTGATAGCTAGGAAGCTAAAATTTTCACAAATAATGTATTTCCATTGCCGCTACAACAACAAATACTAAAAATAAAAAAAAACGTGTGAAACCGCAAATAATAACTTTGTTATTCATATATTTTGAATGAAAAACAAAGTTATTTTTTGCTGCCCGAAAAATGTTTGTACTTTGACTAGTTGTAGGTAATAGATTTCATTTTTCATAGATAATGGTACGGAACCCTTCGTGCGCGAGTCCAACTCGCACTTGGCCAGTTTTTATAGTCATATTACAACAAAATAAGATTCAACCAACAGTAGTGACCTAGGATTAGTCTATATTTATAAAAGTGTAGGCACTCTTTGTCCTCATAGAAACCAGTCAAGGCCTAAAAGGGTTCCTGAAAAATTGAGAGCAGTAGGTTTATGGTACATAATATTAAAACTTACTATGATTTCTGCTTGATAATCGCTCCGGTAATAGTTCCGTGTCGCTGTATCAAACACTGCTTCTTATCCGTCTCCAGACAAACAGTGGGCGGCTTCAGATTAGGCTGTATTTTACATGCCTGCTCTGATATCGCGACCACAATGCCTGCTGAGTCAACGTGCGCCGTTCCTTTAGCAGCCAAACACAGCCCCTGGTGGTCCGCAACCAGGCAACCGCTCACGTTCGGAGTAGACATTATCTCCTCAACTACTTTGTCTAACTCTTTCTCCATGATAACTTAGTTTTTCTGTGTTTTACAGCTAAATCGAATTTTTGTTTACGTCTAACAAAAATGGTATTGGAACTGTCATTATGTCAATGTCATTTGACTGTCAAATGAGAATTTGTCAAGTTCGCAACGTTCCAATTTTCGCGGCACTTCTTATGTTTGGATTATATTCTGTTTTTTTTAGTTTATTTATTTTTTGTCAGTCACTATAACAAGATACGCGATATTCTGAAGTAACAGTCGAAGCTGTCTAGAATCTCGAATAGTTTATACGTATCTAATGAGTTTGAATACCTACGAAACCTTAACAAATAATCGGCTACAGAGCATCATAATTAATTGTTCCTTAACTGTAGTGTAGTCACCTATTTCTGTGACCTGTACTGAAGATTTGAATACTGAAGATTTGTATGTACAGACGACAGCAGGTAAACGTATACGAATCTGTCAAATTTTACCAATCAAACATTAACCTACCCCCATTGCGATAAGGTTGAAAATCGATTGCAGAAATTTGACAGATTGTGGTAACTTAATGTGCTGTCGTCTGTACAACAAAAACTACATGGTCCTACGTCACAGCGACTTCTAGTAAGCACAGGTAATTGACGAAATGACGACAAACACCACCGGTACCTACATCAGCGACCGAGGCCCATTATTACACTTACAAACCATAACCTTACGTAACTCGGTTTATGCAATGACATTGGCATAGTTCTCGTAGGTATATGTACCCAGGTACATAGTTTTATCTCCTAGTTAGGTTCACCGGTTCTGTTACTGGGGAATTTAATAATCTATCTATCTCTGGATTTGGCTACTAGAGATAGAACTTTGACATAAGCTCCATACAAATTATGTCAAATTCTTTTCTCTAGTAGGCAAATCCAGGTTATTGGGAGGTATCCCGTTAGGGAACTTGTAAGGAGCTAATGTCGAAATTCAATCTCTAGTAAGCAAATCAACAGATGAATAGGTTCTTGGGAACGTCAGTAAGTTGCCAAAACTTTTGACCTTATAATAAAACTAAAATATTTTGAAAATAAAAACCTTGGATCTTCCTCACCTACATTGACGCAAAGGCAATTTTGAATTACACAAAAAAACGTAATTAAATAAGCGGTGAATAATTAAGGCCGCCTGTTATTTTTTTTTCAAAAACAGTTGCCATAAACAAAATCATTAGGTAGACAGTAGTTCATAATGTAATGTTTATTGCCATCCAGCTCCGAATCTTTGCCAAGAAATTACTTTAACAATATTTAATTAAAAGGAGGGCTGTTGCCCTCAAAATGTGTTAAGGAAAATCAACAAAGTTATGTTATACGTAAACTAATACGTACTAAACTAATATTATTATAATAATATGTATAGATTTCATACACCCCTACCTAGGTAGTTTTGCAGACAATATGATTAGGTATAGATTACCATGGGTGATTCATATCTGAATTAAATTAAAACAAGATTAATATAAACATGTATTAACTAGTTTCAATAATGCAATGCAGGAATGTAACGTCAACAACTGTGTTTGTGTCATATCATATTGCGTTGGGATTATAAACATTGAGACTAAATATTATTAAGTATTTACGATACACCTTTACCAATAAAAAAGTTATGAAGTGTTTTTCTCACATAGATAAGCAATTTGTTTTTTATTGATATCTTTCGATAAAATAAGAAAAATAAGTCTCATAATGTAATAATTCCAACAATTTATTTTACAACTGCAATTTATTATCGCGAAAATACTTTTATTGCTTATCGTGCCAAATTCTAAATTCAAAACTAGGGCTTATACTTTTTTTATCACTTACACAACGGCAACGGTAATAAAATGTAAATCCTATAATAACACCGCGTTCTTTAGCGATGAGTCCGATTATCTCGATGTTATTGACATTCCGGTTGTAAGACAATCGATAAACACTGGTAATCGCGAGCACTTTAAAGATAATAACTAATGAAAATCTGCTGCATAGTGGAAAATTCCACATCCTATTTATGGGATCAGTGTCGATTTTCAAATCGATAAGCATTTACACGTTAAAAACAAGCTATCAAATCATATTTTTATTTTTCTTATCGGTTAACAAGTGCTTATCTAATAATGGATTGAATAAATAAGTGCATACGAACAAACCTGCAAGGTAATAAAAATATTTCAATGTTTCTTGCTGAAAATTAGTGTTTTCGTTCTCGACTTGTTCGTCTCAAAATCACGTAGGTAGGCCATTTCCCGTGTGTGTTGCTGAAGAGGTTGGCTACCCTTTGGGTATATTAGTAATATAAGTTGATTATAAGCAGCTGGATTCCCCTCTAAGTTTTCCTAATGAAGAAATCAATTGTATATGTCCTGAGTACATAATCAAAGGTATACAAATAATTGCTTCTGTCTGTCTGCCTCGTTGGTCTCAGTCGTGACCGACTGAAATGACCATAGAAAAATGATCTTAGTAATATTCTTATACTTTTCTCATGAATCCTCCTGGTGAAAACCTCGTAGAAATCCGTGCAATACCTAGTGCTGGCGTTTATATGCACGCCTCATTAGGTCTCATTATCGCCTAAGCTTTTATAGAAAGCTGTGGTTAACTATATAGGTATTTAACTAAATATTATTATGAAATCATCGCGTTGTTCTAATTAGTTGACTGGAAAAGTGTCCAAAGCTGTCACAACACGCGAGCTGCTTTTGGCCTGTCACCAATTTGTTGAACAAATATAAACGGAATATCATCATGATTCATTCGTCTTTCGTTCAACGATCGCTTAGTTTACACCTAATTTGTAGGTTCTATTTTTCTCTATGATTTTCTTTTCTAGAAAGAAAGAATTTTAAATATGTATGTAAATTTATTTCGTGTACTTCGTGCCACGGTATGAGTTCACCGATTTAGGTGTTTCATTTATAATTTAATTTAAATAAATAAATGATTTAGGTTACTGAAAACCTAAAACTATGGAAATAATTCTAAATATCTTATGTATCCAGCTAGATAGACACCTGCCTACCAGTTATCTTTGCCTGAAATCCTAGACAGCCGGCCTCAAACTGTCGGGTGCATTATGCAGACGTTTCGCAGACGATGCAGTCTATTTCTCTTTCAATTGCACCATGCCTGAACTATTCTTACTTTTAAGATAACAGACTTTATCGTTGTATAGGTACCTACTGTACGTAGCTAAGTATCCACTTGTCCCGAAATTAATTTTGTTTAAAGTTGAGATTCTTTCAGAGTCAGCAGCTGCTTAATCCAGAATCTTGTCTACCGCGAGTTTTTTCGAAATTATTGCTACTCATGTTAGAGACAATTTTATCCATCAAAATAAGTTATTTTTGGTACTTATATTAATTTGCTACTTAGGCACAGACAACAGCAGGTCACGGTACCCGAATCTGTCAAATTTTACCAATCAAACATTAACCTACCACTATTGTGATAAGATTGAAAATCTGTTGCAAAAAATTGACAAATTGTGGTAACTTGATGTGCTGTTGTCTGTACTTGCACATTATGCCCGTAGCTTAGTAACAGTATGTCCTCAGAACCTTAAAATATGTAATCAAACAATTTGTCCCGCCATTATTACACACGGATATTAAATACCAAACACGATAATGCATAATCAATTTTTGTATTAGCTCGAAGATATCCTTATTTGTATTATTGAAAAATGGAATTTTGTTCCGTAAAACCCGCGTGCAGCTATTAATCATAGATAATTTTAAACAGCCATAAACGTGTGTAATCCACTTATATCGAACACGCTAAATATACTCGCTTTTACAAACAAACCATACAAAAGATGGAATCTATTTTAAAAATTGACACGGTAACATGTAGCATCAAGTTCTCATCAAGTTGCATGTTTTTTTGAAATCTAGATTTTATTTTCGCAAGTTTGCTAGACCCAAGATCAGGGACAACATAAACGTTTTTCCTTATAGCAAAAAAAGTGAAAATTATAGTATAGTGTACAACATAGTAAACAGATGTTTTAAGAAAACCGCCGTTTAAATATTGCGTCAGTGAATTTGGGCCTAACAATAAATCTCTTCTTTTGTTTTTTCCTCTATTTGAAGTGACTTCCAAAACCGAAAGTTCAGAAGTGTCCGAGTTCATTTTTCCTAATTAGAAGGCAACGATAAATAAATAACTTAAATATGTTTGTCAAGCTAGCAACAAGTTCAAAAAGAAGACGTTAGCGAGATGGACATCACATTTCATTTTCATTTTGAGACGCGTGTTGAATCCATTACCATAGCATTAAGAGATTGCGTTAACAAATCGATGATCGCGTATCGATATTTGCATAATTACACTACTAAACTAATGAGACAAACAATATATTTGCACATTAGTATTCAGTGTTAGACTTAGACTTCCGTCATGGATCCCATTTGTAAAATTGGTGTAACGACCATTATTTTTTAAGATCATATTATGCAGACACATGTCTGTTGCTTGTATACTTAATTAATAATTAGATTGACTATACTGTTGGATCAAGCGTTTGATGCAGTAAGGGGTACTTCTGCCCAGAAGCACGCATCGTCAGGAGCCTAGGTTTCTCTTTTCTTAGGGGTCGCTGATCGCCGGTAGCTTGAACCATGTCCCCGATGTCGGTGGGACTTTAAAATTAAGTATAATAAGTATTATCAAGAATTTTATAGCGGTGTTAATTTTTCAAATTAATATTTTTGATACAAGAAAACTTCGAAAGACTACATCTTTTATTTATGTAGGTTTTAAATATTTAGTTATCTATCTACTCGTATCTTGGAAAGTATGTGCACAAACGCAATACCTACACCATTTATCAATCAAGGTGATATCAATCAATCAATAGGATGCACTCTAACGTTTATCGATTGATGCAAGTTACATTTACGTCTAAATAATACTGAAGTGCTTCAGTATTTACCATACTACGGTACAGACGCCAGCAGATCAACCTACCAGAATCTGTCATATTTTACCAATCGAACTAATCTAATAAATCGAAAAAAATCGAATTAACCTTCCACTATTGTGATAAGGTTGACTATTGAGGAATTTTGACAGATTGAGGCAAGCTGATGTTCTGGCGTCTATACATACGTTAACGTTACAGACATCAATCAAAGTACCTTATTCTGATTAAACAAAGTCTAAACACTGGAAAACAAAGACATAAACAAGCGTGGTTAATTTTAATAGCTAACTTGTACATAATGTCATGTCATTTTAGATGACACGGTTGCACCAGAAAAATCTAAAATGTTACTCTTGCACATGAATAATAATGCGAGGAAAACGTAAAGTTAATTTGCTAAGAAAATCGGTGCTATTGTGATTAACAATAGTTTACCTACGTACCTACGTTACTTATCTCAGCAATCTTTAGTTTCGACTTTAGCTGTAAGAATTTTGTTTGTCGTTTTGTAAATATAGACCGAATTCCCATATTATATGCGCAAAAAGACAATAGATACGGAAAACAAGAAATCCATTTGTAAGACATGTTATATCAGTTTGCAACTGGGCATAGAACGTACAAAAAATGACGAAAACAACCTGCTACCAATCCATCTAGAATCCAGAAAGAAAATAAATTATCTCTGTAAATACCAGAATAATATTTAGATCTGTTTGCAAATGATCAGCGGAAAAGTGCGTCGGCTAATAAAACTATTTCTATTTAGACTTATTCATAAAACAGTATCTACCGTATAATAAATTAACGTGGATCCGTTTATTAGATGCGCCGCGCTATGGACATTTTATTATCATTCGCCTGCTTAGCTTGTTGGGCAAATACGTTCAAGTGAGTAATATTGGAGCTCATCATCGTTATTGGTTAATAAACCAGTCTAATAAGACTGGTCGGTTATCCATTTGAAATGAAGTGGATAAGCAAAGTTGTCTGGAATCCTGGAATGTCACTTGATCGAATAGCAACTAAAGGTTTTTGATCCGAGTAGTGTGGGCTTGACAGATGAATAATTTCCTGAAGTAGGTACGGTCAAGTACCGTGTAATAACTACATACCGGTGCTAATAAATAAAAAACCGGCCAAGTGCGAGTCGGACTCGCACACGAAGGGTTCCGTTCCATTATCTATGAAAAATAAACGTACTTATTACCTACAATTAGCCAAAACACAAATATATGAATAACAAAGTTATAATTTGCGGTTACTGAAAAAGAGCTATATCTCAAAAACCACTAACTGTATCTTGTTCAAACCAATTTTGGTTGGTAGTTTTTATTGAGATCTATAACATATATTTTTTTCAGATTTTTCACTTTGGTAGTTTAGAAATTACAGGGGGGGGGACACACATTTTGGCACTTTGGGAGTGTCTTACTCTAAAATGATTGACTTTAGGAAAAAATGGTTTTAGAAACCTCAGTACCATTTTTTAAGACCTATCCATAGACACCCCACAAGTATAGGTT
>NWSH02000525.1:1669490-1683589 GCA_002382865.2 Heliothis virescens | reverse complement strand
TTATCGTAGATTTACTTTATCGTATTTTATCGGCGGATTGGCGCGAAAAACACGCGCTCACCCCACGGCTTGCGAGTCCGTACTGAGGATGTCGGAAAATCTTAACGCACAAGAATTTTCAACCACAGTCAACGACCGATATTTTTTTTTGACCTCACGCAAACGTATTTGGTTAAAAAACAAAAGAAATAACATAAATAATCTTATTATTGCAGTATTAAAGTAATCCAGCAATTTAATTGTAATTAAGTTAGGAATTAATGAGACACGTTTTATGATTCGTTGGATTTATTAAAGACATAAAAATTATTGTCATGCATAGTATGTACATATTATATCAAAAAGTATAATCTTATCGAATGTAAAATCAATAGTAGGTAGGCAATATTGGAAACGATTGCACATCGTTTGATAATACCTATTGTAATGCGTCGTCACTCTAAAAATATATTTTTTTAAATATTGTGCTGTAATAGTTGTTGAGTAGCCTCATCTGAAGTTACTTTTCCTAATACTACTACGTATTTTACTTTATTATGAAAAAAATCGTACAGGTATCCATGTAATTAATTATTTGGTGTTGTAGGCATCGACATATTAACTTCAACCAAAGCTCCTGACATAAAATCGATAAAAATAAAAAATAAATCTACTCGGGCAGTTTGGAGAGCCGCCAAAACTCACTGTTTCTACATAGGTACAGCATTCAATTATGATTTACGACGGGCCTGTAGTGATCTATACGTATGTATCTACATATTTTTATACTTTTATTATCATTTTATGTGCAAAATCTATAGTTTTACATTATACTTATTCAAATTCTTAATAATCTCAACATAAAAAAGGTTTCATATAGGTATCTGCAATCTCTAGCAACTGGCTGTTGTAAGCAAAAATAAATCCGGGATGCCATTAAGTATGAATGTTTTTTTTTTGTGTAATGGCATTGCTTAATTTTTTTTCTACAGAAACAGCCGGTATCTGCTCCAATTTGCAATGCAACCTTTTTAATGCGGTTTCGGGTTTTTCAACTTGGAAAAAAAATGTATCTATCTACGAAATTATTTTATGAATAAATATTATTGTACTTTGGTATAGCTTTTTATGTAGGTTCACTACAAAGTACTTATTTCTCACAGAGACATTTTAAAAGATATAATTATGTATTTATCTCTACGTGATGTGTCGGAATTGCAGATAACTTGTTATTATCAAAGTAAAAGCGTAATCAGAATAAAAATCTTTTAATCGATGTTTATAAAAGAATGGAACTTACTGATCATTTCAGTCAAAGATTACTTTATCATCATTAACATCGACCTTTTTAATGTCCCACTGCGTGGCACAGGCCTTTTATATAGGGAAGGGAATTAAAGCTAATTTTTTTTCTCATATGTGAACCTCGAATAACAAGTAAGTAACAAATTATCTAGCGGTGAATACAATAACACAAACGTTGTGAAGATTACGCAGAATTTCTAATTCGCAAAATCGTACGTCAAAGACTAGAATGTAGTAAACAAATTTGAGTTACATGGAATTGGTATCCATCAGGTATAGATACTGAGAACATTTTCACAGACATTTTTCTGTAGGTACAGACGACAGCACGTCAAGTTACTACAATCTGTCAAATTTCTGCAATCGATTTTCAACCTTATCAGAATGGAGGTAGGTTAATGTTCGGTTTGATTAAAGAAAATAAAAGTTTTTCATATTTCAGATGGTCTAATATTTCAATATTATATCGTTTCCCTTATACTCATAAACACAATTACACAATCTGAAATAGAAATCAGGCCTTATGGCCAAAATGGAGCCATTAAAGTTGACCTCAAAGTTCAAAAAACGTTGTGAACTGATGTTTATGTGCTTTTAATAGCACGAAAACAACTTAAAAACATTTTTGTGGTACACTAAACACAGTCTATAAACTACATATGTATATTTTTACGATTGTACCTTTTGATTCGAATTTTCGGCCATATTTTATGTAGAAGGGAGCGCTTTCTGGCTCTTTGCCCACCTCATTCACATGCGTGTTGTCTATGAATTGTGTAGTTCTATTTTTAAATGGACTACTTGAATGGAATATAATTTAGAACCCGTAGTTCACGGCTTTCGGTATTAATTGAAAAATTGATGGTTATTTATGTAGATATAGGAAGAAAACATAAATTACCCATTATTTATTAGCAGTAGGTATGTTATGTGAGAATAAACTCATACTTACATATTTTTCTCCTGTAGGATGAAGAGCTTATAGAGTATACATAAGTAAACTATGTTTTCTCAAAGATGAAGAAGAGTCAAACAAAAAAAGTTGTTTTTAGTAAATCTCGTTAATAATTATTTTGGAACTGGCTGCTATTAGTAGAAATTAGCAGTAAGATATATTTTCTACTCGTAACAATAACAACAAAAATAAAAGTGTGTACTTGATAGCTCTATTAAAAATAAAAAACTTTTTACAAAAAAACACTGAAAGGGATAAAATAAAACTTTTCACATGGCTCTAGAAGTCGGTGTCTGCAGGTCTGTTGACTGTGTTTATTTTGCCACCGACTTCTAGAGCCATGTGAAAAGTTTTATTTTATCCCTTTCAGTGTTTTTTTGTGAAGTCGGTTTTGTTTTTTTGTAAAAAGTTTTTTTTATTATACTTTTCAGTTTTCGGGTCTAAAACTATATAATATAATATCTTTAATACCCATAACCACCCACAGTGACAGTCGGTCCCGTAATAGTATCATAGACGTAAAAAAGCGTACGAAATTTGAAGAGTTCTCTCAATTTCTCCAGGATCCCATCATCAGATCCTGGTCTCCTTACCATGGGACCACACTGACATCGTACTCTTTCAAACACAAAAAGAATTTCTCAAATCGGTCTATAACTGCCGGAGATATGGATTAACATACATAAAAAAAAATACGGTCGAATTGAGAACCTCCTCCTTTTTGGAAAGTCGGTTAAAAACAAGAACTTAGAATGTATGTGGCAACAACGAATAATTACTTCACACCCTTTGTCTCAACTTATTGTCGCAAATAAAGGCATTTATTATTATTTATTGCTATACCGAAACAAGATTAATATCAGATAATTATTTACAACTATGACGTCACCCAAGTTTTCGTTACAAACAAAAGAATAAAACTAACGATAGGATTACTTATTTTATTGAGTCTTTATTTGATTATAAATCAATCAATCAGAGATTATTATTTCAATAGGCTATCAATCATGGAAGGAACTTGCACAGACGACAGCACATAAAGTTACCACAATTTGTCAAATTTCTTCAATAGATTTTCAACCTTATCACAATAGTGGAAAGTTAATGTTCGATTGATAAAATTTGACAGTTTCAGGTTTCAGTCAGGAGTTCATTAGGTATACTACGGGATCATTCGCTCGATTTCCCACAGCCCTGGTACACAATGGGCTCCAGGAGCAACCAAAACCCACGGTGGGTTTTAGTCAGTAAGAGGACACTCCCTCACATTGCACCCATAGCGGGAAAGGTCATGAGTTGATTTTCTTCCAAATATATTTTATTAAACTAACTTTTTCCCTCTTGTTTTGTCTGTGTAATTTATAAAATCATACGGTATGTTTTTGTATGTTAATTCCAAATAAATATCAATTAGGTACAATTGTTTCTCATTGCTTCTATCAAATCCTAAGAGCACATCTTCAAAAAAGCTAGTTTTTATCCGGGTTTGAAAAGTAGTTCCAAAGATTTGCGGGTGGAACCGCTCTGTATACCTACATCTAAATGATACACTGTTGAGTGTTAGTATTTAGGACATTATAGGCTACCTTTTTATTCATATTTTAGTACCCTTAAAACACGGACAAAACCAAGGAAACACCTAGTATATACCACAGCAGAATCTATATTTATTCCTGAATATTTGCTCTTTATGTTTGTTCCCCGTAATCGAGAATCAATGGCTGTGACGTCCCGAAGACTTTGATTAATTGCTACAATGACGCAATCTGTGACAAACAAACATACGAAGCCTATAATAAGCCCTGTTTTGACTGAACTTTGTTTCGGGGTTGTGTCGACCCAATTAATTATATCGTTCGTTTCTCTTGATTGGTGGTACCTATTTGATTGATTTGATGTTGTTTTATTGAGAGCATAATGTTTTTCCTGTGTTGTAGTATTTATTTGTGTGTATTCTGTAACCTGTAGAATTTTCATGTAAATCCGTGGTCTCACGGGAGTCCCGTTGCACATCAAGTTACTACAATCTGTCAAATTTCTGCAATCAATTTTCCACCCTATCACAATAGTGGAAGGTTGATGTTAGATTGGTAAAATTTGACAGATTGGTATACGTTGACCTGCCGTTGTCTGTACTTCACTCCCGATATACCTACAATAGTTTTGTGCGTGAAAGGAGCAAGTTTGATTCTTTGCAGTCACTGTACGTGCTTTCGCTTTCAACCACACCTTTAAAATAGGGTATTAAAGTAAAATTCCCTGGATTTGTAAATAATGTTGCAGTTTACTGATACAACTGATGAAACATGCATAGAAATTTCACCTACATAGCGTTCCAGTTTCTGTTTTACAAAATTATGCGGGTATACAATCAACTGGAAATTAGGTCGAGCTACAATGTATAATAGTACGGAAATCCTATGATTATAGGTTCTAAATACAATGAATGAATATGTTTATATTTATTTTTGAGTACATTAACCATCAAGTTATCCCGAGGAAAAGCCTACGCTGCTACGCCGTAGCATTGCGTAGTCCTCCATTATGTAAAAAGTTTATTAGTTAAAATTAACAATTAACCTTATCTGTTCAGGGGGTCTTACTTTAGGGCACAATTTTCTGTATTGAACCCAAAAGTTTGATCTTGTTTCCTAGTTTCAGGTTCAAATAAAACACAACATTTTCGAATTTCGCAACTGAAGAAATATTTTCTTTGTAGATATATTTTTAGCTGTTTGTGCCGACCACTCTAAAACCGAAGTCACGTCGGGCGACGTGCTAAACATGTTATTTGTACAAACAAACAAACTGTCAACGGTGCACTCGTACTTATTTATAATTATTTACGATATTTTACTGAAAAACAGCTTAAAAAAAAATGTGGCTGAATCGAGTTGAGTATCATTGACTATGCTATTTAAAACATAATTTCTTATTACAGGTACTGAAAGTCACATTCAGAGTTTTTTGTTTAGTATATCATGGAGACCAGACTTAAGCAAAGGTGAAGGAAAACATATTGAGGAAATCTGGACTTTAAAGTCTGAACTGAAATTAACAATCTTCAAGGAAGCGTGCTTCTTCTTATCTCACTCGCTGCAGGTTTAATCACCTAACAAGCTCTAGTGTCAGAGTTATCTCAAATCCGCCTGACGGCCTCTGACGTGGAATTATTGCTACTGAGTAACAATCGAGGACGACGGCTTTACGTGCCCTCCCAGGCACGGGGGTGTAACACCGCCAACTTCCAAACTCCAGGCTGCTTTTGTGAAAGCTTCTAAAACCCACAAAGCGATTTCGGCCTGGCCCGGGAATCGAACCCGAGACCCGTGGCACGGCAGTCGCGCTATGCGACCACTAGACCAACGAGGCAGGAAGCGTGATAAACGGATTCCTCTGTATGAGAGGAGGCCTGTGCCCCTGCTGTCGGGTAGTCAAATGCTGACGATGATGAATACGATCACAGAGCCTGTCGGGGATGCGGGTTGTTCGAAAGAGTTACCGCGGCCCTGGCACACAAAGGGCTCCCGAAGGAACACGGTGGGTTTTAGTCAGTAAAAGTCTGACACTCCCTCACGCTGTCACCCACAGCGGGAGGGGTCATACTGATGATTCCTCATCGTTAAAAAATATTATGAATACGATAAGGTATATGAGGGACAACGTATGAACATTCACTGATTCACCAATATCTAACACAAACTGAGGAATAATTTTTTTTTTAGAAGATATCCGTACATGTCATTGTTATATTTACTCCTGTAATTATAGAGTTATTGACGTTAAGAAGGTCACTGTGAGTGAATGGCTGGCTGTGATCTAATAACGGGTTTGATTCCGGCTGTGAACAAATATTGTCTTAGTCATTCCTGGTAAGGATGTTAGTGCAAAACTTAGATCTCGAGAAACACAAACATTTAAATTAAAGCTACAAAACAAAACGAAAAAGATGTTTAATATGTTACACTTTTGACCTCAAACTGAAATATCTTAAACACACAATTGATCGTGTATTCACTTTGGATGGCAGTAGCAGAGAGGAGTCTGTCAGAATAAAACCTATACTATTCCCAACTTAACTCCTTGCGTAGGTATCTATCTAGGTCTAACCTTGGTCTAACTCTACGTTTACTGTGTGCATACTCGGTAACATCAGTCACACAACTTAAATATCAATCAAACAACAAGATGCTATCTACCAACCGGAACATCACTCACCTTTCTCCCTTCATTAAATTAATTCTCCCCTTATTGCAATCGAAATATTTATTCAACCAATACACACAAGGCCTTGCTTCACCCTCTAATGATAGAAGCCTTGGCCGTGACTAGGTACAGTCGACAGTAAGTCAGTGTACACAAAGCTGTCAAATTTCTGCGATCGATTTTCAACCTTATCACAATAGTGGAAGGTTAATGTTCGATTGGTAAAATTTGACAAATTTGACAGATTTTGGGTACACTGACTTGCTGTGGATTGTACCTGTTGAAACGACCACAACAGACCTTGGGTCGTGGAGGTGTAGGTAAATATAATGAAGGGCACTACTACAGCGTAGTGGCTGGAATTGTGTATATTTTGTCTTGTATCGTGGCTACCTGCCAGATTATTGTGGAGAGACGGCCCCCTAGGTTCGGTATGTTCCTTGGTAATGGGATATCCTGGCTCAAGCAACTATAAGCATTTAAGTAGAACTTTAAGTGAGTATTTTTTGTGAGATTGTAAAGTTATTTGTATGCTTAGGTAGGGTGTTTCAAAAACTGTTTACTCTAGGAAAACAATTTAATTTTGAATCATGATGATTGTGTATTAAATTCATTACATTCTGAGCGAAAAAAACTAATCGCGCGCGGTTTTCTATTGTTAGCACTTGGCCTTTACTGCACCAGAAAACCGAGTAGAAAACCCGCTAGTGTGAAAGCGTTGTTAGACCTAGTTCAGACATGCGGGAACCGCGCGTTTTTCTGGCGATAACCACGCCGTTATGTCTGAATGATTACTTAATAACTCATACAAATAAGACCCGCGCGATTTCAGAAACGCATGGAAATCGCGCGGTTCCCGCCGTGTCTGAACGAGCCCTATATGTCACCCAACTACATTAATAAGTTTCTGACGTCAAACCGTAATTATAATAAATCTGTGCTAATGGATTAGTCATTACAAATCGTAGGCGGTTCCATTGCCGGAAAATACATAAAAGTCTTCCAAGAAAGGTCATAAAATTAAGTAAGTAAAACGACAACGAAACACCTCCTCCTTATAGCTTAGCTTATTTGCAAATAGCAACTTTGTAAGCTAATAGTTATGTAGGAAAGTGGGTATAATTCTCTTTGATTATGAAGGTAAGCCAGCTTGTAATAAATCGAATTAACAAGAAATCGATCCTCATTTTAAAGCAATTGATAAACAGTATGATGATCGATCTGAAAATAAAAATCTGTGATGCTCCTAGCTAAAACGCTGTAAGTCTACCTACCTAAGTACGTATTTAATTCTTTATTTTATTTTACCTAAGTATGTAGTTACTAATCATGTCTTGATGATGGACTTTTGTCGAATAGTGGACATGATTAGTAGCGGTAGACAGCGGAAAAACGTCCACTCGTCCGGGGCAATCGTGTTTTGTGGAGAATGGAGTTTTGTCCATCAGTGGACGATTTTTCGCTGTGACGACTAATCATTTCCAGCAAACAACATCCAGAACAACATACTTACTCTAGGTATCTAAATATTAGTCCAAATCCAAACTGAGAAAATTGCGTCTGCAAATATTTGACCGAACATAGACAAATTACATAGATGATGATATATTTACTTAAGTACATGGTAACTAATACATATGATAGAGTAGATCATACCCAGCCCTGAACCCACACATTTGGAAATGCGTGGGATTCAAGACAATTACTTATGCTGACATTAATACATTTAAGAACCATTTTCTGGTATACCTAGTGTTTTTAGGCGAATATTTAGGTACTGTTTAAATTTATTTGGGTAGTTAAGTTATAACCGGTTAAAATTATAGTTTGAACTAAGGATTTAATAATTCCTTGAAACTGCAAGCTTTAAGGACTCTGGAGAAATGGTGGAGAAAAGCCCCGAGCCGTGCATAAAGCAACCAGTCTACCCTTAGGACTACTGTCAATTAGAATTACTAAAAATTAAACTCTAAACAATCCAATAAACCATTCCAAGCCTATTTTATTGCTACAACAGTAAATAAACCTATTCTTTCTGTCACTGATGTCGTAAAATTTTCAGATTGTAAATCGGTCAAAGAGAACAAACGGATTCAAAGCTCACGAAGTTTACGATGTCTGGTGACATTAAAAAGGCTATCAAAGCTGCAATATAACGATTAATGGCCCATCAACTTGTTGTTTAAAAGCCAGCACTCACGATGTTAATGTTAGGGCGCTTCTGATGATAGTCTTGTCCAGTTTAGCATCTGATAGGTTTTGCCTCCTTACGATTTTGTATCAAAATTTTGATAGGCGCTATGCATATGATACTTAAGTTTGCAGTACCTTTATAGCGTTGGAGAGCTACATCGTTTTGATGATGAAGACTATGCTATTTATTGTTAATTATTATTGATAATTGACTGACGTATTTTTTTAATTTTAAAGGGGTTTTATTGCGTTATTAAAATTATTGAATAAAAGTCATGGCAAGTACCGTCTATTACAACGTATTTTAAAATTTGCGTGATACATTACCAAGCTGGGCAAAACGATACCCTAATGACATTCTTCGAAGGTTGGGGTTGTTGTGACCCCAAAGATTACGGTACCTGAATTGACCCCTATGTCCACGTGGTACAGTTATGATTATTGGAACCAACGCCATCTAGTTGGGAATAACAATCAATTTTAAGTGCTGCCATCTGGTGAGATTAAATCAATTTTAACCATAGATATAGAGTTATTGTTCTCGTTTACATATCTTCATATATAAATTTTAATGAATTTCCGATTTTATGAAATAAACTTCCTTACTTGTTATAATTAGAGAAACTGAAACAATAAATTTCATCAAATAATTAGAAAAATTTAGAAGAAAACAATAACAATGTCCTATTATTTTCATTACCTGCTATTTTGTCTATGCTTTGCTCTATTATTTTGCGCCTGCGCTCTTGATGGTCTACGCGACGTACCTAAAATCATTTTGTGGAAAATTTGAAGTTTGTTGTTATTTGTGACAACTTATAATTCATAATTATTTATGAAAGCTTCGTGCTAATTACCATTCCAGGCGCGGGGCAAGATTTCACTGTGGTGGTTAGCCTGGATGCGTTCAGACACTATACTTCGAGCGGTGTACGGTAGCCATCTTGGAATCGAACAAAGCTTCAGATGTGTAGTTTGTCTGTTTATCAATAATTTTTGTGCATTTTCTTGTAAATAGTTTGTATGTTTAGGATATGTACGGAACGTTCGTCCATATGTGTAAATAGCTATGGCTGCGACAAGGAAATTACAAGGTAATTTGTTATGTTATCAGGTTAGAGATTGATTGACCCCAACCGATGTAGGTACGTGTTCTAGAGCATTATTGTCAATTGATGAGACCTCTGGCGTACTAGAGCCAGGGGTAGCGGCCAGAATATGTGAAACGTGTGATAGTTACACGCGTACAGAACACAACGCGTACAGGTGGTCGGTAAAACTTGACAAACTGCCGCGTTTCTTACGATTAAAGTACTACGGACACGATTTTATTGTTATGAAGTATCAATACCGACAGCCTGGCGATGATTATGAGGCCTACCCTCAATGTTGATGACAAAAACGCAAAGCTCGAGACTGTTTTTAAGTGATACATGAGTGAAACAGGTTCTTTGCATTAATGCAATGATGTGGTTTGCAGGTGAAATAGACAGGTGTTTAAAAAAGGTTACGGAGGGNTCTCAAATCCGCCTGACGGCCTCTGACGTGGAATTATAACTACGATTGCTACTGAGTAACAATCGAGGACGACGGCTTTACGTGCCCTCCCAGGCACGGGGGTGTAACACCGCCAACTTCCAAACTCCAGGCTGCTTTTGTGAAAGCTTCTAAAACCCACAAAGCGATTTCGGCCTGGCCCAGGAATCGAACCTGAGACCCGTGGCACGGCAGTCGCGCTATGCGACCACTAGACCAACGAGGCAGGAAGCGTGATAAACGGATTCCTCTGTATGAGAGGAGGCCTGTGCCCCTGCTGTCGGGTAGTCAAATGCTGACGATGATGAATACGATCACAGAGCCTGTCGGGGATGCGGGTTGTTCGAAAGAGTTACCGCGGCCCTGGCACACAAAGGGCTCCCGAAGGAACACGGTGGGTTTTAGTCAGTAAAAGTCTGACACTCCCTCCTGCTGTCACCCACAGCGGGAGGGGTCATACTGATGATTCCTCATCGTTAAAAAATATTATGAATACGATAAGGTATATGAGGGACAACGTATGAACATTCACTGATTCACCAATATCTAACACAAACTGAGGAATAATTTTTTTTTTAGAAGATATCCGTACATGTCATTGTTATATTTACTCCTGTAATTATAGAGTTATTGACGTTAAGAAGGTCACTGTGAGTGAATGGCTGGCTGTGATCTAATAACGGGTTTGATTCCGGCTGTGAACAAATATTGTCTTAGTCATTCCTGGTAAGGATGTTAGTGCAAAACTTAGATCTCGAGAAACACAAACATTTAAATTAAAGCTACAAAACAAAACGAAAAAGATGTTTAATATGTTACACTTTTGACCTCAAACTGAAATATCTTAAACACACAATTGATCGTGTATTCACTTTGGATGGCAGTAGCAGAGAGGAGTCTGTCAGAATAAAACCTATACTATTCCCAACTTAACTCCTTGCGTAGGTATCTATCTAGGTCTAACCTTGGTCTAACTCTACGTTTACTGTGTGCATACTCGGTAACATCAGTCACACAACTTAAATATCAATCAAACAACAAGATGCTATCTACCAACCGGAACATCACTCACCTTTCTCCCTTCATTAAATTAATTCTCCCCTTATTGCAATCGAAATATTTATTCAACCAATACACACAAGGCCTTGCTTCACCCTCTAATGATAGAAGCCTTGGCCGTGACTAGGTACAGTCGACAGTAAGTCAGTGTACACAAAGCTGTCAAATTTCTGCGATCGATTTTCAACCTTATCACAATAGTGGAAGGTTAATGTTCGATTGGTAAAATTTGACAAATTTGACAGATTTTGGGTACACTGACTTGCTGTGGATTGTACCTGTTGAAACGACCACAACAGACCTTGGGTCGTGGAGGTGTAGGTAAATATAATGAAGGGCACTACTACAGCGTAGTGGCTGGAATTGTGTATATTTTGTCTTGTATCGTGGCTACCTGCCAGATTATTGTGGAGAGACGGCCCCCTAGGTTCGGTATGTTCCTTGGTAATGGGATATCCTGGCTCAAGCAACTATAAGCATTTAAGTAGAACTTTAAGTGAGTATTTTTTGTGAGATTGTAAAGTTATTTGTATGCTTAGGTAGGGTGTTTCAAAAACTGTTTACTCTAGGAAAACAATTTAATTTTGAATCATGATGATTGTGTATTAAATTCATTACATTCTGAGCGAAAAAAACTAATCGCGCGCGGTTTTCTATTGTTAGCACTTGGCCTTTACTGCACCAGAAAACCGAGTAGAAAACCCGCTAGTGTGAAAGCGTTGTTAGACCTAGTTCAGACATGCGGGAACCGCGCGTTTTTCTGGCGATAACCACGCCGTTATGTCTGAATGATTACTTAATAACTCATACAAATAAGACCCGCGCGATTTCAGAAACGCATGGAAATCGCGCGGTTCCCGCCGTGTCTGAACGAGCCCTATATGTCACCCAACTACATTAATAAGTTTCTGACGTCAAACCGTAATTATAATAAATCTGTGCTAATGGATTAGTCATTACAAATCGTAGGCGGTTCCATTGCCGGAAAATACATAAAAGTCTTCCAAGAAAGGTCATAAAATTAAGTAAGTAAAACGACAACGAAACACCTCCTCCTTATAGCTTAGCTTATTTGCAAATAGCAACTTTGTAAGCTAATAGTTATGTAGGAAAGTGGGTATAATTCTCTTTGATTATGAAGGTAAGCCAGCTTGTAATAAATCGAATTAACAAGAAATCGATCCTCATTTTAAAGCAATTGATAAACAGTATGATGATCGATCTGAAAATAAAAATCTGTGATGCTCCTAGCTAAAACGCTGTAAGTCTACCTACCTAAGTACGTATTTAATTCTTTATTTTATTTTACCTAAGTATGTAGTTACTAATCATGTCTTGATGATGGACTTTTGTCGAATAGTGGACATGATTAGTAGCGGTAGACAGCGGAAAAACGTCCACTCGTCCGGGGCAATCGTGTTTTGTGGAGAATGGAGTTTTGTCCATCAGTGGACGATTTTTCGCTGTGACGACTAATCATTTCCAGCAAACAACATCCAGAACAACATACTTACTCTAGGTATCTAAATATTAGTCCAAATCCAAACTGAGAAAATTGCGTCTGCAAATATTTGACCGAACATAGACAAATTACATAGATGATGATATATTTACTTAAGTACATGGTAACTAATACATATGATAGAGTAGATCATACCCAGCCCTGAACCCACACATTTGGAAATGCGTGGGATTCAAGACAATTACTTATGCTGACATTAATACATTTAAGAACCATTTTCTGGTATACCTAGTGTTTTTAGGCGAATATTTAGGTACTGTTTAAATTTATTTGGGTAGTTAAGTTATAACCGGTTAAAATTATAGTTTGAACTAAGGATTTAATAATTCCTTGAAACTGCAAGCTTTAAGGACTCTGGAGAAATGGTGGAGAAAAGCCCCGAGCCGTGCATAAAGCAACCAGTCTACCCTTAGGACTACTGTCAATTAGAATTACTAAAAATTAAACTCTAAACAATCCAATAAACCATTCCAAGCCTATTTTATTGCTACAACAGTAAATAAACCTATTCTTTCTGTCACTGATGTCGTAAAATTTTCAGATTGTAAATCGGTCAAAGAGAACAAACGGATTCAAAGCTCACGAAGTTTACGATGTCTGGTGACATTAAAAAGGCTATCAAAGCTGCAATATAACGATTAATGGCCCATCAACTTGTTGTTTAAAAGCCAGCACTCACGATGTTAATGTTAGGGCGCTTCTGATGATAGTCTTGTCCAGTTTAGCATCTGATAGGTTTTGCCTCCTTACGATTTTGTATCAAAATTTTGATAGGCGCTATGCATATGATACTTAAGTTTGCAGTACCTTTATAGCGTTGGAGAGCTACATCGTTTTGATGATGAAGACTATGCTATTTATTGTTAATTATTATTGATAATTGACTGACGTATTTTTTTAATTTTAAAGGGGTTTTATTGCGTTATTAAAATTATTGAATAAAAGTCATGGCAAGTACCGTCTATTACAACGTATTTTAAAATTTGCGTGATACATTACCAAGCTGGGCAAAACGATACCCTAATGACATTCTTCGAAGGTTGGGGTTGTTGTGACCCCAAAGATTACGGTACCTGAATTGACCCCTATGTCCACGTGGTACAGTTATGATTATTGGAACCAACGCCATCTAGTTGGGAATAACAATCAATTTTAAGTGCTGCCATCTGGTGAGATTAAATCAATTTTAACCATAGATATAGAGTTATTGTTCTCGTTTACATATCTTCATATATAAATTTTAATGAATTTCCGATTTTATGAAATAAACTTCCTTACTTGTTATAATTAGAGAAACTGAAACAATAAATTTCATCAAATAATTAGAAAAATTTAGAAGAAAAC
>NWSH02000525.1:1640477-1651648 GCA_002382865.2 Heliothis virescens | reverse complement strand
AGTCTTCCTCGATAAATGGACTATCTAACACTGAAAGAATTTTTCAAATCGGACGAGTAGTTCCTGAGATTAGCGCGTTCAAACAAACTAACAAATAAACTTTCAGCTTTATAATATTAGTATAGATTTGAACAGCTTTTTAGGGTTCCGTAGCCGAATGGCAAAAAACGGAACCCTTATAGATTCGTCATGTCTGTCTGTCTGTCTGTCTGTCTGTCTGTCTGTCTGTCTGTCTGTCTGTCCGTATGTCTGTCTGTCTGTCTGTCTGTCCGTATGTCACAGCCAGTTTATTCCGAAACTATTAAGACTACACCATTCAAACTCGGTAGGTAGATGTATTATGTTAACCGCTTCACGATTTTTATACAAAAATAAAAAAATAATAATATTAGAAGGGGGCTCCCCATACATGGAACTGAAACAAAAAAAATTTTTTTTCGTCTAACCTACACTTGTGGGGTGTCTATAGATAGGTCTTTAAAAATGAGATTGAGGTTTCTAAAACCATTTTTTCTCAAAGTCAATCATTTCAGAGTAAGACACTTTCAAAGTGCTAAAATGTGTGTCCCCCCCCCTGTAATTTCTAAACTACCAAAGTGAAAAATCTAAAAAAAATATATGTTATAGATCTTAATAAAAACTATCAACCAAAATTGGTTTGAACGAAATACAGTCAGTAGTTTTTGAGTTATAGCACTTTTTCAGTAACCGCAAACTATAACTTTGTTATTCATATATTTGTATGAAAAACAAAGTAATTTTTTGTAGGTACGTTTATTTTTCATAGATAATGGAACGGAACCCTTCGCGTGCGAGTCCGACTCGCACTTGGCCGGTTTTTTTTATTGTTTCATTCAATGCCTTTTGTCCTGTCAAGAAATAAACAGAAATTATTTTACAGCTATATCATGCAAAACATTATATTGACATCTTTATTCCATAATTATGAGGAACCATTATTATTATTTATTGCCGTTTTTAATACTAAACGTCCGGTCGTCCATCGTACGCGATGCGCAAGCGCATTTTATGGCAACACCATTAAAATAATGTTACTTTGAACATATTTATGCATGTATTTATTTTCGAAAGAGGTCGTTTACACCGATGCGTCATGAAAATGACATTTTCAATATCATAAGAACAAAAAATATAAACGTTTTGAATCTGGGACAGGTGTTACTGAAATAAACACCGTTTCTTTGTTGTGTAAAATACTTCAAAATAAATACTATGTATTTTCTAATGCTAGATTATTTTCTCACAAGAATAACGGGAAAATAGAGCACTAATATACACATATAACCCACCCGAATCTGACAAATTTAATAACCAATCGAGCATTAACCTTCCACTATTGTGATAAAGTAGAAAATTTATTGAAGAAATTTGACAGATTGAGGTAGGTTGATGAGCTAGCGTCTGTACTATTGATATGTGTGTGTGATCATACTTCAATAGATTTTATTACATCCTCTTTAGGGTGAAGCCAAACGAGCGTAATTTTGTGAGTTGTGA
This sequence comes from Heliothis virescens, assembly GCA_002382865.2. Classification (NCBI taxonomy): domain Eukaryota; kingdom Metazoa; phylum Arthropoda; class Insecta; order Lepidoptera; family Noctuidae; genus Heliothis; species Heliothis virescens. The sequence continues at coordinate 1,650,130 of NWSH02000525.1, read as the reverse complement.
GTAGCAGAATTTCGGTCGCAGAAAATCTGCTACATTCGGTTTCACACAAAAGTCCTATTTGATTCACACGGCAACGCAAAATGAGTTGTCTTTTTTGTTTGTAACGACTTTCTGCGACTCACGACTCAAAAAATTACGCTCGTTTGGCGTCAGCCTTACGATTCATCGTATAGAATGCTTAAAATATATAAAATCTAAAAGAACTTTCCCGATAATCAACATGGAACTAAGTAACAGCTTGAAGGCTGTCCTAGTATCGCTAAACTATCGATCCGCTAGCCGTCTGTAAATAATAAATAGCCAGTATTTATTTAGCTAAGGTCTATTAATTGCTGTGTGGGAACCAGGCCAGTACGCGGTGACAACTTAGTTACTTTTAGTGTCGTCGTGAACTGACAAGACGCTAAAGTGAGATCCGTGGAATTTTCGGAATATTTTTTGAGTGGTTTTTTGACATATTCGCCCTGAAGAAAGGTACAGATTTCATTACATCTAGTTACTATATTTTTTCGTTTGTTTAGCACGTTTCGTATAAGGCTTGATGGTTCACCTATGATGCTAAAATTTAGGCGTCAGCCGACCTCCACAATACATGAAGATTTTTATGTTTTGTATGAATACTATTTATTCCGGTATTTTTCACAGTATTACAAACCGAAGTAACATTAAAGACTTTTTGTTCTAAGTGCTGATTCACCTCATTAGAGAGAATTGAAGTGTGTGTGTTTTATCCCTTAAGGTGCGGTTCCATTGAGGAGGAGCGGAGCAGAGCGGAGAAGAGCTGTGCCACAATTTACCAATCACATGACTTGAGATCCACATCTCTTCTCCTTCAAGCCATGTGATTGGTGAATCGCGGCACAGCTCTTCTCCGCTCTGCTCCGCTCCTCCTCAATGGAACCGCACCCTTAAGGATGTATTAATTCTGCATTTAATGCAATGCTACCAAAATTTAATATTTTTACCTGTCTAAAAGGCAATTGGTGCCCGAGCAATGACCCCGAGTGACCCCGAAATTACTTCCAATACGAGTCATACAATTGAGTCACGCAAACCACTAACCTTAAACGTCCCACCCGCTAATATTTGTTTGCAAACATACAATTTACTTTACCGCATTCTCTTTATTATGCACACATTCCACGTTGTTGCATAGCCGACTGCTGTCCACGAGGTATCGGGTTCGATTCCCTGGTCGGGTTAGTTTAGAAACTTTCACAAAGCTTTTGCCTGGAGTCTGGAAGATGGTGATTGATACACCCGTGCATCGGAGACCACGTTATTGTTGGTCCCGCGCCTGATCTCACTCCGGTCGTGTCAGATTGCTGATAGGATTATGAGAGTGTGAGAGAAAAGGGAGTGCACCTGTGTCTACGCAAACGCTTGTGCACTGTAATATGTCCTGCACAGCTGATTGATCTCCTTATATGAGATCAGCCGCCGTGGCCGACAATCGATGTCTATTCCGCCTGACCACTTGCAAAAGTTTGCGCTCAAATCCTGCGGCGCTGCTTCAAGTAAATCATATAAGTAAAGAGTAATATGGTTTATTTATGGTCAATGAGACTAAGTTTTTTTTTGTTAATGGGAAACAATCAGGCGACCCCTCCTGCTGCGGGTGCAGCGTGAGGGAGCGTCAGACTTTTACTGACTTAAACCCACAGTGTTCTTTCTTGACCCCTTTGTGTAATTGGGCCGCGGTATCTCTTTCGGACAACCCTTGTCCCCGACAGGCTACGGACCTAGTGGCCCCCGCAGGGGTTTGCTGACACTCTCTAAGGAGCGCGTGGAACAACGCGCGCCGCCGACACGGGCCTGGCGTCTCCTAAGAGACGGAAGGACGATGAGCCACACGAAACTCACCGCCCACAAACCGACGGTGGTCAGGAGTCGTCGCTCGACACTTCAAGCCCGTGTTGTCTACCACGTCTAAATGAGGCTAAACTTGAGAGTTCTTCTATTTCATATCAAAAAGCAAAAATGAATTTAGTGGTGATCAGGCGGGACTGGCCGCGATAGTACGTAACGTAGTACTTGAGCCAGGGGCCACGTGTCTGTGTTTGTAAACAGAACGGTAGCGTGATCGATAGTGTTCACGTTTATGTTCTAGCCGTTAAGTGCCGTGATAAGTACGTGATATAGTGATTTATAGTAGGTAGTTTGAGTTGGGGGTTGGTATTTGAATTTATTGAGATATTTTTTTGAATCGTGGAGCTGTAGTGTTGTGGGACGCTATTCAAATGTGCCAATTTAGGATAACTACTTTATTGACGCCTTTAATAAACTGCTAATATAAACCAGAAAAACAAAATATATTTCTAAACGTCACGGTAAAACTTTTTATTTACTTAAAATATATTTTTTACTATGAAAATAATCCTAAATAGTGATACGAACGAAATAATAACAGATAACGAAAACGTATTTCTTCTTTCATTCATTCTTTAAAATTTTCCTAATCAACATTGAACCTTATACTTCAGAGATACAGTTGAAAATTTACCATACATAACGAAAGTGATTTGTTGTTCCGTGTTGTTGAATGTTGTGTGTGTTTACAGAAGTAGTGGAGAATGGTCCGGTGTCGACAACACCCGCGCACACGGCAACGCATCTACCGCCTGCGCCCGCGCAACCACCGCCAGTGAGTAACTACACGTTATTGCTGATGTTGAAAAATATATCTTTATTTACATAACTTAGGTATAAAGATTGAGTGATGCTTCATTGTTAATTAGGCAGGTTTTCGTCCCAAAAGTTACGTTGCTATAAAATTGTGATAGCCTTATTTGCATGTTTTACATGTTAAGTGAAATTTAATATTATGGACTGTTTTACTATCTCATAATCTTAACTACATGCTAAATTATTGAATATCAAAATCACCAAATAATCTTGCAGGCAATAATTCTTATAAATTATGAAAGGCAACTATAAAATTGAATCATCTTGTAGTAATAGTGTGTGCACGTTTACGTTTTGCAGACGTCAAAGAGTTCGTCGGTGCCGCTGCTGGGGCCGGGCGCGGAGCCGGCGTCGCCGCTCACGGTCAACGGGCCCAGCCAGCCGCAGCACCACACGCCACAGCACCAACCCAATAAGTGAGTTTTACTATTTACTATTTCCTTACTCTCTCCACAGCCTGATCATGTAAAGAAATTAGTGATCGTTGAATCGTCAAAACATTTTACATATCTAATGGTGATCCACCCTGGTGAATCCAAAATCGTAACTGATAAACCCATGATAGGGTTCATCGGTTTAGCAGCTATGAGGCTATAGATAGACACATAAAATTTATAACAGCCCCTCTTTTTGCGCCATGGGATAAGTATATCATGAGATTCCTGCCTGCATGACTACAAGAACTCCAGTGGTGGCTTAGGGGTTAAAAATATCAGGAGATGCATCTGACAACGAGAACTCCAGTAGTGGGTAATACTTCAAACTCAAATGTGTATTTGCCACAAGCAGTTCATAATAATAAGAAGGGTTGCGTACAAAAAATTACGTTCGTTGTATGTGAACCCCCTAAAATTCAACAAACATTTAGTATTTGTTGTTAAAGCGGCAACAGAAATACATCATCTTTGAAATTTTCTAGCTATCATGGTTCACAAGATACACTGATGACAGACGGACGGACAATAGGATAGCGAAGTCTTAGTAACTGAGTCCCATTCCACCCTTTGTACCCTAAAAATGGTTAATGCTAGATCAATAAAAGTATTCTATGACATAAATTCGCAACCGAACTCCGAGAGCTAGGTATATAAATGTAGGTCAGGAGTAGTGTAACAAGGTCATTAGATCAGACTGCTGCAAGTTCACTAGGTCAGGTACAGAATTCTAGGGCATGCTCTGGTGTTCATATAGGTCACTGGGATCTTAAGATTTCAGGATGTAGTTTGAACTTTTAGGATGAATTTGAATTTAAGTTTGATTTGAGTATGTTTTTATTTTAATATTTTGGATTGGATATAAGGAGTCCAAATTAAGAGTTAGGCTTTTAGGTACTTTTATTAAATGACTAGGTGTTTCCTATTGTTTCACCCACGTGTCGAGGGATTTTCTTGTCGGATTCGGATAAAATATAGTCCATGTCATTTGGGGATGACAACCGTGAATTTTTCAAATCGGTTCAATGTTCTTAGAGGTGTAATAGTGTCGTAGATGAGATTGAATATGCAATTACTAAGAATTCCTTTTTCCGCAAGAAGCTTGATAACTTGAAAGTATTGGCTATTAATTATTATTTATTATCCCAGTGGTCGAGTGAGCGAGTCGTCGAGCACGGGCGGCGGCGCGGCGGGCGGCACGGCGTCGCTCAAGAGCATGGCGCAGCAGGCCGTGCAGCGCGCGGGGCTCGACCAGCACCATCCGCAGGTACACCGCACGCTTACCCCTCCCAGTGGTCGAGTGTCGAGCACGGGCGGCGGCGCGGCGGGCGGCACGGCGTCGCTCAAGAGCATGGCGCAGCAGGCCGTGCAGCGCGCGGGGCTCGACCAGCACCATCCGCAGGTACACCGCACGCTTACCCCTCCCAGTGGTCGAGTGTCGAGCACGGGCGGCGGCGCGGCGGGCGGCACGGCGTCGCTCAAGAGCATGGCGCAGCAGGCCGTGCAGCGCGCGGGGCTCGACCAGCACCATCCGCAGGTACACCGCACGCTTACCCCTCCCAGTGGTCGAGTGTCGAGCACGGGCGGCGGCGCGGCGGGCGGCACGGCGTCGCTCAAGAGCATGGCGCAGCAGGCCGTGCAGCGCGCGGGGCTCGACCAGCACCATCCGCAGGTACACCGCACGCTTACCCCTCCCAGTGGTCGAGTGTCGAGCACGGGCGGCGGCGCGGCGGGCGGCACGGCGTCGCTCAAGAGCATGGCGCAGCAGGCCGTGCAGCGCGCGGGGCTCGACCAGCACCATCCGCAGGTACACCGCACGCTTACCCCTCCCAGTGGTCGAGTGTCGAGCACGGGCGGCGGCGCGGCGGGCGGCACGGCGTCGCTCAAGAGCATGGCGCAGCAGGCCGTGCAGCGCGCGGGGCTCGACCAGCACCATCCGCAGGTACACCGCACGCTTACCCCTCCCAGTGGTCGAGTGTCGAGCACGGGCGGCGGCGCGGCGGGCGGCACGGCGTCGCTCAAGAGCATGGCGCAGCAGGCCGTGCAGCGCGCGGGGCTCGACCAGCACCATCCGCAGGTACACCGCACGCTTACCCCTCCCAGTGGTCGAGTGTCGAGCACGGGCGGCGGCGCGGCGGGCGGCACGGCGTCGCTCAAGAGCATGGCGCAGCAGGCCGTGCAGCGCGCGGGGCTCGACCAGCACCATCCGCAGGTACACCGCACGCTTACCCCTCCCAGTGGTCGAGTGTCGAGCACGGGCGGCGGCGCGGCGGGCGGCACGGCGTCGCTCAAGAGCATGGCGCAGCAGGCCGTGCAGCGCGCGGGGCTCGACCAGCACCATCCGCAGGTACACCGCACGCTTACCCCTCCCAGTGGTCGAGTGTCGAGCACGGGCGGCGGCGCGGCGGGCGGCACGGCGTCGCTCAAGAGCATGGCGCAGCAGGCCGTGCAGCGCGCGGGGCTCGACCAGCACCATCCGCAGGTACACCGCACGCTTACCCCTCCCAGTGGTCGAGTGTCGAGCACGGGCGGCGGCGCGGCGGGCTACCATTTTTGTACCAGGGTCGTGGTAACATACGCGATGGATCCCGCAACCCCAGCAAAATCTTTCTCCTTTTGGGCAACATAACCTCTATCCCCATAACCAAGTCTTCCCTCTGACGTTTCCTTAGGATTTTTCTCAGTCGCGTTCCATCATCAGGAGTCCTTTGCTATTATGGATGTTGATATTTCTAACCTAAACTGCACACATACGCATTTTATATCTGTTTAGAAGATCCCTTAGAGGTCCCTTAAAAAATCTAGACAGCCCACGATCTATCGCATACTATTTATGAAATATTAACTTGATATTCCTCACATAATTAACTCAGTATTCCCTCTNGGTCGAGTGTCGAGCACGGGCGGCGGCGCGGCGGGCGGCACGGCGTCGCTCAAGAGCATGGCGCAGCAGGCCGTGCAGCGCGCGGGGCTCGACCAGCACCATCCGCAGGTACACCGCACGCTTACCCCTCCCAGTGGTCGAGTGTCGAGCACGGGCGGCGGCGCGGCGGGCGGCACGGCGTCGCTCAAGAGCATGGCGCAGCAGGCCGTGCAGCGCGCGGGGCTCGACCAGCACCATCCGCAGGTACACCGCACGCTTACCCCTCCCAGTGGTCGAGTGTCGAGCACGGGCGGCGGCGCGGCGGCTCGTGGTAACATGCGCGATGGATCCCGCAACCCTAGCAAAATCTTTCGCCTTTTGAGTTCCTTTTGACCAACATAACCTCTATCCCCATAACGAAGTTTTCTCTCCAGCGCTTCTTTGCTCTTCTCGATCGCATTCCATCATCAGGAATCCTTTGCTATTATGGACATTGGTATTTTCAACCCAAACTACACACTTACGCATTACATCAGTATAAGGTCCTTTAGAAAATCTAGGCAGCCCACGGACTATCGCATACTATTTTTGAAATATTAATTTCATATTCTCCACATAATTAACTCAATATTCCTTTCNCTCAGTCGCGTTCCATCATCAGGAGTCCTTTGCTATTATGGATGTTGATATTTCTAACCTAAACTGCACACATACGCATTTTATATCTGTTTAGAAGATCCCTTAGAGGTCCCTTAAAAAATCTAGACAGCCCACGATCTATCGCATACTATTTATGAAATATTAACTTGATATTCCTCACATAATTAACTCAGTATTCCCTCTTATTGCAGAGTGTGCGGCGAGGCGCGTCGCTGGCGCAGGCGCACATCCCGCCGCTACTGGGCGTGGCGCCGCTGGGGCCGCTGCCGCTCAACTCTGTAAGCATGGCGGAGATACAGCGCACTGATTTACTGCACGCACATTCTATTCACAGCATCATCACTCTGGACTAATTATTAGCTACCTAAGTTCGCGATTAAATAATTTCGCATTTCTAAAGTGAGCTATTTGACTCCTTGCGCATTTGTTCGTACAGATCTTGTCGAGAAGCTGTGCTTGTCCTAAGTCTTTTCTACTTACTAGTATTTCACAATAGACAAAATTATAAACTTAACTAACTACTACGAGATGTCTAACTTTAGAATTGGTTTGGTGCAAGTCAGTACCGAATTTTAGTCTGAAACTACACACTAATTATTCAGGAGTTGATTAGTATCTAAAGTAAGTTAAATATAAAAAAAACCTTATCTTCACTCAGCAGGAGAGGAAGAAATCACGAAAAAAAGTATTTTCATTAACATTATAATCAAGGCGACACAATAACCTGTACCTTAGCCTTATCAAATTAATGATACTGATATGTTTGCAGGAACATCAGCTACAATTCCAAATGCTGGAGTCCTCGTTCTACCACATGCCGCACCCGTCCGACTCGGAACGAATGAGGGTCTACCTCCCCAGAAATATATGCCAGACGCCCTTATATTATAACCAGGTCAGTTGAATACCAAATTGTATGGTGGTGGTACTAAGGAATTTTGATGGTTGTGGAGATAATATTAACAATAACTTTGATATAGCTCTGTCTGGTCTAACCTAGCTTTTGAGGTTGATTGAGAAACTCTGATAGGTGTTTGTGAAGTAAAAAACTTCAAAACTTTCTTGAGATTGCGTACTGTGAAATTTATTGATCGCGGTTTCCAGAAACTATTCTGATTTTCTTGTCGACATGCGTTTTATTGGACCTTTTTCTTTGCATGTGCACTACGATAAGTGCTGTAGATAATTTTGCTTCAACAGCTAACCTCAAACGCGCCAAACGTACTTAAAAAACCTTGATGTAAGCTAACATAGACTATAATTATATTCTAGGTGCTGCTACCGCACTCGGACTCAGTAGAGTTCTTCCAGCGGCTGTCGACAGAGACGCTATTCTTCGTGTTCTACTACATGGAGGGCACGAAGGCGCAGTACCTCGCAGCCAAGGCCCTCAAGAAGCAGAGCTGGCGCTTCCACACCAAGTACATGATGTGGTTCCAGAGGCACGAGGAGCCCAAGGTCATTAATGAGGAGTATGAACAGGTAATACCATCACTCGCCTTCCACAAATCCACAGTTGGCCATCCATAGTACATGTATAACTTGTAACATGTGGTGTGTATTGTTGCAGGGCACATATATCTACTTTGACTATGAGAAGTGGGGCCAGCGCAAGAAGGAGGGCTTCACGTTCGAGTATAAGTACTTAGAGGACCGTGACTTGAACTGAGCGTGACAGTGTATAGTGCCGCGCCGCCGCCTCCATTCCTGCCGCAGTGCTGCGATGCCGTGCCGCTGCCGTGCCGCGCCGTGTCGTGCCGTGCCTGCAGTGCCGCGCCTGCCGCCTGCCGCCGTGCCGTCGGCTCTCGCGGGCGAGGGCCGCTCGACGCATTCTAACTTAGTGTATTCGAACATATTCTGGCAGTTTTGTAAAATGGAATTATTTGTGGGACGAGTCAGTCAGTATTTGAAGCCGAAGTGTTTGTTAACTGTACACAAGAACGAACAAGCGAAAGATAACGTGAAGATTAGTTTCAGCCATACAAGGTTGTTAGTAGCGAAACATGTGATATTGTTATAGGCGCCCGGGCCGGCCTCGACACTCCGACACTTGACACCCGACACTCGACACCGCGACACGTGCCGCTGTCTGCGACACGCGGACGCAGTTACCGCGCGGTACACGATACTCACATGTTGTAATGTCGCGCAGACAGCGGCCACATGCCGCACAATAATAACATCATCATATAAATCTCCATTAATTGGCAAACGCACATTCTAATTGTATTTCTTTTATTGGAGCATTTTGAGCGTTAGGCTTTCATATTTTATTTGTAAAATTACCAGACGTACGGTTTGACCACGCAGTCAAACGAAGGTCGATTCGAGGACGTCCCGGGTCATTTGTTTTTTAACTTGTGTATAGACATTGGAATAGTTTGAAATTATTTTAAGTGCTAGCTCGCGCGCACCCCGCCCTGTGTATTTGTGATCTTAATTTTTGTAGACTGACTAGTTTTCTTATAATTGTGATCAATACTGACCGGTGTCAGCGTTCCTGCGAGGGCGAGGTGCGCCCGAGGTGGATACCTAAATATAACTACAATAAGGACCTCCAGTGTGATTTCATTAGTTTGCTAAGTAATACACTTTTTCACCTCCAAATTATGTATATTTTAGTTAGTGCATTTAAATTTGAACAAAAGTTAAATTATGTAAGAGCATGCATGTCACACTGCCAATGTATTATATTATTGGATAGATATACGGTATATATTATAAATTGTACTTATTTATTGTTTGTGATAAATTATTTGTGATGCACCGGCACCGCTTTGTATCGAGGTGAAAGAGTATATTATCGAAGGTAATGTGAACACGAACGCAACAGTGCTACTGCCAGATGAGTGAGATGTACCAACACGTCTTGTTTCCATAGTTCGTCAGACCATAGCGTCATTTTGTATTGAAATTGAATGATAATGTAACGTAGCACACGCGTCGCGCAGCTCAATTAGATTCGCGTCGCCGGCGTGTTGGTGCCAGTGCGGCGTCTGTCGCGTGTGGCG
>NWSH02000525.1:1615902-1634927 GCA_002382865.2 Heliothis virescens | reverse complement strand
TTTGTAAAAATATGAAATGTACAGACACGATTTTTTTACTGTTTTATTATATGTATAGATAATGTATAAGCTACTTCTTATCCAGATGTGGGAAGTAGTTCCCTCAGGACGCGGGTGGAAAGTAGCAGCAGCTTATATAACAGTGGTCATGAACGTATAAGCTCAATTGCTAATGTGTTATCATATCAATTACATTAATATGGTATAGTGTAAACTATAACTTTAATTGAATTACCTACGGTTGCCTACGCGTTAGTTATGGAAAACTTTTCTCATTAAATTGTGGCATGTCACCCATCAAACATGTTAGCTGACAGTCCTTTTTGTAAGGTATCTAAGAACACCGTAAAGTAAGATAATGATTGGTTTCTGAATTGATATTATGAAGCTCGGCGCTAACGATTTTTTTTCTGATAGAGTTAGCCACCAGCCCACGGGACATTAGGAGTCCCGGATATTTATAAGGTGAACCCCACGTTCACCTGAAGCCAAAATACTGAAGCCCTTTTGAGACGACTTTGTTGAAACGGTTCACCACTATGTATTTTTTTGTGATTATTTAGAAGTCGCCAAAATTAAAATATTATCAAATATATTATGGTCATCTCACCTGACAACGACGTTGATGTTGTCCTCATCAGAATTGAGCGTGGTGCTAGATCCTCGGGTGCTGCGGTCCAAACTGCCTGCTCTGCTGCTGCCGCTGAAAATACATCTATTATTCAGAATCTCGATAAAACTAGTTTAGCCCGGCCAATTGCCTGAATAAGTTCAGTGTTTTCATGATGACCAGAATTTTTGTTGCAGGTAATGACGATACGCTCTCCAGTTTAATTGTTTCAATATTTTCAGATTTCATGTTGGTCAGCGATTTTTGGATTTACTAGTCTTCAGCTACTTTTACATTTTAGAATGTTAAGTCAATTCTTGCGTTGGGTTTGTGTTGCTAAACAGTTTGTGGACGCTAAGACATTGTTCAGCAGTTTTAAGGATGTGTTAATATGTTTTTGGGTAGCACACCTAAGTAGAATATTACATTTATACGAGTATACAGTCATAAAGTCTCTTCATGGCCTTCGGTGCAGTTTTAAAACTGCGTAAACGTCACTATTTACACTAACCATATAAGACAAATAAACCAAACTACTACAGTAGAAAATTGCCATTTTATGATATGTAAGTGGGGGTTGTTTCACTTGTTTGTTGACAATTGACCTCGATATGTGTTTACGCCTATTAGGTGGACTTTCTGAACTATGACAATATTGTTTGATGTTCAAATTCGCCCATTTTTTATGCATGGACAGTAATTGTGTTGGGTCAATCGATTAGTTTCCTTGAACTTGCAACCTAGTGAAAGATATGTGGCAAGTTCAGTTTTATTTTATGCATTTTTATGTTCCGTTCTACTTCTTACAAGTAAAATAAAAAAAAATTGGCCACAGGTAAATTCGTGGTATGATTTTTACTACACCAAGACGCAGTTTCACAATGCCTGACACACATAATTTCAATCCTTTCTTCACATCGCAACTAACTACTGAAAAAATGAAATGCGAAACAAACTACCCACTTTTCTCAAAGGGTAATTTGTAAACGACTTCATCATGAAACATAATCACGACCGCATCTAATTTAATAGTCACTTGGTCAGTAATGTGACCATGCCGCAAAGGAAATGTATCGTCAAAGTATTTCCCTTGCGTGGTAATCAGAAATCGCGTCAACCCCGCCGCCATGTTGAATTATAGTGCTTGACGGTTGAATTTAAATAACAAATAGCTAATATTATGGCTCACAAATGACTTTGTTTTACAATGTTACGAAGAAAGGGAATTAGAACTAATGGCCAGTTTCATTTCAGATTAAGATCTGATTAAATTCATATATGGAATGAATCCAAAGACGTTGCAATTGTGAATTGAGTCAAAAACACAAAGAGCAAGGGTTCCTAATTAGCCCTTTGTAGTGTTCGTATTACCTGTATCTCTGTTATAGCTTCCGATAAATAATTAAGATATCGGCTCGCTTACATGCATAACGTCTTTACACCGTGCCACACTCAGTTTCCCGCAAACTGACCATAGTGTACAGATGTACCATCCGCGTCTATGCATTCAACGAGACAACAGTATATAGTAATACATGAATAAATACTCAAAAAGGCTTAAAAAACTTCCACTAATTAAACTTCCACCAAAACAAAAACATGGCGTGTTTCCCATAAACTCAACTTAGGGCAGAACACAAACAATTCCCAGAAAGGCTACACGTTAAGTAGTTGAATATTCAAATAGTTTAGTGGTGATTGACAGCTGTTGCGCCGTAGTACTAAATGCCAAGGGCTCCCTTATTGACCGCTGGCTATATTAATGAGGGTTTCGCTTATTTCACATTGATTGGAAGAATACGTAGGTAAAATTGCATGTCGATAGAAATATAGGCGGCTTTTCTGAGGGTGTATTTCTGAATGCATACGCATGAAGAATTTAATGACTTACTTAAGTGAAAAGACAAGTTCCCAAAATACTTGCATTGAACGCTTTGAAGGTCATAAGACTATGATTGTATATTCGTATAAATATAATCTTTTACATGTAAATAAAAGCTACGGAAGGCTGTATCGAATTTTCGATATATCAGGCTAACACTATTACAATTTGTTAAATCGTCCAAGTAATTACCGANTGTGAGTAAAATTGCATGTCGATAGAAATATAGGCGGTTTTTCTAAGGATATGTTTTTGAATGCACCTGTGATGCTTCAAGTCAGCTCAAGAATTTAATGACCTAATGGAAAAGATAAGTTGGCAAAATACTTGCATCGAAGGCCATAAGAAAACTACGATTGTATAGGTGCTCGTTTATATGGAATCTTTTGTATGAAGAAAATAATATTAATGCCTGTATCGGATTTTTGATACACTGATAGAATTTTTCAAACCGTCCAAGTATTTACTGAGATAAAAGGGTTTAGGCCCTGTCCGCACAGCGAATATTCACCGCGCGAATTTTATTCGCGCGGATTTGCGCGGTTTTTATTCCGCAACCACATTAGGTCCTGTCCGCACAGCGAATTAAATTCCGCGCGATATTTGTCAGATCGATGCAGTTCCCCGTTCAAAACGAACGTCTAAAATGGATAAATACTACTTCATACCGTACAAAACATTCGCGGAAATAAATCCGCACCGCATCGCGTGAAATTTGCATCAAAACACAGAGATTTTTATACCGCGCGAATATATACTTCTATTGTATTCAATGTGTTACAGAATTGCGTGAAAAAATTCGCGCGGTTAATATTCGCTGTGCGGACTGGGCCTTAAGCAAGCAACTCTATTCAACTTTGTAGGTAATATTAGTATAGAAAAATATATGTAGATCAGAAAAAAGGNCGTAGGTAAAATTGCATGTCGATAGAAATATAGGCGGCTTTTCTGAGGGTGTATTTCTGAATGCATACGCATGAAGAATTTAATGACTTACTTAAGTGAAAAGACAAGTTCCCAAAATACTTGCATTGAACGCTTTGAAGGTCATAAGACTATGATTGTATATTCGTATAAATATAATCTTTTACATGTAAATAAAAGCTACGGAAGGCTGTATCGAATTTTCGATATATCAGGCTAACACTATTACAATTTGTTAAATCGTCCAAGTAATTACCGAGATAAAAGGGTTTAAGCAAACAACTCTACTTTGTAATATTAGTATAGAAAAATATATATAGATCAGAAAAAAGGTAAAGCGATTTTGAAAATAAGGGTGTATTAAGTTACTGCAGCATATCTGTAAAGAAACTTTCCCTACTCTATCCGAGAAAAGTGCAAGTTTCCCCCAGATTTCCTATATAGCATAATCCGCCTAGCCGTTCCCCAACTGACAGGGTCGGCCTCCAGTCTCGACATATAAAGCTGAGTGCTAGTGTTTTACATGAAGAGACTGCCTATCTGATCTTCCTCAACCCAGTTACGTAGACAACCCGATACCCCATGGTCAGACTTGTTATTCACCACTTTTGACCAGTCTAGAATAACCTGAATAGCATTGATGGCCAAGGTCGATGCTACTCGTGGTCCTATAGTAACCTTTAATAAATAATTCAATGTGACGTATGATACCTTGTTTCGAAGCAAGAATTATGATGTAAATTNGCGAATATATACTTCTATTGTATTCAATGTGTTACAGAATTGCGTGAAAAAATTCGCGCGGTTAATATTCGCTGTGCGGACTGGGCCTTAAGCAAGCAACTCTATTCAACTTTGTAGGTAATATTAGTATAGAAAAATATATGTAGATCAGAAAAAAGGTAAAGCGATTTTGAAAATAAGGGTGTATTTAGTTACATACTGCAGCTTACGAGTATGTATTCAGAAACTTCCCGTACTCTATCAGAGGGGAGTGCAGGTTTCCCCCATATTTCATATTCACCATCATCTGCTTAGCTTTTTCCAAACTATATCTGGGTCGGCCTCCAGAATCTACATATGAAGCTGAGTACCAGTATTTAACATGGAGTACACAACCTATTTATTTATTTATGCTAAAACGGTTACATACACCAATTACATTAGCATAGAAACTAAAGTTAGGAATTATAAAAATAAAATAAAAATCAATATAAAAATCACAATAAACAAAACAAAACAAAAACATAAAAAGAAATCAGAAAATGTACATCAAACCATTCTGCCCTCGCAAAAAGTGAGGCAAACACACATGATATTCTTTAAATTATCTGCAAATAAATCACAGTTCCTATCTGACTTCCTCAACCCAGTTACATAGACAACCCGATACCCCATGGTCAGACTTGTTATCCACCACTTTTGACCAGTCTAGAATAACCTGAATAGCATTGATGGCCAAGGTCGATGCTACTCGTGGCCCTATAGTAACCTTTTAATAAATAATTCAATGTGACGTATGATACCTTGTTTCGAAGCAAGAATTATGATGTAAATTGACAAATTACGTGGACCATCGCGTAAAGGTCAGTTGGTAACCTCTGCAGCTCTGTTTAAAGCAGTATTTGTATTAGATTGATGTATTGTAGAAGTGTCAAACTGATTTTGTTGGAATGAGTGATTAGGTTTAGGGGTGGAATATTTTATTTTGTTATTTAGGTACGCCATTGGTTTTTTTGGGACATTAATTACTTTCAGCTTGTATATATGAACGACTTTCTGGTATTGGAAGAGTACCTACCGACATTATTCGTTTTGGATTATATTGGGCTTTACATGTACAAATATAGAAGCTTTTGTAGCGAGGAACGAGCAAAAATCTTTAAATTATAGGTACTATCCTCAAATCAGAACACATTCTTGAATTTGTTTTACCAGTAAGTATTAAAATATATCTACTAGAAGGTCCAAATTTTTTTAACAAACTATGGCGCTAGTTTCACGATATCCAGATAAAGTCCTAGATAACTATCTGACATATTCCATCGTAGAAATGTTCTCAATTTCGACTACTTTTTTATTGCAGTATCTTTTAGATAGCTATCCAGAACCCTATCTGGACCTTGTGAACTTGACCGTAAGTTTTTTTTTAATGCAGATGTATGAAATTAATACCTACAGCCTTAAGGACAAAGCTGAGTCTTAAAGTTCAGCCAATATCTTCACAGACCTTCAACCCCTGAATACTTGACTATCATGAAAATCGATACTCCTATTACCTACAGCTTTACAATTTGATAAAAATTTCGTTACCATGAATGAATGGGAAGCGGACCATTAGCAAACACAATTTAGATCAAGGTTCTATCAATATACCATTAAACTATGAATGGAAAGGGTTAGTGGAGATACAGTTAGTTTATTAGAAAGTTTATAGTATTCGTAATTGCTGAAACGTAGGTTTTTTATTCAGTTTTGATTGAAATGTCGAAGTTTAGCTTTTCATTTATCAAGAGGAAAGTTAAATTTGTGTTGTCTTCTAAAAGTTTGCAAAAAAATATTCCTGCAACGTAGGTACCTATCAAACATTGGAGGAATATTTTTTGCAAACTTTGTGTGTGTTTAATATTATTTAATAATACTAGATAGGTACCTAAGTACTTCATCATGTATCTGTTTAATATGAAGGTGGTCCGACGAGTCAATATTAGCGGAATCTGGTCACCTCGAAATCAAATCACCCAGATGATCAATGTCGACCAAACCTTTGTATTTCTGTTTTCAACATTTTTTTCTAAAATTAAATTCTATGAAAAAGCAACAAATATTCCTTTCAAGTCATGCGTCTAGTTGACAGCTAAAATAAGTTTCCAGCTACATTTTCAAGGACTAATACTTCAGAACAGCAGACACCCAATAACTAATTCATAGGAAACGATATATCAATTTTAAATGCAAGGGTAAAATAGAGGTGCTACCTGATTACACGTTGAGTGCGAACTGATTGCTAGGGATGTAACGTTGCGTGTTATAACCCTAGTGATTTATTATACGGGAGCGAAGGAAACTTGCGTATACAGCCTAGTTGAAGTTACTCATGTTTTTAATCTTCGTTTTAAGCGGAAAAGAGGAAATTGCGTGAGTTTCAGTTTAGTGTTAGTCACTTTTTTGCTGAACTTGACTAATTTGTTGGTAAAGGTGAAATCTGATGACTTTTGAGACTGTTAACTGATTTGAACGCCTCTGAGTAATATTCAAATTATTATGTTAGTAAGAATGGCAGAAAAAAGTTGATTTAAATACTTTTACTGTACACAAGGCGTAGGCATTTTATTTAAATAAAAAAAAAAAATAGACCCTAATGAGACGCTCATATTTAAGTAGGTTACTTTAGTAGAATATTGAAAAGCTGTTTACTATAGTAAAACCTACCTTTAACTGAACTTTCTTTATGTAAATGAATTAAAGCAAATTCTTGAAAATACAACACAGCGAAGACACGTCATATCTTTTATTTTCTTTATTTGTTAAGAAATGACGTTACAAATGACATCACTTTATTTTACTAAACTTTTGGCTAGTTATTAGTAAATCAAAGCTAATTGTGAGAAAGGTTTGCGTGTGGGCGCGTAAGTAGTAGGCGGCTTAACCTTAGGTAATAGGAATGGTAACAGCCTGATACACCGCTTTGTATTAATCAAGCTTTTGTTGATAAATCCTTACTAATAATGTAACTTTGTCTGTCTGTTTGTCATGGTTATTTGCTGCAAGGGGTAGGTGAAATGGGCACTGAAAGGGATGTGTACTAATTTATACAGGTGAACAGTTTGAATGCGCTTATCTCAGAAACCTCTAGGTCTAGTAGTCGCATAGTGCGACTGCCGTGCCACGGGTCTTGGGTTCGATTCGCGGGCCAGGCCGCTTTATGAGTTTTAGAAGTTTTCACAAAAGCAGACTGGAGTTTGGAAGTACAGCCGTCGTTCTCGATGGTTACTCAGTAGCAGTCGTAGTTATAACATAAGTCCACGTCAGAGGCCGTCGGGCGGATTTGAGAAAACTCTGACACTAGGACTTGTCAGGTGATTAAACCTGCACCACACTCGATAAGAAGAAGAGAAACCACTAGATCGATTTTAGCAAAAGAAATTCATAAAGCCCATGCCACGGATTTATCCGGAAAAGCGTGAGGCCACTGAAGCTAGTATTTTATATATTGTTTACTTTCTAACAAACTACAATATGCCATGTGTATCACAACACGTGGAACAAAGTCAGTTGACTCAATTCCCATGGTGTAGTGTGACATACCAGAGGTCAAGAGCGTCCGTACCAGGTCAAGTTAACTTGATAATAATACAATATCTAAGTCTATGATTAGGAGCATCCTCAAGAGATGTAGGTAGTAACCCTACCAGGTCTGCCAGATAGCACAGTTGGTATGTGCCTGATAATTCGTCTATTATTATTTTGATGATCATGTGTGTTCCTCCCTGTTTAAAAAATAGGCATGACGACAGGGTCAAAAATAAGCAAATTCATTTAGTCCGTAATTTTGATTATTGCAAAATATTGGACACGTATTTTTTGTTTTTAAAAATCTATCAATAATAACAAAAATGATGAGTATCAAAGTTCAGGAGTGGGGGGTCCTGACGTCACGCCTATGTCAAAATTGTATATAGGCGTGACGTCACGCGCAATTGCAGCGGTCTATAACTACGTAATTATTTGTTTAAAGAAAAACGAAAAAATACGTATGCAATATTTTTTTATAATCTAAAAGACGGACTAATTAGATTTTNGAGTCAGTTTATTAGAAAGTTTATAGTATTCGTAATTGCTGAAACGCACGTTTTTTGTTCAGTTTTGATTGAAATGTCGAAGTATAGCTTTTCATTTATCAAGAGCGAAGTTAAATGTGTGTTGTCTTCTAAAAGTTTGCAAAAAAATATTCCTGCAACGTATCGAACATTGGAGGAATATTTTTTGCAAACTTTGTGTGTGTTTAATATTAGTTAATAATACTAGATAGGTACCTACTTCATCATGTATCTGTTTAATCATGAAGGTGGTACGACGAGGTCAAAATTAGCGGAATCTGGTCACCTCGAAATCAAATCACCCAGATGATCAATGTCGACCAAACCTTTGATGCTTAGGTATTTCTGTACATTTCAATATTTTTTTCTAAAATTTAATTCTAAGAAATAACGACAACTATTCCTTTCAAGTCTTGCGTCTAGTTGACAGCTAAAATAAGTTTCCAGCTACATTTTCAAGGACTAATACTTCGGAACAGCAGACACCCAATAACTAATTCATAGGAAACGATATATCAATTTTAAATACAAGGGTAAAATAGAGGTGCTACCTGATTATACGTTGAGTGCGAACTGATTGCTAGGGATGCAACGTTGCGTGTTACACCCCTAGTGATTCATTATACGGGAGCGAAGGAAACTTGCGTATACAGCCTAGTTGAAGTTACTCATGTTTTTAATCTTCGTTTTAAGTGGAAAAGAGGAAATTGCGTGAGTTTCAGTTTAGTGTTAGTCACTTTTTGCTGAATTTGACTAATTTGTTGATAAAGGTGAAATCTGATGACTCTTGAGACTGTTAAGTGAAAAAAAGCCTCTGAGTAATATTCAAATTATTATGTTAGTAAGAATGGCAGAAAAAAGTTGATTTAATTACTTTTACTGTATACAAAGCGTAGGCCTTTTACTTAAATAAAAAAAAATAGACCCTAATCAGACGCTCATATTTAAGTAGGTTACCTTAGTAGAATATTGAAAAGCTGTTTACTATAATAAAACCTACCTTTAACTGAACTTTCTTTATGTAAATGAATTAAAGCAAATTCTTGAAATACAACAGCTAAGACACGTCATATCTTTTATTTTCTTTATTTGTTAACAAATGACGTCACAAATGACATCACTATATTTTACAAAATATTTGGCTAGTTATTAGTAAATCAAAGGTAATTGCGAGAAAGGTTTGCGTGTGGGCGCGTAAGTAGTAGGCGGCTTAACCTTAGGTAATAGGAATGGTAAAAGCCTGATACACCGCTTTGTATTAATGAAGCTTTTGTTGATAAATCCTTACTAATAATGTAACTTTGTCTGTCTGTTTGTCATGGTTATTTGCTGCGAGGGGTAGGTGAAATGGGCTGTGAAAGGGATGTGTACTAATTTATACAGGTGAACAGTTTGAATGCGCTTATCTCAGAAACCTCTAGGTCTAGTAGTCGCATAGCGCGACTGCCATGCCACGGGTCTTGGGTTAATTTCGCGGGCCAGGCCGCTTTGTGAGTTTTAGAAGTTTTCACAAAAGCAGACTGGAGTTTGGAAGTACAGCCGTCGTTCTCGATTGTTACTCAGTAGCAGTCGTAGTTATAACATAAGTCCACGTCAGAGGCCGTCGGGCGGATTTGAGAAAACTCTGACACAAGGACTTGTCAGGTGAGCACACTCGATAAGAAGAAGAAAAAGAGAAACCACTAGACCGATTTTTGCAAAAGAAATTCATAAAGCCCATGCAACGGATTTATCCGGAAAAGCGTGAGGCCACTGAAGCTAGTATTTTATATATTGTTTACTTTCTTACAAACTACAATATGCCATGTGTATAACAACACGTGGCAGAAGTCAGTTGACTCAATTCCCATGGTGTAGGTGTGACATACCAGAGGTCAAGAGCGTCGGTACCAGGTCAAGTTAACTTGATAATAATACAATATCCAAGTCTATGATTAGGAGCATCCTCAAGAGATGTAGGTAGTAACCCTACCAGGTCTGCCAGATAGCACAGTTGGTATGTGCCTCATAATTCGTCTATTATTATTTTGATGATCATGTGTGTTCCTCCCTGTTCAAAAAATTGCCAAATGTATCCAACACCTACAGTTGTTCATACCTGCCATTCCTGGATCGACTTCGTATGCTGTCGTCGTCTCTCCCCCAGCCCTTGGTCAGGTTAGGTAGACCGAGCACACTGCTGCCCTTAGCCATGCCACCTCCCGGCTGTTCCGTACTCCGAGCCTTGCGGGCCTTCGGCTCTTTACCTGTGTGGCAAGCGAGAGCTTTATTATTTATGTGCTAAACTTGACAGTTTTNCAAATATATCCAACACCTACAGTTGTTCATACCTGCCATTCCTGGATCGACTTCGTATGCTGTCGTCGTCCCTCCCCCAGCCCTTGGTCAGGTTAGGTAGACCCAGCACACTGCTGCCCTTAGCCATGCCACCTCCCGGCTGTTCCGTACTCCGAGCCTTGCGGGCCTTCGGCTCTTTACCTGTGTGGCAAGCGAGAGCTTTATTATTTATGTGCTAAACTTGACAGTTTTGAGAAGAAGTGTAAAAGCTAGCGGATATTAACATCATCGTTTGTACCGGTAGTTCTCAATTGTTAGCTGTCGCTCGAATACGCGTAACTAGCGCGCATTCGAGCGACCACCCGTATAAAGTTAGCGTTACCGCGCGAAAAATCTGTGTGTGAATTAAGTGTTTTGGGACATTGCATTTTCCTTTGAATGAGACTTCTTAATCAAAGAAATTGTGTATCGTAGTGCCTTTAAAACGACTGAGAGAGTAACCAGAGCCACTCCTCAACGATAGCTGTTCCCAAATTATAAACTGAAAAGTATTTCAGTCTTCAACTAGTAAATTGAGGAAAATTAAATGGTGGTTCCCATAAAATATAAACAGAAGCTCATGGGAAAACCAAAATCATTTATATTGTAAGTAAGAAGTTTTCATTCCAAGACTAATAGTTCGATAGAAGAATTGAAACCGGTTTGATAATATTTTCGATCGCACTTAAATGAAGTCAACTAACTTTTAGTACTGCCCGCGAGAGTTTCAGCAGATTTGGACATCTTCCTCGACAGCGCCGTCGGAGGCGCCTTCATGGGGGTCGCCTGGCGCTGCTGGTACACCATCTCCGGCTTCCCAGGGTGAAACAGCTGCAGGTTCTTCAACGCCATGGCTTATATCCACCATTTTCACTTCCAAACAACATTTGATACAACCTTTTCACTTTATCAGTTCAACGACAATTACCGACACGACGCGTTCGATTTTCGAAAAACAAAACGACAATAGATACGAGTTTGTTTTTGATAACATTTTCACATTATGCGGGCTTTTAAAGGAACTAATTTCTAGAAAGTTTACGAGTACAAAATATTACTGCAGTCAATAAATCGGATTTCCATGTTAGTTTAGGAATGATAATTAGCAACATACATAAATTAGTAACATAATCTATTTAGCCTATGTCATAATAATCGATGTTCCTATCATTGTCGTGTGAACAGAAATGTGTAAACTGTATAATATTAATTAAATAATGATTTTACACTTCACTTTATGTCTTTTGTTAATATCTTGTACCAATGAACCAATTAAAGAGTATTAAAATTGATATTTTGTTAATGGCGCGAACGTAATAGCGGGAAAATATTTTCCACAATATGGCGGACGCTAGTGTCACATACGCGCGCGAGGCACAGACTGAAGTGGTTTCAGCCAGGGGTTGTTAAAGCTAATTCATGGGGGTTTCACACTTGTATTGAACTTCATGTTAGTAAAATGAATTATTTTTCTCAGAACTGAAATACATACATTCCAATTTTAAACTATAAAATGAAGCAATGGTAATTGTTAATTAAAAATGTTTTTTAAAGTTAATTTTCATTTGTGTTTTTTTTTCGCTAACCGAAACCAATAAATGTAGCCAAATTTTTTAAGTAACGCAGTGTATTTACAAAGTATGCTCCGAAAAATATAGTACTTACTAATAGTAATTAAGTTATTCTGTTTTTACATACCAGAAATACATCATAGACACCACAGATACTTAGCTACAATATTAAAAAAAAATTCACGCGATATAGACATCAACTTTTTTATAGCACATTCATTGCTGTTTGTTTTTTTGATGTTACAATTTCCATTAGCGCTGGGAGTAGTGACAAGTTGTCTATGTATTTTGCTTATAGTTTATTTATTTTATCGACCGCTATGAAATTACTTAGTGCGAGTTCCCTCACTTGAATATATTTATTGATTGCTAATGCCTTATGCCAATATTTTTGTCACGTGTTCAGTTCATCATTTTGTAATATAGAAAAATGTATTTTCTTTTCCTTTTCTTTTACCAACAAAATGTATGATTCGAAATTTATAGATATGATTTTTTAGATATGATTCGAATAAGCTCATGCTAAATCTCTGCGGAGCAAACCTAGATCACAGAATAACTGCCGAGGCTGCGGAATAGTTCGAAAGAGTTACCGTTGCTCTGGTACACAAAAGGCTCTAGATGGAACACGGTGGGTTTTAGTCAGTAAAAGTCTGACGCTCCCTCACGCTTCACCCACAGCGGAAGGGGTCATCTTATGGTTTCCCACCATAGGTAGATACACCATATAGATTTTACCCACCAAAAAAAGGGTCACAGAATAAAAAAAATCATATTTAGCTACAATATTATTCTAGGTCTCATTATTTTAGTTTACAAAGTAACATAATTGTTTTGTCCAAGATAATAACTGTGTGCCACTAATACGACAGCATATTAAATATTTAACCCATTATTTCATTTATTGTAGAAAAATTCTTCATTTACGCACACGGGACAATAATTACTTTAATAACATAATTATTTCATTAGAACTCCTGGAAATAGGAACCCACTCGATAAATTTGATGAAGGCTAATACTAAAAAAAATAAGAGTTTGTAAAATTAACTAAGTATCAGGATGTACAGACGACAGCAGGTCAACGAATACGAATCTGTCAAATTTTACCAATCAAACATTAACCTACCCCCATTGTGATAAGGTTGAAAATCGATTGCAGAAATTTAACAGATTGTGGTAACTTGCTGTGCTGTCGTCTGTACTTAGTTAAAACAAATAATTTTAATCATCATCAACCATCAACATTGGCGTCCATTCATGAGCTCATTGATTTTATGAAACTAGTAACATAGCTTTATTACCAGTGGGAAATCATCAAATGACCCCTCTCGCTGACGGTGCAGCGTGAGGGAATGTCAGACTTTTACTGACTGAAATCCACCGTGTTTCTTCTTGAATCCCTTGTGTGCCTGGGTCGCGGTAACTCTTTTGAACATTCACTGGGGGCAATTCAAAAACAGGCCCCATATTTTAAAATGTTATTAAGAGCTGTATAAAACTTCACTAGATAATATGGAACTGAGTCCTCCACCACGTCTGTCTCTGCGGAAATCAATATTCTGTCTATCTCTGGATTTGCTTACTAGTGATAGAATTTCGACATTAGCCCCATACAAGTAATGTCAAATTCTTATCTCTGGTAAGCAAATCCAGAGTTAGATAGATTATTGGGAACGGCCGTAAACTCAAAAACAACAGATTGGATTTTAATGCGTGTTTCTTCAATCAAGTAGAAAGAGGTATTCCTGAGGATGACTTAAGACGCTAGTATGACACAAATAAAGTCATCGAGAAAGACCATGTCTAAAGTTAACAGTATTCAGGCACCTAGTAACTATCCAATCCTAAGTCATAGCCTTTTCACCTCGCGTTGACCGCACCAAGGTCTCACATTGTCTCTTTAACAACTCAAATTACTACTTGTACTACAGGCTATTAATCATGAGAATATACAAAATAATATATAGTTGAATCATATAGAAAATCTAAGTAAATGGTTCTTATGATTGATATCGTAGAGGAAGGTTGGTGATTGATATGCTTCGTACATAGACTTTGCTATCGACAGGTGTAAATGTAGGTGCTGCGCTGTTTTCAAACTTCAGTTCTTTGTTTTAGGATTCATTTTTCTTTGCCCATCATTTTGTATTTCGGTGACAGAGTGCAATTTTTTCGCAGTTTTATCAAAAATATTTATTAGATAATGCCTTCCCTGTCTCTGTCAAGGCTGAGGAGTTTGTTGCGGCACTTCTTCATTCTAGCAAAACTAGGAAGAAAGATCCGGCCTTCTTTATTCTAGCCAGGGGCTATAATTTGTTGACATAATACTGATATTTTGCGTTGTATTTTCGTGACTTTTGGGCAGTTCATTGAAAATCTAATTTAGAGTTTTGTTTGATTGTATCCTTCGTAATGTTCTATACACATACAAAAGTGATTACTGGACCGTATTATTATTGTTTACACTTTGGTTAACAATTAATTATTCACTACCGCATCGGAAGGGTGGCAGGTTGTTGACACCGCTGCCCTCAGTCCATGGAATTTGGTAAAATATTGACCCTTCTCGATGCTTTTTTATGTTGTTTTTCTTCCTCTTCGTAGTAGGGAAAACTGATTGTTTCTATTTTTTATCAAACGTTATCATTATAAACTCTGGTCTGGGTCTTTTATTAATGTCTGAATTTTTCAGGAATATTTCGCTACGCTATAATAATCAAAATAGGCTGAGACGTCAAAGAAACGGAATTACCTGCTGAAAAAATAATGAAAAATAATTAATTAACGCAAATGAACTCTCACTAGCATTCCTAACAATCAAAACGTCACTATTCCGATTAAATAATATCGATTAGCCGTCAATCAATTCGATGATAATAGCCTTCGTTTTGATTCGTCAAACAAATTACTGGCATCTGGGTCACGCACGAGGAGTGTAAGTGTAAGGGCCGATTGAAGCTTCAAGTCAAAACATGGCCCAAAAGGTCGAGGTTTTTAGTTCACCGTATTAAAATAGGTCGAATAGCCGGCTAGTTTTATTGTCAAAAGAACTGTGAAACTGTCTGGCTGCAAAGAGGTTGCTAATTTAATTTGATTTTTGAAAATAGAAGCTGTCTACGCGTTGATTGATGCGAAGTTTTTTCAGATCAAGGTTTTGTATTTGTTCAGCGTGTTGTATGCGTTCTATAGACAACTGGTACATTTTAAGAAATGTAGTAGTCGTTATTAAAATTAAAGTTAGACAACCAGACAACATTTAAAATTACATGTTTTGTCGCATTCACTTTTCTTTCAATTGTTTTGCATAACAACGACCTACAGTTTTAGCCAAATCATCTATATATTTACTTAGTAAGGGAGTGACCAGGTATTTTATCACACATTGACGTGAATATAGGCTCTTCTTTTACTTTTCTCTTTTATTATCTAGTATTAATGATGATGAAGATGGTTAACTTGGATTAAAATGATGCTTTAAATATAAATTCAGTAAAAAAGTAGATACCTAGGTAAGTTAATCATCAACTTTAACCAAAACATGGAAGCATCTGTACTTATTCACACAGCTACCTTGACCCTTGACTTTAAAATTATATTGACTAAATTGCTGTCATTAAAATTGCTACTGAAGTTGCACAATCATACAAAATAATATGCAAATTATTAAAAATCATGTCCATTGACACAAAAAGTATGAATCATACATTATAGTTCCAAGTTCAACAGTCAGAGGGCGCTGGCCGTCACGCGCATGCGTAGAACACCTGCTTTGGGCGGGAGCCACATCTGTCATCCATCCGACCAAAAACCGCGAATTATATTTTGCAAGCCCTCAATTTGTGGATACATAGTATGTAATTGTAATTGCAGCTAACAATACGGCTAAAAATAAAGGGAATGGGTATATTATAATGAGTTTTAACTATGGGGTTTCTATTTTCCCAAAAAAAAGTAAGTATCGCGCCACTTAATTTCCCAGTTGTATTAAGATTATCGCCATCATAAAATTATGCAATACGTACTTGCCTTAGTAAAATGTTAAAACATGCAACCTACGTCCCTGATAAGGGATAACAGGATGTCATAGGATGTGATAACAGGATAAATTGAGTGTCTTATATTTATCCTTACAGTATTTTTGTACCAAAATCTTTGATCAGGAAGTACAAAAACCTTTTGACCTCACGCAATAATTAATCATTTTTTTTCTAAACTAATTGATTCAATTATATTCGAATGTTTAGTAAAATATGATGATGCGTACGCTACGGTTCGTTGGTTAGCACCACAATGACGTGTCAGTCGCGGTTCGGTGCTCGACACTTTTTGATTTACTTATTTTAATTAGTGCATTTCCATTTGTATACGTCATATTATTTTGCGGTTCCCGTCAAATAACTTCGTAAAATTAGTAAAAATTCTATTGACTGAACTAGTACACCTGGAACTTCTTCTTATCGAGTAATCTGTAGGTTCAATCACCTAACCAGTTCTTGTCAAATCCGCCTGACTGCCTATGACGTGGAATGTAACAATTACTGCTACAGTGGCGTGCCCTCCCAGGCACGGGGATGTAACACCACAACTTTCAGAATCTGGGCTGCTTTGTGAAAATTTCTAAAACCCACAAAGCGATTTAGGTTCGACTTGGGTGTCAAACCCGAGACCTCGGGCACAGTAGTCGCACTAGACCACCGAAACAGTTGCAACCTGGAAATGAACTGGTAGTAAATAAGTATATGAATGAAGCTCAGTTAACTCTAACTCTTGTATCCAGATTTAATTCCGATTTAGCTATAAAAACGAATGTTTCACAAGTAGTGAAATATACGCTATAGAAACTTTTTTCAGCTTATCATTAAGCCAAGCAAAAAATCAGGAACTCCTATCAGAGAAAGGACACGAGAACGTCAAATACGTCACTGGCATCATCATCACTAAACAGTGAGCAATGGAAACGGCAACGAGTTTTAGACAATAGCACCGCGCAGCACTTCCCGTTCCTGCTTCAGCACTCGCGATTACAACTGCTATTATTTAATTTTGGACACATCCTTCAAGAAAATCATATTCATAACTTTTCGACCGTAAATAGAACTAGCTGTAAAGTATTTGTCATTAAGTGTGAATGACATTTGATGGGCACGTTATGCTTCGCTACTGCTGTGATGTTAGGACCCGTAGCCTAATTCTATGATGTCAATTTTCAGCTTGAAAGAGAGGTGACACTTAAATATTTTTTAGCATGTAAGTATACCTTTGAGGCATCCCTGTGTGGGTTGCTGGCGAATGGGAAGCCGGAAGGTGTCTTTTACTTTACATAGAAGCCTGAAAATGAAGTTAACGTTTTTTACATTCTTCAGTGTTCATATCAAGAGTGGACAGGTGAATTTGAGAAAACTTCCAGAGAGGAAGAGTTTTTAAAAATCTGTAACTCAATAATGACTGCAGCCCACAACACAGTAGAAATCAACCCATCGTTACAAGTTACCGAAACTAAACTTACCAAAATTTCTATGTACAGACGACAGCAGGTCATCTTACCCGAATCGGTCCAATTTTACCAATCGAACATTAACCTTACACTATTGTAATAAGGTTGAAAATTGATTGCAGAAATTTGACAGATTGTGGTATCTTGAAGTGCTGTCGTCTGTACCTATTACAGGCGCAATAAATAGCTGAAAATTATCGAATAAACTTTATTCACATTCCTGAAATACATTTTCAGTCAGAGCATTGTTTTTTGACCACATGATCTCTATCATCTGGCCTTCACTGACCTGATGGACAAAGACTTCGGAGGCCTTCATAATACGAATATGGAAGACTTTACGCAACCGTAATAACATAGTTTGAGTTTTTACATCCTGCAGTGTTACTGATGACAGGAATTAATATGAATCCGCTCATTATAAGTAAGTTGACTGACCGTAACCTTATTTCTTTTAAGAGCACCTCATGATGTCGTCAAAATCACTACTTGTATCAGCAGTCCCCTACAGGGTTAAGAGTAATTCGCACTACAAAATGCTGTTTCTACTCATGCGAAGCATTTCTTCCTTTCACCTTCTATAAGATTCTGTTATTACCAGGAGATTAGAGAAGAAAAGGACACATTAACTCAGGAAAATTCACNCACCTCATGATGTCGTCAAAATCACTACTTGTATCAGCAGTCCCCTACAGGGTTAAGAGTAATTCGCACTACAAAATGCTGTTTCTACTCATGCGAAGCATTTCTTCCTTTCACCTTCTATAAGATTCTGTTATTACCAGGAGATTAGAGAAGAAAAGGACACATTAACTCAGGAAAATTCACACAAGGAGTTCTGCCACAAATATTTATGTTGGCAAATACAGTGAAAAGAAGGAAATTAATAAAAGTGCTTGTATCACATAACATTTTGCCTTTTATTGAATGGTCTAATAAAACGTATCTTAACATATTTTTTACAGGATTCCGGATCTTCTGAATTTGTAACGCGTAACGAATCCAATTAATTTCTTACAAAGTACACGATCTTGAGACACAATGGAAAAACCAATTGACAGCATCCTCAGAACTAATGTGCTGTTTCAAATATAATTAGCATGCTAGTTTGTGTTCATGTGTAAACAGTTTTTGTGAAAAAATATTAGTATTTGCTTAAAAGAATTCGACTTTTGCCTGTAGGCAATCCATAGCTTACACAGAAAAAATGGACCATTATTGATGGATGACAATCAAGTAGGTATGTATCATAATAAAAGTACCCAATCATACGCCGCATTAATTTAAAATTTGAGTTCATTATAGTGTACAGTAACGGCTTAATCCATGGAGTTCAAATTACTACCTAACCGAACAGAGCTCTTTGACCTCGTTAGATGACCCCATATTTCGGAAAACGAAGTCAA
>NWSH02000525.1:1597825-1609610 GCA_002382865.2 Heliothis virescens | reverse complement strand
ATCAATCATGTGTAGAACACGTGGTAGAAATATTGCCAATGAATTAAATTACAGATTGTATACCAGGACAGCATAAAATGTTTGAACTATATACCTCAGGACGCGGGTGAAACCGCGAGTAACTGCTAGTATGAAAATAATTCATTCCAACTGGTTCAGTGTCCATCCTATTTCTCTTCAGAATAACTGATATAACACATATTTTTTTATGATAGCAAAACAAATATATTTTTACAAAATGTAATTATACTATTCCTTGTAACAAAACCATAGCTCGCTTTTAAACGCGGCAACGCCATCTAGTTATACAAAAGACAACATATACCGGGAACATTGAACACAAACTTAACCTCAAAAACAACTTTGTCTGATTTTAACAATTTGGCCATTGCTGAAAGACGTGATACTCAGGCTCCTGAAACCTTCCTATATACTCTAACTTATGACCAAATTCCAGCCTTGTATATCCAGGGCCCAATTGTGTATGGATTTTAAGTTTCTCCTTTTAGACTATAAAATTAAACAGTAGTTATTTTTAATTTAAAAAGTTTTTAAATATTTAGTTAATTAAAAAATACCAATAAAAATTAACCTTCATTTTTATTGGTATTTTTTCGCTAACCTAAACCAATAATTGTAGCCTAATTTTGTAGTTATCGTGGGCAGTGTGTATTTACATAGTATGCGTCGAAAGAAATAGTATGTACATACAGTAATTAAGTTATTCTGTTTTTACATATCAGAAATACATCATAGACACCACAGATACTTAGCTACAATTAAAAAAAAAACTTCACGCGATATAGACATCAACTTTTTTATAGCACATTCATTGCTGTTTGTTTTGATGTTACAATTTCCATTAGCGCTGGGAGTAGTGACAAGTTGTCTATGTATTTTGCTTATACATAGTTTATTTATTTTATCGACCGCTATGAAATTACTTAGTGCGAGTTCCCTCACTTGGATATACATACTTATTGATTGCTAATGCCTTATGCCAATATTTTTGTCACGTGTTCAGTTGGTCGTTTTCTACATGGAAAAATGTCTTCTCTTTTCTTTTTTTTTTTTGACTAACAAAATGAGTCATATGACTCAAACACAATAACTGCCAGACCTGCGGGATTGTTTAAAAGAGTAATTAGACAGGGGTTACACGATCAGTCTGGCGTCAGTCCATTCCATCAGTTTGGTCCAGAATGATGGGAGAATGATCGTGTAACCGGTTGATTGACGGACTGATGGTCCAAAATGTACAGTGTTTTTTGTCCGTCAGTCCGAGACTGATGCCAGAATGACGCCAGACTGATCGTGTAACCCCTGTCTTACTGCGGCCCTGGTACACAAAGGGCTCCAGAGGGAACACATATGGGTTTTAGTCAGTAAAAGTCTGACACCCCCTCACGCTGTCACCCACAGTGGAAAGGGTCGTCTGATGATTTCCCACCGTAGGTAGATATTTTACCCACCAAAAAAAGGGTCACAGAATAAAAAAAAACGTATTTAGCTACAATATTATTTTTGGTCTCATTATTTTAGGTCTCATTATTTTAGTTTACAAAGTAACATAATTGTTTTGTCCAAGATAATAACTGTGTGCCAGTAATACGACAGCATATTAAATATTTAACCCATTATTTCATTTATTGTAGAAAAATTCTTCATTTACGCACACGAGACAATAATTACTTTAATGACATCATTATTTCATTAGGACTCCTAGAAATAGGCACCCACTAGATAAAGATGAAGGAAAATTTTTTTTAGTAGCCTTTTTATCGTCCCACTGCTGGGCAAAGGCCTCTTCTTACACGGAGAAGGATTGAGCGTTAATCACCACGCTTGCTCAATGCGGGTTGGTGATTTCAGACTTTATAGTCCAGGTTTCCTCAAGATGTTTTCCTTCACCTTTAGTCAGCCATTGGTGTCAGATATACATAAGAAAGTACATACAAACTTAGAAAAGTTGCTTGGTACTGCTGACATGGATCGAACCCACACACTCATACTTGAGAGGTTGGTGCTTTACCCACTAGGCCACCACGACTTATGAATGAAGGCTAATACTAAAAAAAAATAAGAGTTTGTAAAATTAACTAAGTATCAAGATGTACTTAGTTCAAACAAATAATTTTAATCATCATCAACCATCAACAGTTATCGTCCATTCACGAGCGCATTGATTTTATGAAACTGCCAGTAATATAGCTTTATTCCCAGTGGGGAATCGTCAGATGACCCCTCCTGCTGTCTGCGCAGCGTGAGGGAATGTCAAACTTTTACTGACTAAAACCCACCGTGTTCCTTCTTGGGTCCCTTGTGTGCCCGGGCCGCGTTAACTCTTTTGAATATTCACTGGGGGCAATTGAAAAACAGGCCCCATTTAAAGTGCTCTTAGAGCTGTATAAAACTTCACTAGATAATATGGAAAAGAGTCCTCCACCACGTCTGTCTAAGAAACTCAAAAACAGATTGGATTTTGATGCGTGTTTCTTCAATCAAGTAGAAAGAGGTATTCCTGAGGATGACGAAGACGAAGACGCGAAAATGAGATGATGAAGACGCTAGTACGACATAAATAGTCATCGAGAAAGACCATGTCTAAAGTTAACAGTATTCAGGCACCTAGTAACTAGCCAATCCTAAGTCATAGCCTTTTCACCTCGCGTTGACCGCACCAAGGTCTCACATTGTCTCTTTAACAACTCAAATTACTACTTGTACTACAGGCTATTAATCATGAGAATGTACAAAATAATATATAGTTGAATCATATAGAAAATCTAAGTAAATTGTTCTTATGATTGATATCGTAGAGGAAGGTTGGTGATTGATATGCTTCGTACATAGATAGACTTTGCTATCGACAGGTGAAAATGTTGCTGCTGCGCTGTTTTCAAACTTCGGTCCTTTGTTTTAGAATTCATTTTTCTTTGGCCCGTCACTGTATATTTCGGTGATATAGCGACTTTTCGCAGTTTTATCAAAAATATTAATTAGATAATGCCTTCCCTGTCTCTGTCAAGGCTGAGGAGTTTGTTGCGGCACTTCTTTATTCTAGCAAAACTAGGAAGAAAGATCCAGCCTTATAATTTGTTGACATATTACTGATATTTTGCGTTGTATTGATATGAGTAAATGAAAATCTAATTTAGAGTTTTGTTTGATTGTACCCTTCCTATACACATACAAAAGTGATTACTGGACCGTATTATTGTTTACAGTTTCGTTAACAATTAATTATTCACTACCGCATCGGAAGGGTGGCAGGTTGTTGACACCGCTGCCCTCAGTCCACGGAATTTGGTAAAATATTGACCCTTCTCGATGCTTTTTTATGTTGTTTTTCTTCCTCTTCGTAATAGGGAAAACTGATTGTTTCTATTTTTCATCAAACGTTATCATTATAAACTCTTTAGGGTATTTTATTAATGTTAACTTATTAGTATTATTTTGCTGCGCTATGATAATCAAAATAGGCTGAGACGGCAAACAGACGGAATTACCGGCAGAAAAGATGAGCAAAAATAATTAATTATCGCAACTGAACTCTCACTAGCATTCCTAGCAATCAAAACGTCACTATTCCGATTAAATAATATCGATTAGCCGTCAATCAATTCGATGATAATAGCCTTCGTTTTGATTCGTCAAACAAATTACTGGCATCTGGGTCACGCACGAGGAGTGTAAGTGTAAGGGCTGCTTGAAGCTTCGAAGTCAAAACATGGCCCAAAGGCCGAGGTTTTTAGTTCACGGTATTAAAATAGGTCGAATAGCCGGCTAGTTTTATTGTCAAAAGAACTGTCTGGCTGCAAAGAGGTTGCTAATTTAATTTGATTTTTGAAAATAGAAGCCGTCTACGCGTTGATTGATGGGAAGTTTTTTCAGATCAAGGTTTTGTATTTGTTTAGCGTGTTGTATGCGTTCTATAGACAACCGGTACATTTTACGAAATGTAGTAGTCGTTATTAAAATTAAAGTTAGACAACCAGACAACATTTAAAATTGCATGTTTTGTCGCATTCACTTTTCTTTCAATTGTTTTGCATAACAACGACCTACAGTTTAAGCCAAATCATCTAGATATTTAATTAGTAAGGAACCAGGTATTTTATCACACATTGACGTGAATATAGGCTCTTCTTTTACTTGGTTATCTTGGATTAAAATGATGCTTTAAATATAAATTCAGTAAAAAAGTAGATAGGCAAGCTAATCATCAACTTTAACCAAAACATGGAAGCATCTGTACTTATTCACACAGCTACCTTGACCCTTGACTTTAAAATTATATTGGCCAAATTGCTGTCACCAAAATTGCTACTGAAGTTGCACAATCATACAAAATAATATGCAAATTATTAAAAATCGTGTCCATTGACACAAAAAATATGAATCATACTTTGTAGTTCCAAGTTCAACAGTCAGAGGGCGCTGGCCGTCACGCGCATGCGTAGAACACCTGCTTTGAGCGGGAGCCACATCTGTCATTCGATCAAAAACCGTGAATTTAATTTTGCAAGCCCTCAATTTGTAGATACATAGTATGTAATTGTAATTGCAGCTAACAATACGGCTGAAAATAAAGGGAATGAGTATATTATACCTAATGAGTTTTAACTATGAGGTATCTGTTTTCCCAAAAAAATGTATCGCGTCACTTAATTTCCCATCTGTATTAAGATTATCGCCATCATAAAATTATGCAATACGTAGGTACTTGCCTTAGTAAAAAGTTAAAACATGCAACCTACGTCCCTGATAAGGGATAACAGGATGTCATTATCAACATGATCAAATTGAGTATCGTGTATATTTTTCCTTACAGTATTTTTTGTACCGAAATCTTTGATCAGGAATTAAGTACAAACAACAGCAGGTCAACGTATACGAATCTGCCAAATATTACCAATCGAAAATTAACCTACCCCCTTTGCGATAAGGTTGAAAATCGATTGCAGAAATTTGACAGATTGTGGTAACTTGATGTGCTGTTGTCTGTACATACCTAAACCTTTGACCTCACGCAACAATTAAACAATTTTTTTCTAAAACTAATTGATTCAATTATATTCGCATCTTTAGTAAAATATGATGATGCGTACGCTACGGTTCGTTGGTTAGCACCACAATGACGTGTCAGTCGCGGTTCGGTGCTCGACACTTTTTGATTTACTTGTTTTAATTAGTGCATTTCCATTTGCATACGTCATTATTATTTTACCATTCCCGTCAAATAACTTCGTAAAAATAGTAAAAATCCTATAGATAAACCAAGTTTGAATTGTACCTACTGAACTAGTACACCTGGAACTTCTTCTTATCGAGTAATCTGTAGGTTCAATCACCTAACCAGCTCTTGTCAAATCCGCCGACGTGGAATGTAACAACGACTGCTACAGTTGCGTGCCCTCCCAGGCACGGGGTGTAACACCTCAACTTCCAGAATCTAGGCTGCTTTGTGAAAATTTCTAAAACCCAAAAAGCGATTTCGGCTCGACTTGGGTGTCAAACCCGAGACCTGGTGCCCAGCACTCAGCACCAAGGCAGTTGCAACCTGGTACTAAACTGATAGTAAATAAGTGTATGAATGAGTTTCCGTTTACGTTTGTACCTAGATTTGATTCTGATTTAGCTATAAAAACGAATTTGTCACAAGTTACATATAATATGAGGTATACGCTATAGAAGCTTTTTTCAGCTTATCATTTAGCCAAGCAAAAAATCAGAGAAAGGACACAAGAACATCATATACGTCACTGACGTCATCTTCTAAGCAATGGAAACGGCAACTGGTTTTAGACAATAGCACCGCGTATCACTTCCCGTTCCTGCTTCAGCACTCGCGATTACAACTGCTATTATTTAATTTTGGACACATCCTTCAAGAAAATCATATGAATTCATAACTTTTCGACCGTAAACTAAACTAGCTGTAAAGTATTTGTCATTAAATGTGAACGACATCTGATGGGCACGTTATGCTTCGCTGCTGCTGTGATGTGACCTGAAGCCTAATTCTATGATGTCAACTTTCAGCTTGAAAGAGAGGTGACACTTAAATATTTTTTAGCTTGTAAGTATACCTTTGAGGCATACCTGTGTGGGTTGCTGGCGAATGGGAAGCCGGAAGGTGTCTTTTGCTTTACATAGAAGCCTGAAAATGAAGTTAATGTTTTTAAATTCTTGAGTGTTCATGTCAAGAGTGGATGGGTGAATTTGAGAAAACTTCCAGAGAGAAAGAGTTTTTAAAAATCTTTAACTCAATAATGACTGCAGCCCACAACACCGTAGAAATCAACCCATCGTTACAAGTTACCGAAACTAAGCTTACCAAAGTTTCTATGTACAGACGACAGCAGGTCAACTTACCCGAATCGGTCCAATTCTACCAATCGAACATTAAACTTCCACTATTGTAATAAGGTTGAAAACTGATTGCATAAAGACAGATTGTGGTATCTTGAAGTGCTGTCGTCTGTACCTATTACAGGCGCAATAAATAGCTGAAAATTATCGAATAAACTTTATTCACATTCCTACAATACATTTTCAGACATAGCATTGTTTTGTGACCACATGATCACTATCATCTGGCCTTCACTGACCTGATGGACAAAGCCTTCGGAGGCCTTCATAATACGAATATGGAGGACTTTACGCAATCGTAATAACATAGTTTGAGTTTTTACATCCTGCAGTGTTACTGATGACAGGAATTAATATGAATCCGCTCATTATAAGTAAGTTGACTGACCGTAACCTTATTTCTTTTAAGAGTACCCTATGATGTCGTCAAGACAACTACTTGTATCAGCAGTCCCCTACAGGGTTAAGAGTAATTCGCACTACAAAATGCTGTTTCTACTCTAGCGAAGCATTTCTTCCTTTCACCTTCTATAAGATTCTGTTATTACCAGGAGATCAGAGAAGAAAACGACACATTAACTCAGGAAATTCACACAAGGAATTCTGCCGCAAATATTTCTGTTGCCAAATACAGTGAAAAGAAGGAAATTAATAAAAGTGCTTGTCATCATCATCTGCCTAGCCTTTTCCCAACTATGTTGGGGTCGGCTTCCAGTCTAACCGAATGCAGCTGAGAACCAGTGTTTTACATGGAGCGACTGCCTGTCTGACCTGCACAACCCAGTTACCCGGGCAACCTGGCACCCCTTGGTAAGACTGGTTGTCAGACTTCTGGCCTTCTGACTACCCGTAGCGACTGCCAAGATGTTTCAAATGACAACCGGGACCACAGTTTATCGTGCCTTCCAGAAACACGGAAAGAACTCGTAATGACAAGATGCACCCATCCACGGACCGACTGCGCCAAGCGATGCTTAACCTTATGATCGATCGATCCGCGCGGCTTTGACTTAGCCACGAGCTCTTCTTGCTCGTAATATGAGCCTTTTATTGAATGATCTATCTATAAACGTAACTTAACATATTTTTTACAGGATTCCGGATCTTGTGAATTTGTAACGCGTAACGAATCCAATTAATTTCTTACAAAGTATACGATCTTGAGACACAATGGAAAAACCAATTGACAGCATCCTCAGAACTAATGTGCTGTTTCAAATATAATTAGCATGCTAGTTTGTCTTCATGTGTAAACAGTTTTTTGTAAAAAAATATTTGTATTTGCTTGAAATAATTCGACTTTTGACTTTTGGAAATCCATAGCTAACACAGAAAAAATGGACCATTATTGATGGATGACGTAGATACCATAGATACTTACAATCAAGTACCTATGTATCATAATAAAAGCATTCAATAATATGTGGCTTTCATTAAAAATTACGACTCATTATAGTGTACAGTAACGGCTTAATCCATGGAGTTCAAATTACAACCTAACCGAACAGAGCTCTTTGACCTCGTTAGATGACCCCATATTTCGGAAAACGAAGTCAAAAAACTGTCGATCAATTGTGCAGGATACATGGTACTACCTTCACAATACCGACCCAGTAGGCCCTAGGCGGATGAACACAAAACAACCAACGATCACCATAATTATTTTATAAGCGGGGGACGCATGCGCTGTGGCCAGTCCGCCATAACGCGCCCGCGCATCCACCGGCGCATAGACACGAAAATATTTACAAAGTACTTTTTATATTTCGAAACTTTTTCCAATATGTAAAAGTTGGTAAAATATTTATTTAAAAGTAAAATAAAGTTTTTTTATTTAAGTTTTCTTTTCGGAATAAGGACTTAAATTATGAACTTTACAGATTTATAGTTAAGTTTTAAACAAAATGGAACGGTTTGTGATTCTGGTGAGTTTAATTTTACTATTACGAAAGCTTAAACAAAGGGATTTCATTCCATGTACTCAGATATAGATAAGCAGAAGCAGAGCTTTGCTACAGGAGAGCTTTTTATAACCTCTTGCTTGGTGGATTTTGTCCTTTTTGCATCATTTGTGTAGTGGTTCATCAAGGCAAGACCAGTTTTCGATTGAGATGAAGCTCTATAAATAACTAAATTAGGGCAATTTTAAAGGGACTCTCAGGGTCTTCATTCCAATTAATTTGTAGAGGTATCATTGTGCTACAAATGATGTTATCATACTGAGCAATCAACTTAAGCTTCAATTGAAAAGGAATTGACAGAAACCTTACTTAATTAATATTTCACTTTAATATTTTGTGTATTGTCTTAAATAAAAATATTTTTGCACACATTATTTTTATGTCGTTTACATACTAGTCCTTCATATTTTCGAATAAGATTAATCATAAAGTTAAGCTACGCTTGGCACGGTCGGTCCGTGGATGGATGACCATCTTGTCATAACAAGTTCTTCCGTGTTTTTAGTTACTTGCAGGCTTGCATCCAGATAGACTGGAAGCCGGCCCCATAGTTCGGAAAAAGGCTGAGCAGACGATATTCCTTTTGCAGTAAACCTCCGTTATGTCCAGAGAGATTATTTGAATGGCTTTTCCCATAAAATTAACAGTACCTAAGCAATTAATGTAGGAGCCACAATAGTACGTAACTGTAAACGTGTAGCTTTACATATTGTACGGGTATAGTATGATGCCGACGAGAGATCAAGACATGTGGACCACTGGACTTGATTAATGTCTCAAAAATATCAGTTTTGCGGTTAAGGTTTATTTCTTAATTATTGACGTATTTACAGATCGTTTGACTTAATTGTTATGTTGGTAATTTCATGTCTATTTATGTATCTGAGGCCAAGTTCACCGACATAAACTTTTCCTGAAACAAATGTTAACTATGAATTTTAACGTAAAGTAATCGGAGTAAACAGTTCATTTGAGAAAAACGGTCGTTTGTGTTGTATGTTAACTTGAGCCTAAATACCAACCTAAAAGTGGAACCTACGAAGCAGGGTCGTAATATTCAAAACATAACCCAACATTCTGCCGAGTTCAAACTTCTGGCCTTTTTTAACGAGAAAGAATAAATGGGTGGTCTAACATTGATAAATTATACCTTATTGCTGAAATTTGAACAATAACATACTTGCGAAAGGTTTTCTAGACTTAAAGAAAAGTGGTCGATTGATTTGTTAACGAGATTAAAATTACATATTTTTATTTGATTTTGACAAATTGCTAGCTTGTTTATTTTCCAAATTTTCATCTCTACAAACCTTATAAGCAGTACTTAGGTAATAGCAAAATGTGGTAGGGTCGATATTATCTACATTAAAATAATCAGTATTTAAAACCGTGGATTCTATGAATGAATAAGTTTTAAATTCAGAGGAATGTGACGCTTATTTTATACAAAATTACGTAAATTCCATGTCATAAATTGGTAGGCCTGCAATGCCAATCTTTTGTCTCCATTAGTCCATGGTTCGCTCACAATTATAAACAGATTAAACCAAACGGATGTGTTAAACAATGCAAGCAGCTCACCAGCTAAATTGTGTGTTTGTTTTATTATATAATTTGTTATATTTAGTCCTAATTCCACGGAAACAACCTGTATTAATGTAAATGTAGATAGCCTTGGTTTTAAGGTCGATATGTAGAGCTTAAGGTAACGCACGTCACGCTTAGCTAAATTTTATTTGATTTTATTAGACCCTTTCTCGCGTTTCTTTTAAAACCTAGGCCTTTTTCAAATTCCAATCTTTCACGATTTAACAAAACTATTGGTTATGCCATTTATCGATTATACCTCACGACCGGTTTTCATAACTTATACCTAATTATAATCCATGACTTCACTTGCTTGCTAGAGATGGAATTGTCACATAGGCATTACTAAATGGAGTTCATGCCACAGTCTTATGTCTTGAAATTAAATGAGATAGAAAGTTATTGAACTGTGCAGATAAATGGCAATTTTTCACAAACGTTCAGTAGAAGAATCTTAGCACATTTTTTACCGAACGTGACCTACCAAATTCACAATGATCACCAAAATCACTTATAATCTCTCATTATAAGGTCAAATTATTGTTTAAAACCACAAATATATGCAAAAAAATCACCATCAAATTGCTCGTACCATGGTTATGACCTTTAGAAACAATGGTACGATATCACATTACGATCGTGTACAAAGAGAAAACTTCAACATGAAGGACACAACCTAATTTTGTTTGTTTCGATATAATTTAGTACAGGAAAATGCTCAAGTATTTTTGATTTCTGATAGTGATAACGCATTGTTGCATTTAATTTTTTGAAAACTATACGGAGATTGAAGTGAACAAGACCAGAAAGGGTGTAAATAAAAAGCATATGCTGGTCTTAAAAAAAAGTTGTAACAAAAATTTTGAAATATGCAAGCGTAATCACATAATTCCTGGTACATTATGAAAAGAACTGATCAAAAATTATATAGATCGTGAAATTCCTTCATTTATAATATCAGGGTCAGTTTCAGGGGTTCAGATAGAGTTTCTAAATATCTTTCTGTCACTTGTGCCATAGAAATGTTTTTAATTTTATTACTTTTCTATGACATGGTCTGTTCAAATAGCTATCTGGAATCTATTTGAAACTGGCCTGTGAATCTTTTAGACTGATCACATCATAGTTCAAAAGGTAACAAAAAATATACACAAGCCGGTCGAAATAGGAAGCATGACATTCCCATAAAAAAATATATTAAAACGTAAATTACTCGTTAACAAGATACATTTCAAAGACAGACGAACAAATTACACAATTCATATTTACATTACAACAATTACGTCCAGTTTTTCACAATACATGGCTACTTATCGACGCGGAAACGGCTGCACAAAAAACGATGAAAACAATCCGTGCGCATAGTTAACGTAGCATGATATTGACTGATCTGATAAGATAATGCTTGATGAGTAGGTAATATTGTATTTATTAATGTAGCTCTTTTGTTCGTGGTTTGTTATTTTTCATTACAAAAAAAGTCATTTTATTCGACGTTATGCAAAAAAAAGTTTAATTAAAATAAATATGGTAATTCACTTGTTTCAGGGTCTATTGGCCTTCGTAGTAACCTGTCTACACTATACTTCAGCAAAAGAAACAGTCTTATCAGAAGTACTAACTCCAAAACTGAAGAACAGACAGACAAACTAAAGAGACAGAGCAGAGTTACTACGACTAACAGATATGGAGCCCAAGACCCATATACGATAGACTAGAGTACGCCAGACAAGAATACGACAGACCTCGCTGCGGCCGATGCGACGATCGCAGGGACGACGACGACTGACTACGACAACGCGACCGATACGACGACGATAGACGGGGACCAACAAGCCAACATACGGTAGCAGATATGACAT
>NWSH02000525.1:1559816-1576812 GCA_002382865.2 Heliothis virescens | reverse complement strand
CCGCGCCAGTTCAGTACGGCGCCAACTCCCGCGGAGTTTCCATGTCAGTCGCCACAACGCTGGCCGTTAGCGATACAAAACTTTTTTAAACTTAGAACTTACTCAAATTTAAAATTAAAAATTGAGCGGCAAAAGTGACAAGTGGAATAGCAAAAAGTTAATTTTTCGGAGTTGAAATTCTTGCAAGTGGACCTCGAAATATATGTGTTGTAGATAAGAAGTGATAAATAAATCGATAGGCACATGTTGTAAGGTGTATTGCAGGTTATTTTTCGTGTTGTGATGCACCGTGGGGTGTCGAATGTTTTGGAGTAAGCAAGTTTCGGTTTGAGCAAGGTGAGTGTTGTATCTTTAGGGGTCATTGACTTGAACTTTTTCAGGCTGCTCACGATGCGAATTCATCCGATGATTTTGGCCGGCACCGATTACGATTGTGATTGAATCTTGGTTTTTAAGGCTGCAAAAAAATATGACTGATGGTAATTTTTGTTTAACTTATACACAGACTGTTGTGAAGTTATTAGACAAGTTTACTTTAGTTATTATTGAATTTCGTTCCATAAGTAGGTAATGATTTTTGATCATGATCAGTAAAATCTGAGGCAATTATCGGGATTTCAGAAAGATCTCCTTTGAATCATTCTTCGACTTCATCAGCTGGCTATTCTTCAAATCAATGGCTTTCATGACGATAAGGCTGGGTCAGCGAGAATCCGTAAGGGTGAAGTTATGTTATCATTTACCAATACGGTCTTACATGTTATCCTGAGGTTAGACATTGAGATCTAACTTCGTCATTACGGATATTCCAGCCTTCTTAGAAGTGCCACGAACCTCGTCACACTTATTGACCTAAATCGGTTAAAAATTCATTAGAACTTAACGACGGGATTTTCCACCTATTGGTGATAGGAGTGGAATTCGTTATGTTTCTACTTAAAAACTTGAATAGGACTCATAAGCCCGCAAGGTAAAGTGAGGCAGTCTGTATAGCCTTTGTGCTAGAAGACGTCATAATGTTTTCTAGTATTAGCCATCATCACTTCCTTCTCTGAGTAGGAAATAAATGCACCTAATAGTAAATTAAATTATCGTTATGTGTTAGACCCTGATTCTTTCTCTTCCCGTTATACCTTCGTGTTCTTATTCGTGGGTATTAACCGCTTGCTGGGTGGTACCCTGCTTGGATATAAACACTGAAGAGCCACCACTACCAGTTCTGGTTTCATAGCAGATAATAGAACATGACACAGAGACCCGGATTAGCGTTGTTTGGGAGAGGACTAAGTTCAGTAGTGGACGGCAGTTAGCTGACATGATGATGATGATGAATAGACCATGAAAGAGGCAGAAGCAATGAACCTTAGAATTATAAATGCACTATCTCAGGAGTTTTCTCAAACATCTATTCGCAACGATATCCAACGAGTCAATAATATAGGTTTGTGATTCATCATGTTTATTCGTTAATGTAAATATTTTAATTAGTGATGTCATATTCGTTCTACGATGTCATTGTTACCAGGCCTCATAAGGATTTCACTAAGAATTGTTACGATTAGCTCGAGGTGAGCCAGGAACAAATATAAATAATGACTGGTGAAGGATCTTTATAGTAAAAGTGGAAATCCATTGATGTACTGACGTCATATTTTATTAGCGTGTTGATATACCAACTGTATATTAAAATAAAGATATAGAAATGTCAGATTTAGTGACACAGGAAGTTATCAAAAAAGCGGAATATTTTACAGATGACGAGTCTTTATTTAAAGCAAATACTTAAATATGTCGGCGAGAATTCTTATTAGAATTTGCATTGTAACGAAATTAGGTAGGTAGTCTGAATTTAGATTTGTACCTGACCTCTGACCGATATAATAATTTTGTAATCCTCTGTCAAAATACTGTCTCGGAGGTATCGATCAAGATCCTTGTGAAATATCGTCCAATGTCTACTATCTTAGCATTACAATATTCGATCAAGACGAGAAATTGTCTAACGGCCGTTCCCAATATTCCATCTATCTTTTGATTTGCTTACTAGAGATAGGAGTTTGACATTACTTGTATGGGGCTCATGTCAAAGTTCTATCTCTAGTAAGCAGATCGAGAGAACATTATGTTCACCAATAGCTCTATTATAGTTCTGATCATCTTTTTAGACCATTTCAATGGGTTCCACTGAATAATATTTGTGTTGCAAATGAATTATTGAAATGTTATTGACCAATTTGAGCGTGTAAGCGGTGTTTACTCAAATAGATTAGACTCTATCCATCTATTAGTATCTATCATTACTACTGTGTTCAATTAATTGATCTTTTTTCACTATGAATACGATCTTCGGCCATCTTTACTTTAAAATGTTCATAATTACTCCGGACTTTGAAATCAAAGCTTCTTTTCAATTAAAGGTCATCCAGAAAAAAACAGTGATATTAGAATATCTTATATAGGTATAAGAAAATGATTTAAATTCATGGAAACATTATTCCAAACTGTCAATATTCTAGCTAAACTACAGAAATTAAACTTTACAGCGCAGTAAAATCACGATCATGTCTCCGCAATAACATTACCAACAAGCGTAAACTCTAAACAACTCATTTATAAGCATATTCGTTCGGACACGCAGATTCTCTGAGGAAAACGTAAAGAGAGATTTACGACATTTAAGGCAAAAGGCAATAAAAATGTTTATTGGCAATGGAATGAAAACTATTGCATATTAAGGTGAATGCGACCACTAGAAGCGGGAAATTAAAATATAAAATGGTTTTTTCATGTTTTTTCTAAGTTAACATTCAATATGAGACGTGATCTTATGATTGGCGGTTATAATATCCCACAAAGTAATTTCTGATGCCCTTGTTTAACCCCGAAACTTCTTACAATTTAAATGTAACTGTAAAAAACTGTTTATTGCGAAATATCATAGTTTATACAGTTACATTTTAATTGTAAGAAGTTTCGGAGTTAAACAAGGACATCAGAAATTACTTTGTGGGATATTATAACCGCCAATCATAAGATCACACCTCATATTGAATGTTAACTTAGGTAAAACATGAAAAACCATTTTATATTTGAATTTCCCGCTTCAAGTAGTCGAATGCACCTTAAGAGGCAACGCATTGCCTGCACGCAGGGTTATTGTAGTTACAGTATAATTACACTGGCCGTATGAACTCCCTGACCTCTGATATTTAGCCGTTGAATATACACTTCTTAGTTCGGAACTTTATCATCTGCTTTTGATCTTATCGTCTTTGTATTAAGATCAAAGTCCACGATGTTTTTATATCGATATTTCTTTGAATTAGTTTAATTGTTAACCATTGTTTGTATTTTTTTGTCTAATCAGAAAGTCTGTTCGATATCCGGCTCAAGTAATCTTTTTATTTCTAAGTATAGGCTTGTTAATTGATGTCTCAAATACCAAAAATCTATTGTGAAGACTTTTATAAATTGTAAAACGTGTGAGATTAATCAA
Organism: Heliothis virescens; assembly: GCA_002382865.2. NCBI lineage: Eukaryota > Metazoa > Arthropoda > Insecta > Lepidoptera > Noctuidae > Heliothis > Heliothis virescens. The sequence continues at coordinate 1,573,316 of NWSH02000525.1, read as the reverse complement.
TACCCTCTTTCCTGACCACAGTTTTATTATCTAAAATTATTATCTAGGTATTCATAATCATGTGCATTTTGGAAATCTATACTTATATTACAAAGCTGAAGAGTTTTTTTGTTTGTTTGTTTTACCAGGAAATACTGGTCCGATTCGAAAAAATCTTTCAGTGTTAAATAGCCCATTTGTCGAGGAAGGCTATAGGCTACTGTTTATCCGGGTGCGCCGAGTAATCCCATGGGACGCAGGTGAAGTCGCTGACAGAAGCTAGTTTCTAATAACGGTTATTAGAAATGTCTAGACCAATTTCTAAACATTTTTATTTTACAGGAAGTTTACCCAATACAATAGTGATTGAAACTCCGTAATATATCTTCGGCGTACCATAACTATATATGGCAATATTTTGCTATGAACCCGGTGTAAACAAGATGTTATTTATCACTATAAAATAAAGAAAGCCATTGTATTGGCGACGTAATGGTCTGAGTCAGACCACACCGAGGGCACTCCTTTCAATGCCAGCCAACATAAATATGTTTGTTTTGTATGTTCAGTTTTCTTTATTGTCGAAAGAAATCTATTTTAAGTGTGGAAGATTATTTTTAAATAAGTATTGGCATTTTGGGATCTTCTTTAGTTAAGAGGGTCCCAAAACCTTTGAACTTTGAAGATAATTCCCAAATTCCTTAAAGTGCTATGTTTGAAGAAGCATTTGACCGAATAATATCTTATCCATACAATTTTTTTTTGATTTTTGTACCCCTAATGGCTCCGAAATTACTGAACCGATTAAAAACATTCTTTCACTTTTACAGAGTAGCTTCACAAAGCTACTCTGTAACCGGATGACATCCAAACTATCCAAACTTCCAAACTAATATTATAAATGCGAAAGTAACTCTGTCTGTCTGTCTGTCTTTTCTTCACGCCTAAACTACTGAACCGATTTGTGTAAAATTTGGTACAGACATAGTTTGGAACTTGAGAAAGGACATAGGATAGTTTTTATTCCAAAAAATAAAAATAAAAAATAAATTTATTCCGGACATACAGCGCCATCTATTGTTCAATTTCGTACTATAAATGTCGAGCTGTTCCTATACTCCGTAGATAGATGGCGTTGATCTCATTTTTGAAGAGATCCCGCGAGATCGGGAACTATGTGGTTAAAACCAAAAATTTGCCGGAAGTCACTATTCCACGCGAACGAAGTCGCGGGCAAAAGCTAGTAGGGTATATTTTTCCCGGGTACGGGAAATATTTTCTACTAGCTTCTGCCAGCGGCTTCGCCCGCTTCCTGAGAGAACTATTTCCCTTACCCGGATAAAAAGTAGCCTATAGCCTTCCTCGATAAATGGGCTATCTAACACTGAAAGAATTTTTCAAATCCGACCAGTTGTTCTTGAGATTAGCGCGTTCAAACAAACAAATTCTTCAGCTTTATAATATTAGTATAGATAGATCGCGGGTTATATTAACTCTAGTATCACATAAAAGTACAAGAGCCGTACCTATGATCGTGACAATATTTACAAATATGAATCCATTAAGTGCATTGACCAACCCATTAAGCAGGAAATTATCTTTTAAATAATAATGGTGCTTAACAGATTATAGTACCTAACGGACAATAAATGAGATATAGAGTGCTATCAGAGCTAATAGCCGGCAAATATCATTAAAGAGCCGGTTTTCTCTCAATTATATTATATCATGCGTAGGATTATATCTGTTACTAGCTCCTGCCAAAGGTTTCTCCCGTGTTCCGTGGAAACTACTCCGCGCACCTAAATAAAAATTAGCCTAAACTTTCCTCGATAAATAGGCTATCTAACACTGAAATAATTTTTCAAATCGGTCCAGTAGATTCTGAGATTAATAACGAAGAATGAACACAGTTTTAACTAACTTTGCAATACGTATTACTCTGGTACAGATATAGAATAGATGAAGGCGTTTTTACTGTTACTATAAGTATATATACATTATACTATATATATACTTATAGAAATACTATATATAATATTTCTATAAGTATATATTTTATAATTTATTGTATAGTTTAACTCTTAACTGTCAGGGGTCCTCAAAGGCTTGTGTGTGCTGTGTGGGTCGATATATCTGTTATGTTTAAACTGTTTGTCACGATTGGTTAAAGTCTGAGTGCCTGTTTGCGTTATCCAACCGCGGGAAATAGTCCCCTTAGGACGCGCGTAGCACCAGGGTAAACCTAGTTCCAAATAAATGTATAAGTGAGGGCCAATTTCACAGGTTCCAGATAAAATTCTAGATAGCCATCTGATGTAGTCAAAATTAGTTAAATCATTTCTATGACATTATTTTTCAAATAAATACAGATGAGAGAGAAACTTTATCTCGAAGCTGAACCTGGCCTTTATAATATTATATGTGTTACTTAGACAGATTAGACCTACACTTAGAACTGTCAAGTGCATCCTAGTTATATTTATAAACGCAACTATCTCATGCATAACTAAGCAGGTACAGTCGACAGATAGTTTACCTACACAAATCTGTCAAATTTCTGCGATCGATTTTCAACCTTATCACAATAGTGGAAGATTAATGTTCGATTGGTAAAATTTGACAGACATGATAGATTTTGGGTACACTGATTTGCTGTCGACTGTATTAAAGAACTGGAACAACTGGGCTCTCTCTACAGGCTATGCAAATATTAGTTTCATACATGAATCGATAGTTTAGCCACTGCAATGCCGACAAAAGATTTTGTTTTCACACTTGACCTAGTTGGACGTAAACCTTTTGTGCCTTCCTAGCTCTGAGTGTGTGCAATATTTATGAGCAAGTAGTAAGTACTAACTCGACTCTGGTATTGGTATGAAATTTATACTATATATTTTAGCTACAAGTTTAAAAAGTCGTGGTGGCCTAGTAGGTAAAGCACCAACCTCTCAAGTATGAGTGTGTGGGTTCGATTCCAGGTCAGGCAAACAAATACTAATGCAACTTTTCTAAGTATGTCTTACACACCAATGGCTGATTAAAGGTAAAGGAAAACATCTCGAGGAAACCTATAAAGTCTGAAATCACCAACCCGCATGAAGCACGCTTAATCCTTCTCTGTGTGAGAGGAGGCCCGTACCCAGCAGTGGGACGATAAAAAGGCTGATGATGATGATTTACATAACAATAAAGCACCGTTCATGCTTNTCTAAGTATGTCTTAGACACCAATGGCTGATAAAAGGTGAAGGAAAACATCTTGAGGAAACCTGGACTATAAGTCTGAAATCACCAACCCGCATTGAGCAAGCGTGGTGATTAACGCTCAATCCCTCTCAATTTGAGAGGAGGCCTGTGCCCAGCAGTGGGACAGTAAAAAGGCTATTAAAAAAAAAAAAAAAAAATTTTAGCTACTGGCTTTTGCCAGCGGTTTCACCCGCGTCACGTGGGAACTAGTGCGCGCTTCGGAATAAAAAGTAGCCTATAGCCTTCCTCGATAAATGGGCTATCTAACACTGAAATATTTTTTCAAATCGGACCAGTAGTTCCTGAGATTAGCGCTGAAGAGTTTGTATGTTTGAACGCGCTAATCTCAGGAACTAGTGTTCCGATTAAAAAAAAAATTTTTGTGTTAGATATTCCCGTTTATCCAGGAAGGCGATAGGCTATTTTTTATCCGGATGCGCCGAGTAGTTCCCACAGGACGCGGATGAAACCGCTGGCAGAAGCTAGTGATTAATATTTCTTGTCGTGCATGTAGCATGTACTGCATTAATATTATCGTAACGAATTTTATTTTATTATTTAGTCGGTGACATCAGTAGAGATTAGGCGTACTGGTATTATGAAGCTATATATTGCCGATTACGACCTTTTATAATACTGATAAGGATAATTGCATTTATGTAAAAAGTACTTAATATGAAAGTCGTTTATTACTGAAATGAAATTACTTACATTTTTTTTTAATGAGTTAAACTTATTTATTCAATAAACACGTTACATTAATTACATTTCTAAATATCAAATTAAATATATACACTTATTTACTAGATTATATTATAGAAAAGAGATATTTACAAAATAAAACTAAAAAAAAAACTATTAAAATGCATCAAAAACCTCCCCATCACTATCTACTGGGAGCAAATTAGGAGACAATATGGTGTTTTTTTTTTCAAAGAGGTTCAAACCTACAGACCGACATGATGTGTTGCTGGGGAAGTTTGTTTGCGCCACTTCTTCTCACATAGGACACGGTGAAGGATGGACGTAAAAATCATCTCATTTTGAAATTAAGTTTGACATAATTATGTAAATACAGTAAAATAACATAATATTTTAATTGTTTTCACAAAATTATCACCATTTGCGACGTAGCGTAGTAATGCGTAGACTTGCAAATTATCGTAAAACGTAAAATTTTAATGAGTTTAAATTACAAACATTCACGCTCTTTCAATGGATTGGTCGCGGTGAATATTACATTTATTTATGTAGAAACACCTATATAATTTACTATGTTTTGTCGATAAAAAATATTGAAATATCGATTAATGATAGCGATTTATGGCTGGGTTCGGAACACCTTTATCGATCGTGTGTATCGATAAAACAAAACATCTATTTAAAAAAAAGTTAGAATTATTCATACTGCGTTTAATTTGTACTTCAAAATTAAATAATTATTATTGGAAAATAATTTTAAAAGGCCATAAAAGACGTAATGTATGACTATTACTCGTATAACGGCCATTCCCAATAACCTATCTGTCTCTGGATTTGCTTACCTACTAGTGATAGAATTTTTACATTAGCCCCATACAAGTAATGTCAAATTCCTATCTTTAGTAAGCAAATCCGGAGATAGACAGAATATTGAATTCCGCAGTTAGTCGTTATGGTTCTTACTAACATCCACCCGCATTTTTACCCGCGGCCCGAGGGTACTACTTTGTAGTCTAAATATTATTTTCAAGTTTCATAAAAAAATATTCTATCGTTTTTACGTAAATAAAAGAACAAAATTTTGCAATGTTAATACTTATAAGTAAAATTTTAACAACTCTAGCCAAAACACGACTTAATAATAGTCGTCATGATCATAAAATAAAGAACAAAATGTCGTAATTAATGAAAACATTATGATTCACACACTTTACACAGCTGTAACTTCACAATTTATAGCAATCACTATAAAAATACTTACTTAGGTACTTACTAAGCAAATGTTATGTAACAAAGTCTTGGTGGTATAGAGGTTAACAAACCTGCACTTGAAGTAAGAGGTTACTGGTTCGATGTCATGTTGGTAATAAACGTGACATTTGGTTTTTATACATGTTTGTAATTAGGTAAAGTGTTTCTTCATTTTTAATAGCTTACTTAAGTAATTTAGTTTCGTAATTTTCTTAAATGTTTCAAAACATTTCGAAAGTTATTTGTAATCCCTATCTTAGGAGGTATCTTCTAGATAGCTAATTATATAGAATTGATACATACAAAGTCACCTCTAGCATACCTCAGGGCTACGTAACATTTGAAACATTTTTTTAATACGAGTTTAACTTAAGTAGTACTTAATAGTATAAACTAAGTAGTTTCTGAGATTAGTATATTTAACTAAACCTAATACATATTAAACTTTTGATGATATATTATATAGGTATATCAAAGCCACCATATTTTTTTCACAAAATACGGAATTTCCTTGTTAATACGAAAATGGTCTACCAAAAACAATAGTATCAACTTCTTTTCCGATTACCGCTACACATTGCAATAGTAACATGACATTTTATTGACATCCCAACAGTTCCCAGGAGATAATAATGGGAAATACTATGCGATAAAAACTACAATACTTTCCCATACTGTTGTGTTAGAGCATATAACCAACTGGACAAGGCAATGCCGTTCTTTCCTTCTGCTAAAGTTGTGAAAGATCGCTGGTCATACTCGTACGTATGTACAGACATGGGTGCGTAAAGTTTATGCTTGTGTGTGTCATGTTTAGGGTTGCGAACCCAAACGCTAAAGCAACACCCTATTGCTAAGACTTCGCTGTCCGTCTGTCAGCGGGCTGTATCTCGTGAACCATGATAGCTAGAGTGCTGAAATTTTCACAGTGATGTTTGTGTGTTGGCGCTTTAACAGCAATTAAAATAAGAGTTTTAAGAGCTTCCATGTAACAAAGGTATTTTTTATACGTAACATTTCAACAAAACCGGCCAAGTGCGAGTGCGAGTCCGACTTGTACTTGTTTTGTCTGTGAGTAGATTATCATATATGTTGCGTCGTCGCCCCCCGTGTGTCAATAGCAGTCAGACTTCTTCGCTAGGTCTATTATGTGTTCAAGGCTTCTCCAGTAGGTCGAAGGATCTAAGCCTTTAGTGCGTTAATAATGAACTGGGAAGGGGAAATAGCTACTGTGGATTCTCCACAACTTTGACATAGTTTTCCTTATGTAATTCTTATTTCTGATGTATTTATATACTTCTACGTAAGTGCCTATTTATATGTTTGGTGGTTTAAACAGGAAAGACGGGTAATACGCAGAAATATATAAATAGGTATGTACCTAATATGTTTTGGTGAAGAATTGTTATTTATAAGCACTAAATAATATAATTCTAAATATATGTATTACTTGGTACATTAAATTATTTCAATTTAATTCCTCAAATAATCATAAATATTACGACTATACATCATTTAATTTTACCCGACAAATACATTTTTACCAGCTTTTTAAAGCCGTATTTCTCGCTCTGTATTAGCTAAAGAGAAAATTGAATTGCAATACCAGGTCCTAACTACCATTAATTACCACAACTAAAAGAATTTCAAAGTATAAAAAATAAAACAACGTCTTAACGAAATTAAGTATTACCAATTACTCATAGCTTGCCTATCAAAACGTCTTCACACTTACGTATTAGAAGTTACAAACTTACTTGTAAGTACAGACGTCATCAGGTCAACTTTCCCGAATCTGTCAGATTTTACCAATCGAACATCAACCTTCCACTATTGCGATAAAGTTGAAAATCTATTGAAGAAATTTAATCAGATGGAGGTAAGCTGACCTGCTGGCTGTATACATGTAGTCATGATTCGTGAGTGATCAGCTAAGCCGTCACGTAGTCTTGAAGGATATGTGACATCATCCCGATGACTCAGGAAACACGAATTTTAAGCAACCAGGATTTAGCGATTATCTGTTTCTTGTGTATGTGTTAATTTCTTTGTTTACTGAAAAATCTTCATAATGAAATGACTTACGTAAATGTTTAGGCGTCTTAAGGCTAGTTTCACAGGTTCCATATTAAATTTAGATAAGTATATGACAGTTAATTCCATAGAAAAGTTATACTTAAATGAAATATAATTAAAACATTTCTATGGCATTACCTATCTATCAGATACTTATCTAGGACCTTATCTGGAACCTGTTTAACAGGCTCTTAAAATTAAGAATAAGCACAATAAAGTGTACCTACCTACTTTGTACCAATCGATTAATGAACTCCCTTCAATATTTTTTTTTGTACAGACAACAGCACATCAAGTTACCACAATCTGTCAAATTTCTGCAATCGATTCTCAACCTTATCACAATGGAGGTAGGTTAATGTTCGATTGGTAAAATTTGACAGATTCGTATACGTTGACCTGCTGTTGTCTGTACGTAATCTGAATTATTCCTTCTGTGCCCTGAAATAAATAAGTCATCTTTTGGAAATACCTAAGAATATTTTTGTCATATTATAACCGCTAAAATAAAAAATAATAATCATATTTATATTTCAGTTTATACTTAAAACTATTTCGTTATCACACTGGATGCAAACCCGCTGCGTATAAATTGGGAACTTCCAGGAAATGCAGGCGTTCACCGCTAGAGACCATGAAAAAAATTGGTCGCAAACTAATTGACAATGGATTAAAACTAGGCAGGATACCTCATGATTGTAATAACAGGGTCTTTGACTTTAGTTTAGAGCCAATTCTATTGCTAGAACTATCTTTTGGAGCTATTTTTTTTCAAGCAATAGTTTGTATCATATAAAATTGCTTTAATTGTGCACTATCAAAAGCCATAACATCCTCGGAAATAAATAATTAAATAAGGTTAAAATCGATAAATAAAACTAAGACCTAATAATGTGTACTACATTCTTATCCAATTACTCCCTAATTACCCTTTTTTGTCGTGAAATATTCCAAAACTATAGGCCCATTGTCATCTCTTTGGTCATAAACTTTATATATAAAATTAAGTCCCCTTCCAAAGAAAACTGCTTGATTAATTTCCCTCGCTTTGTCAGAAAAAATGACGTCATTTACAAGAATTACTAATAAACAAATCGTTGATGTATAAGTCACGGCATAAACTGCATAGGTTTATGACTGAACTTTGCATAGCGGAAGCTCACGTATGCAGAAGGATATAGACCACATAACTGCCCATCTATCTATGCAAATACATACGTAGCCAAATATGGACTGAAGTGAATTATCGTTAAGCTTAACGCGGCTGGAAAACTTATTAAAATTCAAACAATCTGACTGTCTTTTGTTATCCACTGAGGCTGATACTTATGTATACAATACTAGCTTCTGCCAGCGGTTTAACCCGCGCATCGTGGTAACTACTTGGCGCACCCGGATAAAATACAGCCTTCCTCGATAAATGGGCTATCTGACACTGAAAGAATTTTTCAAATCGGACCAGTAGTTCCTGAAATTATCGCGTTCAAAGAAACAAACTCTTCAGCTTTATAATATTAGCGTAGATTTTTGATCCCTCGCTTAACGTAGGATAAACAGAATAATATAAGGTTGTGAAGAATATTAAACGCAATAAATAAGTAGGTCTGCATGAGCTTATTTAACTGAACCAAGTTAAAATTATCTCATGTTACAGTCAAGTTTAAAATCCTTTCAGTGGTTTTCGCGTAAAACAGTATCAAACATACATATCTTTGCTATTTTCAAATTACAAAGCTTGCGAATGACATTGTCGAAATTTCATGAATTCTAAAGGAAAAGCAAACACTCACTGCACTGTTTGAACATAGATACTACCTTTAGTTTATGGTAGTTTTCCATTATCATCTTTAGAATTAAACTTTCCATGTCATTCTCCAGACTGCTTATATTCAGTGACAACTTTTCCACCAGGGAAACCATATTAACCCACTTAAGCATGCGGATGTCACAGTTCCTAATAACTATCATAGAAAATTCTAGACTGTTCCTAATGCATTTAGAAATCATCTCCTTAGTTAAACTAAGAACCGGTATTATGATGATTATGAAAGGTTGATGGAATCACGAGGTTTCTATAACCAAGTGTAGTCGTGCGGTGAATTTACATAAATATAATTTGTAAGAGATCTTGACGCTTATTTCCGCTTGTAGTCAGATTAATTCATCTACACTAATATTATAAAGCTGAAGAGCTTGTTTGTCTGTTTGAATATGTTAAAAAGGAACTACTGGACCGATTTGAAAAAGTATTTCAGTGTTAGATACCTCATTTATCAAAGAAGGCTATATTTTGTATAGGGTGCATGGAGTACTTTTCCACATTATGCGGGTGAAACCGCCGAAAGAAGCTATATTTATTCACAGCATACAATGAATTCCATAAACTGTATGACTATATGAATTACACACATTAGACGTTAAATAAGTTTAATTATTAGCTCAAAATTATCACAGGAAAATTTGCAACCAGTACTTAGGTATCAATCATCCTCTTCCAAGCGCAGCATCCCAATTAATTTGGGGTCGGCGCAGCATGTTTGCTTCTTCTAACTGCCGTCATCTCACAATTAACATTCTGCGTAGCCATATCAAGAACTTTACCATAAGTAAGTTATTTGTTGTTCCCTCTTCAATTCACCTCAATAAACCATCTCAAACAACACTTGAGTCAGCGCCATTCTTATGCTAAGTATGTGTAGAACATTAGTGTGTAATCAAAACAAATTGCCCACTCAATTTACCTTATGAGTAGCGATGTGACTGGACCAAGGACCTTGTTTAATTAAAACACTTCATGATACGTTCACGTAATTTTCATTTTGTGTTAGTTTTCCAATATTCAATTTTTGTTACCTATCCAATAGGTTAGACGACTTACGGCCGTTCCCAATAACCTACTATCTATCTCTGGATTTGCTTACTAGAGATATAATTTTGACATAAGCCCCATACAAGTCATGTCAAATTCCTATCTTTAGTAAGCAAATCCAGAGATAGATAGAATATTGAATTCCGCAGTAAAAAGATCTAATAAGTCTGTCTTTTAGATTAAACAAAACAAAAATATTGCATACATATTTTTTCGTTTTTCATCATCATCAACATCCGAACGTTGTCCCGGTTGCAAACCTTTCGGGCCCGGGGTCCGCTTTCCTGCACCTTAACTGTGTCATCTAAACAAATAATTGCTAAGCTATAGACATTTGAAAATTCCAATAATACAATCGTAATTTGTAATGACGTTATATTTTAGATCATTTGAATAAAGTTTACGAAATCTGCAGCATTAACGAGATACCATTTTATTTATGCAAGACGATCTTGAACTTAATTCGAATAAATAAATAGTTAATGATATTTTAAAATATACTGTTCAATGAATTTTGATCAAGCTAAACCTGACCTTTAAAAAAAAATACTAGAACATTACAAGAACTGTCTATAGTATAGACAGTTCTTGTAATAATTCTTGTAATAAAAATAGTAGTATAGACTCTATACTATCAACTTTTTGCGTTTTTAAATGGGGGATAGGCTCTGAGACTTTCTTAAGAATTTTGAAAAGTGAACTATAGTACAATTACGTATATATTGTTTGTGATAAGAAGTGATAGCATAGCTTTACATAATAGTCTTCCGTAATCAACAAATCCGGCAAGAATAAAAAAAAGTGCCCGTTAAATGCACGAAACCAAATATTCACAACAGAATATAATACATGTAAAGGAACCCGTCATTACCGTACTTCTAACAGCAGTCCATACCTAATACCTATGTACTTTTTTAATTCTAATAGCCCAAAATAATTTTCTCTAATTTCTGCAATGCCAACAACTGCACTATCACAATGACGTCACACAATTCGGACGTCATAATTCGGCGCCTCTCAGTCGGATGCGCTATGTAGGTCGGGCCGCGCCTTTAGGTGCGCCCTATGTGTCGACCTGTCGGTCACACGGATATGCTTTTGTTGTTTAAGTATTTGTATTTTTGTGGGTTTTCTAATAAATAATAAATTTAACAGCATTTTGAACATATTTTTAAGTTTTGATCGATAATAATGTATCATTTGCCTGCACTAGGCAGAACATGAGCTTCAGGCGTAAAATTTATTTGAGATTCTAGTGTTGATCTAGTAAGGTGTTGTAAAGGATAAAATAAAAACTATAATAGTTTTCTTTTTAGGTTAATCTTAAATTAATCGTAAAGCTGGTCAGTATCTAAAGTTAATAATTATCAAAAATAAGCACCCAATTCCTGAAAGAAAAGTATTTCAGCAAAATTGAATTATTATTTGTTTCAGTCCGTCATACAAAAATGTATGGTGTTAATTATGACTGCATCTATCGAGGTCGTTTATGAAATGATCATAAAAGGCCTGTATTTAATGTATGGCATATTGACTTTATTACACCCATGGGCATGGTGATATAAGAATATAGATAACGCATGCAACGCATTACAATGACAGTTACAACTTTCGAGTACCTAGAAAAGATTACTTAGAAAGGATCAACCTTTTCGGAAAACAATATTTCAGTTTTTTTGAGATATAATTTTCTTTCTTCTCACTTACCTTGATCCTCTATCAAATTAATTTTATGTAAAAAGATTTCTATCGCCGAAATTTAAGTAAGTGTAACAGCAATATAACTATGTTTAATAAGTCCCTTTGAGGCGCATTTTATATTCGGCCGTTGTTTTTTCAGTTTCATAAAAAAAAATACTTAAGCAATCTGATAAAATAATATTAATCTTTCCAACATTTTGTACAGCTTTCACATTAAATACAGATAGACATCAGTTTTATACCGTTAAGTGCTTAAAATAATATAAGATATATATCCGTAAAGGAACTGAAATGTGAAAGTGTACTTCATAAACCTGTGAGGCGTGAAAGTGCAGTGTTGCTCATAAATTGTACTCATAAGAGAACAATATACCTGTAAGCGTTCATTGATTAAGAACCACGAGATTTTCCTATCATTGTTTAATTATAGACTTAAGTTTAGATAGACTGGGGTAAAAATTGCGACTTTTTTGACGCATCAGACTAAATATTTCAATTTTAGAATTTGAAAAGTTATATTATTTATATATTTACATTAGATATTTATATGTACATTATTAACCTAAAAAAACTATACTAAGGACTAAACTAAAACGCATCAAATTTCAATGCTGTTGAAAGTTGCCTAGTGGAGCATTCTAACCTTTGACACAAACTTACTTGAGCACATTTTTTTTTATTTTAAATAAACATATAAAAGCTCTTGTAAACATCAAGCTATAGCAAGTTGTAAATAGGGGTGTTTTAAGTTTGATAGTTCTGTTTATATGTGTTTGTCTGTATACGGTTTCGTAAATCTATCATACATTACATTTCTTAACTAAAGAAAATACAGTGGCATGTATCTAAAGATAGCCTTGACGCTCATATTGTTATTTACTTGATGATAAACATATTTTAGATTAATGTACATTCGACGCACCCTAGGTGTTTAGCCTCGATAAAGCCTTCCTGACTGGCATTTTAATAGATTACAAGCTAGTAGTGCTAGTAGTATTAGTAAGTTAGTGCTAAGTAAGTGACTAAAACCTTTATAAACACTGGAGTCAATTAATTTTACAGTAACATCACACATTTTATGAAAATACACTACTCACAAAAATTTAAGGATATTTTTTCATGGACGATTTTCTTATGTGATGTTCAAAAAGCTGTATCTCCAAGGAAAATGATCGTACAGAAAAAAGAAAGCCAGCAAATTATAGGTTCAAGATTCTAGTTTTAAGACCGATCCCTGATTCTTTTTTTAAATCTCTAGTTTTGGTATAACACTAAAGAAATCAACGAAAGAAAAAAATTACAGAATTTTTCTCAACTTTGGAAAGCTACAAGTTCATAAAAAATTTTTTTTTCTTTATCTCACTCCAAAGCTTTTTTTGAAAATTTAATGCGCTTTCATTTAATGTAACCGGTTAGTTTGTACGATGATTTTCCAAGGAATGATTGTCAATCAAAGCAAAAACGATCTCGTTCACTTTGTTTATCAATAACTCTGTAAATAATGATTGAATAGAAAATCTAAGCAGAGTTTTGAAATCTACACAAAATTTCCAATAAGGAACCATGGATAGATAATGGCAGTACCACTTTTTTTGGAGTAATATCTTCGTTTGAAAAAAGGTCGAACAATGACATATTGAAGGATATTTGGAATACTTGCTGTAACTTTTGATG
>NWSH02000525.1:1506104-1550369 GCA_002382865.2 Heliothis virescens | reverse complement strand
AGTTTTCAAATCAAATCCCTTTCACCTATTCTCTGCTTATCTCATTTGAAAGATCTAGCAGACTTCCCGCTTTCAATGCATTGAAAAATTAACCAATATTTGTACTGCTACACTTAACAATTAACGACTTGCATAATATCTTACTAATCTAAATTTAATAATAGATGTTATTGAGAATTGGCTAATTCTAAACCAATTCTACAGATTACCTTCGATGCGCCATTTTGTAACATCGATAAAAGATGGGCACCTATTGGCTAATATGACATTCTATGTTTGAGGTCGTCTTGTCATTTATAGTTTGTTACAATTTTATAGATTCTAGAGTATTCTTTGTGAAGATTTGCGAAAGACTGTCCTTTTTAACCGACTTACCGAAAAGGAGGGGGTTCTGGAAACACTGAAAGGGATAAAACATTTTTTTTTCACATGGCTCTAGAAGTCGGTGGCAAAATAAACACAGTCAACAAACCTGCAGACACCGAATTCGAGAGCCATGTTAAAAGTTTTATTTTATCCCTTTCAGTGTTTTTTGTGAAGTCGGATTTGTCAGTGTCTTGTTCAATTTTGTGCTAGTTATTTTGCATTCATTTAATTTTGATGGTCACGATCCCCAATCTATGGGGGAACGGCTTTGATGATGATGATGAGTTTGCATTCTATGAAACGACAGGATTCCAGAAAAAGTAGCCTTCTACTATTATAATGCAAAAGTTTGTATTTTGTCTGTTTGTTCCTCTTTTACGCAAAGACTACCAAATGGATTTTGATGAAACTTGACAGCAATATACTTAACTTGTCACCAGTATCATCTGCCTAGCCTTTTCCCAACTATTTTTGGGGTCGGCTTCTAGTCTAACGTGTTTTACATGGAGCGACTGCCTATCAGACCTCCACAACCCAGTTACCTGGGCAACCTGGCACCCCTTGGTAAGACTGGTCGTCAGACTTTCTTTTCTAAGCTTGTCACCAGTATATCAGAATAATAAATGGCACTATCTGGGGGCGGGAAGTAATGTCTTAAGTAAAATAGTGTAAACGTAACAAGCAAATCGTTATTTTTTCTTCCAATATCATAGTTACATTTTTTTTCTTAACTTGAAGTTTGTCGTCATGGAGAAACATATATGTTAATATTCTTCCCTGTATCGATTCGTTCGCGATAACATGCCATATTCGCTGGAAACCCGACAAGTGTTATCCCGGCTTTAAGGATAATAATTAGTGGGTTTAGTCTAGATTTACCTGTGTTTTGGGTAAATTAATATTTTACTTAACAGCAGCACTTAATATAATACCCCATGTATTTTATGGGCATCCTTAAATTATGTTTTAACAAGCTTTTAAGGATGCTTCAGAAGGGATTATGAATCATTAGGTCGTGGTAGTCTTATCATCAATAGTCCACATTAGACTATTGTTCATCATCGTCAACCAGTCATTCTACATCTAAAGAAAGAGCTTTACTTCCAAATATTCTCAAGCCAAATATTCTGCTATAAATGGGTATACATATTAAAAAAAATATAAGTATCAGCAGGTCATCACTCCTTTTTCAATACATGCTAATTACTGAAAGCGAAAGTAACTCTCACTTTACGTCAAAATTACTGAACCTATTTTAAATAGAGATAGTCGTCTAGAAAGGATATAGGCTACTTTTTATCTTCTAACGCAGAAGGTGATAAGTGCATTAAAATTTTCAAAGTCTAACCAAGTAGTCGTTAAGGATCCCGCCGCACAGCCGAAAGAGTTACCGCGGCCTTAGCACACAAAGGGCTCCCGAAGGAACACGGTGGGTTTTAGTTAGTAAAAGTCTGACATTCCCTCACGCTGTCAACCAGCGGGAGGGGTCATCTGATGATTTCCCATCAATAAAAAAAACTATAGTCATTATGGATCAAAGTCGATTTTTCTTCTACAATACATTAAAATACTTTATTTCTAATGAATTGCTATAAAAGTCATTATGACAATGGTCCAGTACACACATGGTATGGAAAGAAGACCGGTTTCAGTCTTTGTGGACATCACAGAGTATGCTGTGACGTCATGACACCCGATCCTTTTGTTATGTTTAAGGACAGCGACACCTATCTTATGTTACATACGATAGTTTTTTGTTAAAAGTAATTTATTGTATCACGTTTATTTGTAATCTTGCACGTACATAGTAAAATAAATTACCAGTTACCAGACTGATTTGAGATTTTCTAGATTGCCAAATTCGACAGTAATTTGTGTAGCTTTTAAATACGTAATTACAATGACAGTTTTCTTTGTTATGATTATTATGATTGCATAGATATAGTGCAGTGCATATAACAGATTTCGTATAAATATTTCTAGTTCTTCTGTGTTGCGAGAGTGTTCAAAAGAGCTACCGCGGCCCTGGTACTCAAAGGGCTCCGGAAGGAACAAAGTTGGGTTAATTCTGTCGAAGTCTAACAGTCCCTCACGCCGAACCCACAGCGGGATGTTACCTAATGATTTCCTATACAAAATAAATTGTTGGCACTGTGTATTCACTCTAAATAAACTAGGTACAGTCACAGAATAATATATGTAAACATTTTCCAAATGGCGTTGTAACATGCTTAAGTTTAAATAACATTTGACATAATGGAAACAATATCACGATGCCATTGTATACTCCATAAATCAAGGAATTTACATTTCAATAAAAAAACTATTTCAATGTAAAAAAGAATAGATTATTTAGTAAACTATCGGCACATTTGTCATTCGGAATGCAACTATTCATAAAACCCTTTGAAATAATATTTGTTTAAGTAATTTTATGTTTTGAAACTTAACAATAAGTACGGAAAACAGTAACATTCTTTCCTTTAACCCATAATCAAAAACAAATAATACTTAGCCCCTATTTCCCAACATTGACGACCGATTTCCTAAAACAACTGTTTTATATGAATTTTCACGTTCAATTTTCAACGTAAACAGTTTTTAGGGTTCCGTACCCAATGGGTAAACGTGACCCTATTACTAAGACTACGTTGTCTGCCTCCAGACTGTATCTCATAAACCGTGCTAGCTAAAAAGCTGAAATTTTCACTAATGATGTATTTCCATTGCCGCTATAACAACAAATACTAAAAATAAAAAAATATATATTAATGGGGGTCGCCATACAATAAACGTGTGAAATTCAAGCGCTAATTATAACTTTGTTATTCATATATTTGTATGAAAAACAAAGTTATTTTTTGCTGCCGAAAAATGTTTATATTTTGGCTAGTTGTAGGTAATAGATTCATTTTTCATAGATAATGGTACGGAATCCTTCGTGCGCCAACTCGCACTTGGCCGGTATTTTAAGAAAACTGTCGTTTAAGTTGTCGGTGTACTTCGGCCTCACTATACTTAAATGTATGCAAAACAGAGTGTGACGCGTGCCAGACCGATTTCCTGCTAAAATACAATAGCCTAGAATAGAGCTATTTTCTTGTTAAGTACGCTAACGGGTTATTCAGGGCTGCCGTCTGAAGCAGTGGTTCTCAAAGTGCTTATGAACCTTTTGGGGTTCACGATGTTTGAGAGGGTTCGGGTTTTACTGAAAGTCAAAAATAACTTTGCATTTAAAATATAGTGTTTTGTTCTTAGGTTTTGGATTTCGTAAAGCCTGCAATTTGAGAGCTGTCGTAACGTTCTTCTTTGATCAGAATTTTAACTGTTTTCTAAGTACAATAAAATCTTTGATAATCTTTTGGATTTTCCTAAAATAATTTCTAGACTATTATTTATTTATACCTAAATGTATAAATATAGTAGTCTAGCCACAAAAATCTATAAAACTCAAAAAAAATCTTCATTGTAACTTAATATTTGCATTTTAATAATATAATATACATCTATATCCAATCGATCCGTTATATATTTTGCATATTGATTTACTACACTTCGGTGATATAATTCTGTTCAAACATAGGTCATATTAAATATTAAAATAATTAACGTTATAAAATTGATAACTTATAAAAGAGATACTTTACCATCCGTCATCTATATCTATTGTAATATAATAAAGAGGAAACATTTTTTTGTTTGTTTGTACCCTAAAGGCTCCGAAAGTACTGCACCGATTTGAAAAATTCTTTTCTCTCCCGAGTAACATAGGCTATATTGTATCCAAGTACGCGCGGTACTTGCACTTGCGGGTGAAACCGCGGGAAAACATCTAGTAATTTATATAAAAGAAGTTAATAAAATAGCGTATGAAAGTGTCAAGTGACAATCCTGTGTAAGAGTCATCTTTAATGTTGGTAAACAATAATAATTTTCTAAGTAAGAACTTAAAGTACTTTCACCCATTCTAAGCAAACTGCAATGTAGCGCGTCTAATGTTCTAGGAAGGCTACGTCTTAAGTTACGATGACGAGTACAGTCGGGAACAAAAGCGAAACACGTTAAAATATCACGCAGATATTTAAAAAAATACTCTAGTTTTCTGAATTCGTTTTACGAGCTCATCCTTCCTGCACAGACAGTAGCAGCCTTAGTATATACTTAGTGTATTTTTCAGGTGAAATTGGTAGAGTCAGCTGAAATAAAATAACTATACGGAAATTAGTTCAGCATCATCTTCGCTATTGCAGGAACCTACTACACATAACTTGTACGCCTGTGCTATGGTTAAAACATTGTGAGTTATTATGTTATGATGAGAGATAAAAATAATATCTGTGTGGCCAATATAAGTACTAACATATTATTCCCTCAAGGTGGTAGTAAAATAAAGTTTAAGTTAAGTACAAAGTTATGAAATTATAATTATAATTGTGCTGTTACCTGTACTTTCTCGTACTTAGCGCATTATTGTCAATTGTTTGTGAAGGAGAGTGGTGCTCAAAGCTTCTGGAAAACATTCTTAACCACAACTAATCAATAAGTCTTTAAAACAATTAATTTTAGTGTTATTTACCTTGTTTATGAAGTTTATTAAAACGGATAGGTAACAAATTTCGAGTAGAAGTTACGTCGATAAAATGAAAATGGGTCGAAAAAAGCCTGAATTGCTTCGTGAAAAGGATGGTACGGCCGTGCCGCTTTTCTGCTTGACTTGGCGGGGGCACCGCCGTGCCCCCTGATGTCCCTTCTTGCGCAGCTCAACCCTTCATGAGAGTAAAAGTTAACATTAAATATAGGAAAAGTTTAGTGTTTAGTTGAGCTCATGTTCGACCAATCATAATTTGTCATGTATCTGTCAGAATTTATAACTATTTCGGTACCTATTAATCCGTTAATTATTATTAAAACTCACCATAAAAAAAGTATATTACTTAACCGCCGCCCGCACGAGGATACTCTGACGTCATCATACCTTTACAATGTTTTATACGACTGCGGTTAAAACATTAAAGTCGGAAGGAATACATTAAAAAAGTACTTTCGTTAGGGTTAACCTACTGTGAAAAATTATTACACCTATTGTTATTTAACTATGTAAATTAATTATTGGTACCTCTATACTAGAGTTTTATATTGAACTAGCTTCTGCCAGCGCTTTCACCCGCGTCCCGTGGGAGCTACTCAGCGCACCCGCAAAAAGTAGCCTTCCTCGATAAATAGGCTATCTAACACTGAAAGAATTTTTCAAATCGGACCAGTAGTTCCTGAGATTAGCGCGTTCAAACAAACAAACAAACTCTTCAGCCTATAATATTAGTATAGATTTAATGCGTTAATCTCACGACCTCCTGGTCCGATTATATAAAAAAACAGTGTTAAAATTACCTATTTAATTATCGATGAAGGCTCCCGAAACGCGATGGTTGGCTAACAGTTTATTTTAAAGTTAATCGTGAACCTCATTAAACATTTTCGTCAGTCTTACCGATATGCGCATTGGCATTCATCTCCATATTAATTTATATGAGCTTAATCAAACTATCGACCGGTCAAAAATTGCAATGGGTGGTGCTCTTAAATTGTAACCTGTCAATAACTCTCGTAGTAATTAACCTATCTTAATTAGATTAAATACTCATTAGATCGCAATAAGATTCATGAGCTGATAAAGAACGATGTGACCTTGAACCGTGAAATTAGTGTCAATGACTCAATATGAAAGGTGGTTTTGATTGTATAAGTGTAACCAGTCTATACTAATAAAGCTGATGAGTTTGTTTGTATGTTGGTTTGAACGTGCTAATCTCTGGAATTACTGGCCCGACGTAAATCAGTATTTGATCAACAGGGAACTATTTCGCTCACGTGGATAAGAAAAGTATAGTCATCCTTGATAAACGGCTATCTAACACTGTTTTTTTTTCCAATCGGATCAGTAAATCCTGAGATTAAACAAACATACAAAAAAACTGTTCAACCTTATAGTATTAATATAGATGTGGTAGCCCTAATATTTAACTCAAGTATTCAATAAACACGGTAATTGATATTCGCCTCACGATTACAATCGCTGAGGGATTCAAATGAGCTCTTAATTTGGCAACAGTAACGGATTGAGCTATCATTGTTGAACTGTCGCTACTTAACAAATAACAACGGGTCTTCCTTCCTACAGTTTATATAAACAACTACCTATAACAGATAATAACAATTTCTTCTAGCTGTTTCGTACTGTTTCAACCGCGTCCCTGGGGGACTTCTTCCCCTAGCCGAATAAAAATAACCTAGGCATGTCGTCCGGGGATGGTGTAACTTTACAAAAGTGAGATAATTTTTCAATTCGTTACAGTAGCTTCGGAGCCTTTTGAGTTACAAACAAACAAACAAAAATGGTTTTCCTCTTTATAATATTCGTATTAGTTTGGACTACAATGTGTACTTGTTATAATTACTTATTACTTGCTATAAGGAATACGTATTTTAACCGAACATAATTTATTAGATATTAATTTTCGGTTGTCGTCGTTACTTTCTGAATTGCTTTCCTTATAATCATCAGATAAGCCATAAAAGATAATATTTTGATAATGAACTTACATTCCTACGCTTCGTATTTTGATAAAATCTGTATTAAATAAAATTACGTAGACGGGTTTTGAAAAATTGATCGATAAAAACTATAATTTACTAATCACGCCTAATTGGTAGATTATCTAGAAAATAACCTGAATAATATCCCAATTCATTATCTTCTTATGTAAAGTGCAGATTAGGAAGGCTATAGGCTTTTTCATTAACTCGCTGTCTCTCAGTATTAGGTACTTGCTTCCTGGAATTAAATTTCTAAACTATAAGTAGTTTAGATTCCAATCTTTAATAGTCTGAAACTTACTTAATCATAATTAATTATGTCATTCATGTTGGGCATATATCTATACTAATATTATAAAGCTGAAGAGTTTGTTTGTTTGTTTGAACGTGCTGNTTATGAAATTATAATTATAATTGTGCTGTTACCTGTACTTTCTCGTACTTAGCGCATTATTGTCAATTGTTTGTGAAGGAGAGTGGTGCTCAAAGCTTCTGGAAAACATTCTTAACCACAACTAATCAATAAGTCTTTAAAACAATTAATTTTAGTGTTATTTACCTTGTTTATGAAGTTTATTAAAACGGATAGGTAACAAATTTCGAGTAGAAGTTACGTCGATAAAATGAAAATGGGTCGAAAAAAGCCTGAATTGCTTCGTGAAAAGGATGGTACGGCCGTGCCGCTTTTCTGCTTGACTTGGCGGGGGCACCGCCGTGCCCCCTGATGTCCCTTCTTGCGCAGCTCAACCCTTCATGAGAGTAAAAGTTAACATTAAATATAGGAAAAGTTTAGTGTTTAGTTGAGCTCATGTTCGACCAATC
This sequence comes from Heliothis virescens, assembly GCA_002382865.2. NCBI lineage: Eukaryota > Metazoa > Arthropoda > Insecta > Lepidoptera > Noctuidae > Heliothis > Heliothis virescens. The sequence continues at coordinate 1,542,587 of NWSH02000525.1, read as the reverse complement.
ATAATTTGTCATGTATCTGTCAGAATTTATAACTATTTCGGTACCTATTAATCCGTTAATTATTATTAAAACTCACCATAAAAAAAGTATATTACTTAACCGCCGCCCGCACGAGGATACTCTGACGTCATCATACCTTTACAATGTTTTATACGACTGCGGTTAAAACATTAAAGTCGGAAGGAATACATTAAAAAAGTACTTTCGTTAGGGTTAACCTACTGTGAAAAATTATTACACCTATTGTTATTTAACTATGTAAATTAATTATTGGTACCTCTATACTAGAGTTTTATATTGAACTAGCTTCTGCCAGCGCTTTCACCCGCGTCCCGTGGGAGCTACTCAGCGCACCCGCAAAAAGTAGCCTTCCTCGATAAATAGGCTATCTAACACTGAAATCATTTTTCAAATCGGACCAGTAGTTCCTGAGATTAGCGCGTTCAAACAAACAAACAAACTCTTCAGCCTATAATATTAGTATAGATTTAATGCGTTAATCTCACGACCTCCTGGTCCGATTATATAAAAAAACAGTGTTAAAATTACCTATTTAATTATCGATGAAGGCTCCCGAAACGCGATGGTTGGCTAACAGTTTATTTTAAAGTTAATCGTGAACCTCATTAAACATTTTCGTCAGTCTTACCGATATGCGCATTGGCATTCATCTCCATATTAATTTATATGAGCTTAATCAAACTATCGACCGGTCAAAAATTGCAATGGGTGGTGCTCTTAAATTGTAACCTGTCAATAACTCTCGTAGTAATTAACCTATCTTAATTAGATTAAATACTCATTAGATCGCAATAAGATTCATGAGCTGATAAAGAACGATGTGACCTTGAACCGTGAAATTAGTGTCAATGACTCAATATGAAAGGTGGTTTTGATTGTATAAGTGTAACCAGTCTATACTAATAAAGCTGATGAGTTTGTTTGTATGTTGGTTTGAACGTGCTAATCTCTGGAATTACTGGCCCGACGTAAATCAGTATTTGATCAACAGGGAACTATTTCGCTCACGTGGATAAGAAAAGTATAGTCATCCTTGATAAACGGCTATCTAACACTGTTTTTTTTTCCAATCGGATCAGTAAATCCTGAGATTAAACAAACATACAAAAAAACTGTTCAACCTTATAGTATTAATATAGATGTGGTAGCCCTAATATTTAACTCAAGTATTCAATAAACACGGTAATTGATATTCGCCTCACGATTACAATCGCTGAGGGATTCAAATGAGCTCTTAATTTGGCAACAGTAACGGATTGAGCTATCATTGTTGAACTGTCGCTACTTAACAAATAACAACGGGTCTTCCTTCCTACAGTTTATATAAACAACTACCTATAACAGATAATAACAATTTCTTCTAGCTGTTTCGTACTGTTTCAACCGCGTCCCTGGGGGACTTCTTCCCCTAGCCGAATAAAAATAACCTAGGCATGTCGTCCGGGGATGGTGTAACTTTACAAAAGTGAGATAATTTTTCAATTCGTTACAGTAGCTTCGGAGCCTTTTGAGTTACAAACAAACAAACAAAAATGGTTTTCCTCTTTATAATATTCGTATTAGTTTGGACTACAATGTGTACTTGTTATAATTACTTATTACTTGCTATAAGGAATACGTATTTTAACCGAACATAATTTATTAGATATTAATTTTCGGTTGTCGTCGTTACTTTCTGAATTGCTTTCCTTATAATCATCAGATAAGCCATAAAAGATAATATTTTGATAATGAACTTACATTCCTACGCTTCGTATTTTGATAAAATCTGTATTAAATAAAATTACGTAGACGGGTTTTGAAAAATTGATCGATAAAAACTATAATTTACTAATCACGCCTAATTGGTAGATTATCTAGAAAATAACCTGAATAATATCCCAATTCATTATCTTCTTATGTAAAGTGCAGATTAGGAAGGCTATAGGCTTTTTCATTAACTCGCTGTCTCTCAGTATTAGGTACTTGCTTCCTGGAATTAAATTTCTAAACTATAAGTAGTTTAGATTCCAATCTTTAATAGTCTGAAACTTACTTAATCATAATTAATTATGTCATTCATGTTGGGCATATATCTATACTAATATTATAAAGCTGAAGAGTTTGTTTGTTTGTTTGAACGTGCTGATCTCAGGAACTACTGGTCCGATTTGAAAAAATATTTAAGTGTTAGATAGCCCATTTATCGAGGAAGGCTATAGGCTACTTTTTACCCGAGTGCGCCGAGTAGTTCCCACGGGAAAGCGGGTGAAGCCCCTGGCAGAAGCTAGTATAATAAGCATTCATTTAACCCTTTGATGTAGATCCTATTAACCAAATGGTATTGGTTCAATCTATTCACACTTACAACCCACTGCTATAAAACAACCCGGCTCAAACCAGACATCCCGTTTCCACAAACAACCAGCTTCCACAGCCTGTATTTATAAATCGGCAGCACTTTACTGAACGATTGTAACCGAAGGTGATTGACTCCTGGCCGTTTTCGGGACATGCTTTACCAAAATAGTCGCCAACTTCCAATCCTGAACTAAACGTACTAACAATATACCCACGAGGGAATATCAACCTTAATTTTAAGGTAGCAAGGTGCAAGTTTGTTCAAAGCGTTCTTGTATTGTAAGGACACGTTATATTGGAAACAAAAAATGCGAAGAGAATTCTTAATGAACGTAATTGGACACGTTTCCGATTTGGACACGAAATTGTTATTGGAGTATCGTCTACATTTAGTCTAGTCACGATTCCTTTGGGGTTTAATGGAGATCTTCAGTGGATTAGTATTTTGGCTATGTATGCCGAAGCGAGTTAATCGGTTGTTCTTTTCGATATCATGATGACTGTCTAAGCAATATTGCTACCAAGATTTTAAATACTATTGTAGGTTTTATCTTTGTTACATAAATTCAGAGATCACAGCAATTGCAACTTTTTAAAACATTCACGAAATATGAATTAGTACGGCCGTCAGTACATCAACCTACCACAATCTGTAAATTATTTTTCAATAGATTTTCAACCTTATTACAACACTGGAACGTTAATGTTCTATTGGTAAAATTTGGCAGATTCGCGGAGGTTGACCTGGTGTCGTTTGTTCAATTTTATAGGAAGTAAACATCCTACCTCCAAAAATTCAACGTCTATCAATCAAAATCCTAGCCAATACAGAAATATAGAAACCAAGCATTTTATACCAACTTGACCCAGTCACAAATTCACAATTCAACTGAAGCAATCCGCCGGCAACCGCTAATGTGTCAGGTCAACGGAACCGCACGCGATGTCGCTTTTTATTAATGGACGGTTTGCGGAAACCACAGACTTGAGGAGTTACCCCTGAAGTGGAATGTGTGGTTTATGAGAATAATGTTATGGGCAAATATTGACTTGTTGGTGTAGTTATTCTTCTTGTAGGTACATACATAAAGGGCTCCAGAAGGAATAAATGTGGGTTTGGTCAGTAAAAGTGTGACACTCCCTACCACAGTACCCGCAGCGGCGCATGACGTTGATTTTTGAGGAAAAACTATTAGACAGCTTTTTTTCCACGATTAGATAGGATGGAAAGGTAGCTATGATTTGAAATTGTATTTTTGGGACTACTAAATAAACTCGATCTTCTCAAAAGAAGCCCAGAGTCTGGGTCTAGAGTTTTGTGTAGATAGGTTGAATTTCAATTCATACGAGGTCTTTTTTCTTCCGTATTCGTCTTGCTATGGTCATCTTACAGCTTTCTTTTTGCTATATAGGGTTTTTAACACAATCCACGCCCCGTTTCTTTCCTCATTCCTCTGCATCCAGGCTTGATTTACCAATACTCATAATACTTATAACCTACTTAAAAAAATATAAATGCCTATTTAACTCCAGGACGTGGGAATAGTGAAACCAGGTCAATGTAACAGGAAGGCGCTATCTACTAGGGATGACTATAATATGCAACATGCAATTGTCGATGACGTCAATAGCACATTTGTAATCTGTGACATTAGTCTACTTGCGTAAGTCGATTAGAGATATCGATAATTTTGATAGGCAATTGTTTGTCGGGTTTTTTGTTCAGTAGGTGACTATCAAGTTTGTATATATGAATTATAGACTTATAGGCTATATACAATAGTAGTAATCGTGTATAATTATAAGTATAATTTGTATGTATTAGTATATTTATATTTTTAAGCTGTATTTTGTTTATTGTATTATATATGGGCCTCAGTTGCCTGAATTAAATAAATAAATAAAATAGGCTTATTTTTTTATTTAAAAACTAGCTTCCACCAGCGGTTTCACCCGCTTTCGCGTGGGAACTTCTGCGCGCACCTGGATAAAAAGTAGCCTATAGCCTTCCTCGATAAATGGGCTATCTAACACTGAAATAATTTTTCAAATCGAACCAGTAGTTCCTGAGATTAGCGCGTTCAAACAAACAAACAAACTCTTCAGCTTTATAATATTAGTATAGATTAGTAGTCTGTATTTTTTAATTGCAAAGGGAACTTTTTTTTTATGAAATGAAGTCATGCATTTTTTTATGTATCAAATATTCAAATGATTTAACCGCAGTATCATCAAAAAATTTAAAAGCAAAAGAAACATTTTACGTAGTTCCAAAAATTTTTTTTTCATTCTGAATAAACCTTTCAAGAATTTTAGTCCACAAAACATTCAGCACCACTAATTTTCCTGAAATTGTAATGTCAAGCTAATTTTCCACGAATTTCTCGTCACCTACCCACACTCATTTTGGTGAGTAATCGTCGAGACTTGCCGGAATCGTCCCATGTCATAAATGTCATGATATTTCAGTGAAATGTCAGGAAAGTTGACATTCCCGCAAATATCACGATTTGGGTTAATTGAGGCATACAACTGCAATACGACACTTTGTTTTACAGTCTTACGTAAAATTTTAATGTCAAACTACATTGTAGAACCTTTTTACGTAATTGTTTAAATATTTTATGGGATCCTTCGTAGTGAATCTTTATTCGAAAATTCGAGACTGTCACCTAGTAAAGGACTAAGTAATTGATTTTTGGGTGAATTTAATAATTAGGTACAGTCGACAGCAAGTCAGTGTACACAAATCTGTCAAATTTCTGCGATCGATTTTCAACCTTATCACAATAGTGGAAGGTTAATGTTCGATTGGTAAAATTTTACAGATATGACAGATTTTGGGTACACTGACTTGCTGTCGACTGTACCTATCTAACAGTATAATAACTTAACGATGCCAATAGCTTCTCATAAAGATTTTCGAAAAAAATCTCCTAATTACTTAACAGAACAGTAGCAGTAACAATAGCCATGTATTTGCTTAATATTAATAATCATTAAGCTTGCTAAACACAAACAAAACTTTATTTATAAACAATGCAACAACAGACAAACAAACAAACTTACATATTTACCGTTCCCATGGCGCTAATGATGTATTTAACGATAATTAGTCCATCCTTTTAATTTTAACTTAATTTCTCGTCATTCCTTCACTAGTTTAGTAAGATGGGGTTTAGTTACTTGTATCACGCGTGCGTGAGGTCATCTGAAATGGGTTACAAGTGTGATTTTAGTGATTTCTGTTATATCGTGTTTGTGACTGCTAAGTTGTCGAAAGGGTGGTGAGTTGCTAGTTAAGGTTTTATTTCACTGACTCTAATCCTGAAATATTGAAACGTTACTTTACTTTAGAGTGAACTTTAAGTCTTTTGGTCTGATTTTATTAAAGAGTGACAGTAATATTTGAGGACTTAAAATTAAGTGGTTTCAATATTCATCCGTAATTGTTGTATCTATTTCACAAAACTTTTTGTGCCATTTGAATTTAGATTTCTGAAGTATACCATTTGACTCATTCTTAGCCTGAAGGTATTATTGTACAATTCTAAGAAAGATATACAACTTTGATCCCACTTATCTCAGGAAATTCTAATCTGTACCGTAAAATTCTTTCACTGATACCTGTACTTTGAGATAAATACACTTGAGTAAAAGATAGATAGACCCAATTAAAAATGTCTGTTCTTCTGTGTTTCGGAAGGCACGATAAACTGGTGGGTCGCGGCTGTCATTTGACCATCTTTGGCAGTCGTTACGGGTAGTCAGAAAGTCTGACAACCGAGTGCTTACCAATGGGTATCGGACCGGGTAACTGGGTTGTGGAGGTCAGACAGGCAGTCGCTCCATGTAAAACACTAGTTCTCGGCTGCATCCGGTAGACTGGAAGCCGACCCCAACATAGTTGGGAAAAGGCTAAGCAGATGATAATACTTTAAAACTAATCCATTGCGTGTTTTGTTCGCAGGCTCCTGCGGCCGGTGTCAGTGACTGGCATGATGGAGCACGCTCTCGTGCACCGCGAGCGCGTCGGCGTGCAGGACTTCGTGCTGCTCGAGGACTTCAGATCCGAAGCCGCCTTCATTGACAACCTGAGGAAACGGTTCACCGAAAATATTATTTATGTGAGTAGACTTTTGCTATTAAAGTAGAATTGAAAAATGTTCTAAATTGTACTATTCAGCTAAAAGTTTTTATAAACGGAATGAATGGACAGAATGCCAATAAGAATAATCTCATATGATTGATAGTCCCGCTTACAAATAAAATGTGTCTTGCCTAAAAATTATCTATATTCCTTAATAGCATTGTATGCTAAGAAAAGCCATTAGAGTAATTTAAAAAAACCGGGGATCTTTGCAGAATACCTAAACTCCTACAGCGCTTTCACGCTAACATTACCGGATTTTTAGAGAGCGTATACGTTTGGTTTTTCTACGTACGGTTTTAGGTATCATCGTTGTACCAGTAGGTAGTCGTTAATAGTTTTTCGTGCTTGTATTCCCGCGTCCACCCGTAACAACCGAGTGTTGCCGCGAATAAAAACCAAGGGGAAAAGTCACTAGCGTTAAAGCACTCTAGACAGTGTTAAAGATAACACATAATAATGTTAAAATTTCCACAGACATACATCGGCAATGTGCTGATATCCGTGAACCCGTACAAGAACCTGCCCATCTACACGGAGGAGAAGACCAAGCTCTACTACAAGAAGGCCTTCTTCGAGGCTCCACCACACGTGTGAGTATTACCCTTACTTTGACCACCCTTCATAATAAATCGTGAGATTGACAAAAGTCGTGCCGGGGCTGCGGGATAATTCAAAAAAGTTACCGCGACCCTGGTATGTTTATATAGGGCTCCAGAGGGAACAAAAGCCGGCCAGGTGTGAGTTGGACTCGTGCACGAAGGGTTCCGTACCATTATCTAGCCAAAATACAATCATTTTATAAACCGCAAAATATAACTTTGTTTTTCATACAAATAAATGAATTACAAAGTTATAATTTGCGGTTTCATATGTTTTTTTTAATTTTTTGTGAAAATTTCAGCTTTCTAGCTATCACGGTTACTGAGATACAGCGTAGAGACAGACAGACACCGAAATCTTAGTAATAGGGTGCCGTTTTACCCTTTGGGTACGGAACCCTAAAAATGGGTTTCAGTCAAAAAAAGTTTGACACTCCCTCCACTGCATCCACATGATTTCCCACAAAAAAAAGATAGACAGTACCACCCACCTTACATCCAAAGTAGCAATAAATATTGCTTCAAACAAACCCTAATTTATTAGACGCGTTTCTGGTATATCTGGAGAAAAAATAAAAACATATTTTGATTAGAGGCCAATGATCTTAAACCTATTACCCGAGCTAAAAACTCAAACCCATTATAAAAACCTCTAATTTCTAACTCATTATACCCTAGATCCCTATCATGCTAAGTCTAGACTCAGTCACGCGACTCACGAGATAAAATACATCATTACGAGATAATATATCTTTGAGAAACTATTATACAGCTTAATTATTGCTCGATCAGATACAATATAACAATGTGACGAGTGACGACTATTGAACCGGGTTTGAGTAAGACAATGCCTCGGAAATATCGCCATGATTGATGACAATAGGAAACTTGTATGAACTGAAAATAAACTAATACGCTATTTTCAATTAAGGAAAGTTATGTTTGGATGTTAGTTTGTTAAGTTAAATGCGGAAACAGCAATCATCAGGTTCGTCTTTGCTACCTTTTAAAAAAGGAAACGTGTTTTTTTCTTTCTGTTTGTTTAACTGAGTTGCTTTCAGTTAATGGTAGACTTAAGTGCTTTAGTAGAAACTTATATAAAATCCTAAACAGGAAGTCTGATATCGTTTGATTTTTTGAAACTATTGAATGACTCAATTCAACAAAAATAACATATACATATGTTAAAAATACATTTGTTGTTGAAACGGCAAAGACTAATACTAAAAGGTGTCGAAAAATTCCTCCTCATCGCTGCCGACCGGGAGCGTGCCCAAAATGCTGGCAGCATTGCCACGCTGAATTGCAATGCTTAACCTTTGACCAAGGTAATAGCCAGCCCCTTCGTCACGAGTAGCGTCAACCAGCCGCCTAGAAAGTTCTTTTAATATGATGTGGGCATTCGGACCCCACGACCCGAGGGTTTCAACCCCAAACGGTTCGAAAATATAGTTTTTAGTTTTAAGTTTTTTTTACTTAACTGTTATAATTATGTATTATAGATAGATTGTGTACAAATAAATAAAAATCATAGAACGGCAAAGATAAATGATATCGGGTCTTTTCAGGAAGAATGTCGTAACCGCCAAAAAATCCAAAAATACTCAATATTAACCGCGAAAACATCTGATTTTACACCTTATTATAAGATATTATAAGGTGTTTTTGGATTTTTTGGCGTTTACGACGTTCTTCCTGAAAAGGCTCGATATAGTTACCATCATAATTCAGAACATCGGCTTCACCAAAGATATAGACTGATAGATGTTATCACTAACATTTTGATGTGTGGGAAAGTACAATGAGAAAGTATATTCGTGTCACTTATCAGGTGTTATCTGTTTTCCAAATACCTGGGTGATACCTGAGTGTTTGGGCCTCCAAATAAAAAATATCTAAATACATGGGTTCACTAGGATGATAAAGAGAGTAGATACATAACTGTTATAAAGAGGAAATATTTTTTGTTCGTTTTTTTTTGTACCGAAAGGTTCCGAAACTGATGAACCGATTTGAAAAATTCTTTCACGGTTGGGAAGCTACACGATCTCCAAGTATCATAGGTATATTTATTATATATATATTTATTTATTATAGGAGTATCATATATTTTGTTCGGGTACGGCTAACAGTTCCCACGGGACACGGATCAAACCGTTGGAAAACAGCCAGTACTAGTTATGATCAGACAGGCTCAAATTCTTCGACTTATAATTCAGTGTTCTTCAGAGTACCTGAGATATCTTCCACTTAGAAATAGCCTGATATTCCTTTAAACCAGTGGTTCTTAACCAGTGGTCCGCGGACCACTAGTGGTCCTTGGAAGCATCTCAAGTGATCCGCCATGGTGGTAAGCTATGCCATTGCCAATAAATAAGTTACAAGAGTCAACACGACTTTACCCGAGCCCATCAACGCCCGACTGCGACTTGAGGCGGTTGCAGTTTTACTAACCAGACCCATAAACCAACTGGATGGTCCGCGGCATGACGAAAATTTTGACAAATGATCACTCAGGATAAAAATGTTAAGAACCACTGCTTTAAACACATAAATCTGTTAAAAGGTTCTAATTTAATAAAATGGAGGGGCAACATTTCATAATTTAGAAGCTCTTATGCGTTAGCTATACCTAGGCTTTAGTCGGTAAAAACCCAGTAATAGTTGGACAAAATACATACATAAAGTATATTGCACTTATCAGGAGTACGCACAAATATTGTGACAACAAGCTATTGTCTATAGCGCCTAGATACTATTTATTATATTGACCAGATAATGGATACTTATCTGCTCGATAATAACACTTTGGTAATGGTTACAGAGTGTTGGTTTCAAATATACAACAGTTAGGGCTCGTTCAGACACGGCGGGAACCGCGCGATTCCATAGAAGAGTAGACAAAATTACAAACAATTATATGGCAGTATCAAAGTCAAAAGTCGAAAGTCAAAGTCAAATCATTTATTTCATTTAGGCCTTTACAAGCACTTATGAATGTCAAAAAAAATATAAGTTAAGTTGATTCTAATTGCCCATATCTGTACAGATAGCTATCTAGAACTTTACCTGGAACCTATGAAACAGGCAATTAGAATTCTAACTTATACTTATGTTAGCCCAAAAACATGTAGTGTGCAACTTATTATTATTAACTAATTGTATAATTTTCATTACAGATTTGCGATTGCAGACAACGCATATCGGTCTTTAGTTTATGAACACAGAGAACAATGCATTTTGATCTCAGGTAAGTTTTTTTTATCTAAAAGACATTACACAGAACTCTAGTTATAAATAACTAGCTTCTGCCAGCGGTTTCACGTGTTTCTCGTGTTAACTCCAGCGCACCCGGATAAAAAGTACCATATAGCCTTCATTGATAAATTGGCTATCTAACATTGAAATCATTTTTCAAATCGGACCAGTAGTTCCTGAGATGAGCGCGCTTAACAAAAGAAACTGTTCAGCTTTATAATATTAGTATACTTAGATATGAGACATAATTTTTTAATTTTCTGTGCAGGCGAATCCGGTTCAGGCAAGACGGAAGCCTCCAAAAAGGTCCTAGAGTACATAGCAGCAAGAACTAACCATTTACGTAACGTAGAAACTGTGAAGGACAAACTCCTTCAAACTAATCCTCTATTAGAAGCCTTCGGTAACGCCAAGACCCACAGGAATGACAACTCCAGTCGTTTCGGCAAGTACATGGACATACAGTTCAACTATGAAGGCGCACCTGAAGGAGGACATATCCTTAACTACCTCCTGGAGAAGTCCAGGGTAGTTAGCCAGATGAACGGAGAGAGGAACTTCCATATCTTCTATCAGCTGTTGGCAGGAGCAGACCAGGAATTGTTAAAGAACTTGAGGCTACAAGGCAGACCTGAAGCTTATAAATATACTACTGATACGGTTGGTAGCTGCTTATCCTTTAATAAAATATATATATATTTAGTAACTAAAGACAACAAGCGATAAGTAGTAACGGGGGACCTAAAATGCTACCTTGCGGTATTCCTCGTCTGTATACCATGACGATACAACTATCCTTTTTGGTTCATAAAGTGCATTTAATTTCGATAAAATTTTTGCAACTCCTACCTACTTTGTACTTGTTATGGAATGCTTTGATAAGCAAGGACGATCCAAATATACTTTGCAAAAGCTAAATCAAGGCGACAAAATTTAAAATAGTGCACAGGAATCTATACATAAAAAAAATCGTAAGCAGAGCTGTGTCTTTACATTGAATATTTTTTCGAAAAAATGAGTTTTATGCATTATTTGTATGCTACTGAAGCCAAAACAATTATTAATAAAACTCAAAATAAGTTCTAAATCTTACCATACAAAAATATCCCTAACGTAAAGCAATAACCATCTCTTTCTAGACACCACAAACAAACCAGCGCAACCAGGACGCCGACCAGTTCCGAACAGTGCAAGAGGCCATGAAGGTGATTGAGATAAACCAGACGGAGCAGACGGAGATCTTCGAGATCGTCTCCAGCATCCTACATCTCGGCAACGCTAAGTTCGTGCAGAACGACAAGGGCAATGCTGAGATACTGACACATGATGCTAACTCTGCTAATGTGGCTGAGGTAAGATAAATTCTGATAATAAATGACAATAGCTTTATTTTGAAAGTAATTAAAAATACTAGCAAGAGAGTACCGGGATGGTTGGCTCTCATTGGGGGAAGTCTGGAGACGGTAATTGGATGATATGATGATGGTGATGATGAAAATAGAGTAAAATAAGGTGTAGTAAATTCAGAAATTGGTTGTATGTTCAGAGATGTGATAACTCTGTCTATATGAATCGAGTATGAATTTTTGAAGGTTACGCACTCAATATCTTTAGTACTTTCCACATGTATTCTTAGGTGGTAATACTTATAATTAGTTCATATGAACCTGTCGGGCACAGCAAAATAAGTGGGTTAGGAGAAAGGAAGCTCTTATTGACTATGTTGCTATTATCACCATTTATTTATTAATATACATATAAATTACATTTTTAAATATTAAATACAAAAAACATTTAAAAATATAAGAAATAGGTAGCCACCGATATCGGGCACAAGATCCAAGGTACCGGTGGTTAGGGTCCCATGTTGCTTATTATTATGACTTTAAAGTACTTAATTACATATTACACCTCTCGAGTGATCATAATGGTTTCCAGGATGAAAATCAGATTAGGGAAGGCCGTTATGAACATTTTGATATACAGCATTTTTTTTTCAAGGTTTGTTAAGGAAGTTGCTCAGTGTATTCATTATATTACATATTTCTTTTAACATGCGATAAAAAAGTAATTAACCAAGCACGCGTTTTGTGCATTGTATCTAGAGTTTTATCTGTTTAGCCTTGAGACATTTTCCTGTTTACCTCTATTATTCGAAAATACACATCTAGATTTCGTTCTCATTAAGAAATATTGAGTTACATCTCTTTGCTTCTATTGCAAACTTTGATGGATACCTTTGTCGATTTTAATTCTATTTGTATCATTCATATTATTATCAATATCTATACCAATAATAGAAAGCTTAAGGGTTTATTTTTTGTTTGAACGCGGTAATCTCAGTATCAATGTGAAAAAAATCTTCAGTGTTAGATAGCCCATTTTTCGACGAAGGCTATAGACTAAAAGGCTAAATACTTTTTATCCGATTGCGCGGATTAGTTCCCACGGGACGTGTGTAAGACTGGCGGAAGCTAGTTGAGAATAACCCTCAAGATCAAAAAACTCCCAAAACTCTGACCTGCGGCAAACAATGATGTTTGTTATATTTAGGTCTATAGTGCCCTAACTATGTCCATTGTTCTTATTTGTTTTTGTAAATACTATTTGGCCGCCATTGTCTGCCCAATATGTTATGACGTCATTCTAACTCAGGTGCACAAGTTCAACCTCCAAACTACTGTTTAAATGAAGGTAACAACCGCAGAGTTTGTTCTCTCTTGTTTAAAAAATATGATAATAATTTGGCATTTTTTTTATTTTATTTACATAGTTATATTTACAACATTCTTATTCTAATAAAAAAAACTTAAACTAAAATTAAATAGCGTCAAAAAAATCCTCCCCATTGCTGTCGACCGGGAGCGGGCCCAAAAGGCTGGCAGCATTGCCGCGCTGGACGTAAAACCAGATAGGGAGTTTTACGTCGTTTAAAAGATCCCAAGGATGTCATTATTTTTACTAAAAAAAAGATGCTGTAGAAATCATTTTGGTAGTACTTTATCTCCTTACTGGTTTTGCCCCACAAGCCCTTGACACGATTCTATTAAAAAAATCATAAAGTTCAACCCCAAACATATTCTTACAATAGCAACATTTTTAGTCTCAAGTCTTTTTAGACTCCAATTCATTTGATGATCCATTTCCAACCTAACTCGTTTGTGATAAAGATCAATTTCAAGGAAAAGATGACGCAGCGCTAGTTTCTTATGAAGCCGTATCCATTTGTTTTGATAATGACCGTGATAACCCCGGTTTTGAGGAATCGGTTCGTTCGCGGTATTTGAATAGTAACGTACCAGTCGTGGAAGTCGTGACCAGTCAAAAATGTGTAGGTGTAGGTACATGTAGTTATAGGTTATATGAAATCGTTATAAGACAAATAGTAATAAATAGGAGCTCGTGGCTAAGTACGCACGGATCGATTGATCATAAGATTAAGTAATTCTTGGCGCTGTTGGCTCGTGGATGACCATCTCGTATCACAAGTTCCTCCGTGTTTTGAAAGGCACTTTAAATTGGTGGGTGTCATTTGACATCTGTGACACGTGGTCGTTACGGATAGTCAGGAACCAGAAAGTCTGACCACCAGTCCTATCAAGGATTATCAGGATGCCCGGTTAACGACACTCTATACTCAGCTGCATCCAGTAAGACTGGAAGCCGACTCCAACATAATTGCGAAAAGGCTAGCTAGGCTAGGGTTGCCATCCGTCCGGGTTTTCCCGGATTTGTCCTAGTTTAGAGGGCATCCGGGGAGCGTCCTAGGAAGGTTTCATTTATAGACCGATGATAGAAAAAATTTGGGCGCGAGACACGCACTATGCTCGCACGCACACCACGATCAACCGGCGAACCAAGTATAATATTCACCGTTCCCCTAGCCTACCCTTCCCGTCGCGGTTGCCATGGCCCGTTCGTAAAGATCTTGTTGACATGTCCGGCTTGTGGACTCTAAAATCCGGGGTTTTCACACGTCTTGTCCTGTTTTCCAAATTTTAGAGATGGCAACCCTAAGCTAGGCAGATGTTGATATGGCAAAGACATAATATTCTCGTGACTGTCTGTATCGGAATCTAGTTTATATTTATCGTCCCAAGATATTATAAAAATGACATCTAGACCGATCGTCGGCCTGTGCTCTCTAAGGAGATCAGCCAGTTGGGCAGGACATTATAGTGTCCAAGCATTTGCGCTTAGGTGCGTAAATAATTCCCTCATTTGTTTTTGTCTTGGGAAAATTAACTAGGTAGGTAATCGATATACTTATCTTACTTTTAACAAGTATTATATTGATAATATACTTAGCGTTATTTTCCTTATTCGTCAATCGGTTTGGAAATAACTTATATATTGAAATAATCTCTTTATATTTTACTAGCTTCTGCCAGCGGCTTCGCCCGCTTCCCGAGGGAACTATTTCCCGGATAAAAAGCGGTAGCCTATGTTGTTCCTCAGGGTCGATTCTATTTCTGTACCAAATTTCATCAAAATCGGCTCACTGGTTTAGGCGTGAAAGTGTAACAGACAGACAGAGTTACTTTCGCATTTATATTATTAGTGGAGATGTCAATAAACTGCCGTAAACCAAGTCCCCTGAAAAAAGACTTGCTACTTTTAACCAACCGCACAAAGTGGCTCCCCCATGACACGGGTGAAACGATGAGGAACATCTAGTTTCACATACTTAAAATAAAACTATTGCTTTTACTTCTTATCTGCATCTTATTATTTCATAGTTTCGTTAGATAAGATTGAACTGCCAAGGGGTCACCAACGACTATGACCATATTATCAGCTGTAATCAGTTTTCTGTACGTACCTGCCTATTTCTTAATATCCTTTTCATGTTTGTGTAATAAACAATTTCTTTATGGTAATATTATACTTTATCGCTCGGTGCTGTTAAATTTTTATGTGCTGTAACTACGTTTATGATAAGCACACGACTTCGTAGAACAAATAAAACTTCTTTAGCATGTACACATATAAATAAATGGAATTTAATATTAGTGGTGAAAAACTAGTTAAGATGAAGCTCCTCTGATAGGCAGTCTCACCACATCTAATGAGTATTGAAACAAATCTGTCAGACAATTGTTATAGCTAGTCAGATAATGGCGTCCTAGCCGATTGTCGGCCACGGCGACTGTTCTCATATAAGGAGATCAGCCATCTGCGCAGGACATATTATAGTGCACTAGCATTTGCGCAGACACAGATGCACTCCCTATTCCCTCACTCTCATAACTCGATGGGACGGCAATTCGACACGACCGGAGAGAGATCAGTCTCAGGACCGACATTAACGTGCTCTCCGATGCACGGGTGTAACAATCACCCAACTTCCAACTCCGGGCTGCTTTGTGAGAGTTTCTAAAACCCACAAAGCGATTTTTATTGGCTAGTCAGAAGCCAAGAACTGAAGGGAAGGAGGTTGCACTGTAAGCCGACTCGCTCACAGTTCGGAAAAGGCTAGGTTTGCTGACAATTTATTTTGTAAATTTTCGGTTTCTCTGCCTAACTATGTACACCCTGGCTAAACGTGAACATTTTTTTTTTGCAAACTTTCCGTGTTAGAGAATGTCATACCTATAGTACCTATAGCTTAAAATGGTATAGGCAAATCCCGTGGGTTTACCCTTAATGTGACCTCCAGACGACCCTTATCTCTATGAATTTAATCAGTCGATACGTGACCTGATAAGGTACGAAATAATTAAGCAGCCTGTAATATAGGTAACTACTAGGCAAAACGGGAATTTCTCATACAAAAAAAATAAACTATGTCCTATAGTTATAAATATCCATGTTATAATCATGTCGTACTAATGAAAAGATTATTGAAATTCTATGAATAAAACTAGGAAATATTATCACTGCAAAGTCCATGGCTAACATAATGTCTAAAACAATGGAATCTAACCATAATACATTGATAGAAGATACACCTCTAGTTTTTACTAACAATTCAGTGAAAAAAATATCCGAACATAATCCATACAAATCAAACATAGCAAAAAATCTACCCATGTTCACCACCGTACCTACGAGTACATCTACATAGGGTGAATTTACCATAGATATTCACGACAAAAAAACTTATGTGATCAATAGGCCTTATATCCAACTCACCATCATCTCTTCCACAGCTCCTCAAAGTAGACGGCACGAAACTACGCGAAGTCCTGACCAGCCGCACCATCGATGCCCGAGGAGACGTGGTCTGCACCCCCCTGGACCTTGAACAAGCGCAGTACGCGAGAGACGCCCTGGCCAAGGCTATCTACGACAAACACTTTAGCTGGCTGGTATCCCGTCTCAACTCGTCTTTGGCGCCGAAAGACAAGGACTCCAGGTCGTCTGTCATCGGTATCCTGGATATTTATGGATTTGAAATTTTCCCAAAGAACAGGTGAGATAAAATTGTGAAGTGGTTTGTTCTCTTTCTTAAATACCCCTAAAAACGGTTACTGTATGAGTGTAGCATGCGAGTAGAAAATTATTTGCTTCGCTTTTTTTTTGATACAATAGCTATGTTTATCATAATTGTCTTTATAATCTTTTTTCAGTTCAGTAACTTTTTAGTTCCTCCATTTTCACAGTTTATAGTAACCGATTCTACCCCCTTGTTATTTTTAGATTTTTATCTGAATAAATTCCCTCTACACTCTCCCACTACCTCTACAGCATGATCTTTATGACATACAACTTTATGTGTCTTCCAATTATAACACAACACTTCAACCATAATTCCCCCGTAGCTTCGAGCAGTTCTGCATAAACTTCTGCAACGAGAAGCTGCAGCAGCTGTTCATCCAGCTGACCCTCAAGCAGGAGCAGGAGGAGTATCTGCGCGAGGGCATCGAGTGGGAGCCCGTCGAGTACTTCAACAACATCGTCATCTGCGACCTTATTGAGGCCAGGCATACAGGTAAACTTGACACGCAAGAACTATTAACCCATTGCGTGATGCGCAGATATATATGAGACACACTTGATTTTCTATTATTAGATTCATGACTCCAGCATAAAAGAGGGTAAATCAGCATATTTTTGAGTCAAAAACGATATTAAGATTTTGCTGTATCTATCCATATTTTTGTCAGGTCCACGACAAAGTTCAGTTCTTGAAATGGAGATGAATATGAGGAAAAATGCGAGCTAACGATTTAACAATGTTGCCGATAAAATCGTTAATTTCAGCTTTGCGGTTCAGTTTTCTAATTGCTTGTTTTGTACTTAATTTTACAGGTCCAAACCATACAAATAATGATTTTCTACAAAAAAATCAAGAAAGATCTGTCGCAAAAAACACGCTTTTTTATTTCATTAATCTGTTTGTCATCAGGTATCATCTCGATCCTGGACGACGAGTGCTTACGGCCAGGAGACGCGACAGACCTGAGCTTCCTGGAGAAGTTGACGCAGAACCTGGAACCGCACCCGCACTACAAGTCACATCGCCGCTCTGACATCAAGACACAGAAGATTATGGGACGCGATGTGAGTAGTCTTGCGTCTACTTGAGGGATTAGAAAGAATAAAAGAAGTTAATTAAATTGGGAAATGCTCAAAAATATTTTTGCCAATGTTACAAAAAAAATTACAACATAAAAAAAATCGTCGGTAAAACAGCCCGAAACTCGAAAATTCGAAAAAATATCATTTTTCCGTTATATGGTTCTCCAATAATCAAGGAAAAGATTGAATTTCCTTTACAAGAAGTGATAGCATTATAACTTTTGAAACAAGCAACCACCAATTGCTTTGGTAAATCAAAATTTTCCTTGACACACTACGCAAAACCATTGAGAGAAGGAAAATGACCATATATTCCGTATTCGTGTTCATTACATTGTCACCAAGGCTGTAACTAACTTTGACCTACTTCTGACTACATTTGAATTCAACATACTTAACACTTATGTAACAGTGTTGTACGCACCAAGAATACGTTGACAGAAGACAACGCTACTGTTTACTTTCATGGGGACGTAGATACAATTAAATGTTATGAGATAGTATGACATTTGAAAGAGTTAGAACTTATTAAACAAAATATTGTAGCTTTGTAACGCGTAAGTATGAACTACTATAGATCGCTAGATTGCTTGGTTCAGAATGGCAAATATGTAAGGTTTAAACTCTTATGGGATCAAAAGTCCTGTGCACCAGTTCTCGTGAACCCTCAGGACATGAAAGCCGGATTTGGATAGATGTTGGAGTTTTTAGTGGGTGCTGATCCTAAATAATTGTATTTTTGTGTGTATTCCCCTTGTTACCCCAGAACGCTCTGGATGAATATGTAGGTATTTTCGTCACATGAGAAAATTAAGGGTTAACGATAAGACAAGTTGTTACAATGAAAAATTCTTGTTATGACAAAAAAATCTTGTTATGATTGAAAAAATAATACTGATTATATTCCAAGAAAATTCTGAAAGCTACTCTTTGCTCAAGGAAAATTTTATTAGACTGAATCGAAACTAGAATAACATAGTGTGACAAGAGATCGACACCTTCTACGGATTCCCTAAAAGGCTTAGTTCTTACAGCTTTATTTTTCAAAAAAATTGGCAGCTAGTCAATCAAAAACCTAATGATGTAATATTTGACTGTGACTATTACTGTTGGCATTAAGTGATAATACACTACTAGATGGGAAACAATGGTAGCATTGTGTGAATGCTTTCGTATTATTATAGAATGAATTGTATGGGACGTCAGTTCGGGTGCATTCGTGTCCAAGTTCAAACGTCAAGTTAGTGCACAAATATTATGGAGTTAGGTTTCTTGACCTATGTGGCCTTTGGTATTTTGATAAAAAATGTAAACGATTCAACACAATGTAAACAATTAAATAATTATTTGCAATAACATTTCTATAGTGTATACAGGGATAACCCTCGGTTTTGTGCCACTATTTCATTAAAGTTGTCTCAAAAGGGCTTCAGCGTGTTAGCTCCACGTTTGCCTGTCAAAAATCCGGGATTCTATAGTCTCGTGGTCTGATTCGAGACATACAAAATTGCAATTACATAGCAAAAATTTTACGAACAACCCTCTCATATCGATACCGCTAAAAAGTTTGCAAAAGCATCTTCTTCCAGTGAACTCTTTAATTTTCTATGCCCGGACTCTGGAATTTCGACTTTGAAAAATCCGGGCATAGAAAATGTATACACTTTAGACATAAACTTTTGTAGTGGTTTGACTTTGCCAAACACCTTAATCTCCTAAAATCAACACAACACAATGTCCCATGTACAGGAGTTCTGCCTGGTGCACTACGCAGGCGAGGTGACGTACAATGTGCACACGTTCCTGGAGAAGAACAATGACCTGCTGTTCCGAGACATCCAGAGCCTGATGGCCAGCAGCGGGAACACCATCGTGGCCAGCTGCTTCAAGGTAAGTTACATGTTAATTTTGTCCTACTTTCAAAAGTTCTATCTTGCCTACAGTACCGTATTGAACGGGGTTAAATGCTTTGAAATAAATTGTTTATAATCTACCTAGATGTTTGCAGTGGCTCCAATTATAGAATTAGTAGGTACTCACCTTCGTCCACTTCCATTGGGAGCAAACTCCAATATAATTGGGAAAAGACTAGGCTAATGATGTTTGTGTCTAAAAACTATACCTACCTACCTGTAAAGGCAACGCGAACTTAGAACATACCTGCTCCTAGACTAGTATTTTTTCTCCAAAATCAGTTCTTGGGAATGAAGAATCCAATACAGATTCACAATGTTCTTTCTTCATACAATTTCAGGACCTGAACCGAGCCAGCAAGAAGCGCCCGGAGACAGCGATCACTCAGTTCAAGAACTCGTTGAACGAGCTGATCAAGATCCTCAGCAGCAAGGAGCCTTCCTACATCCGCTGCATCAAGCCTAATGACTTCAAGGCTCCTAGTTAGTACTTCAAAATTCTTCTCATTCATTTAAAATTAAATTTTATTTCATTTTAATTAATCAGCTTCCGCCAGTATCCCATGGTTACTCCGCGCACTTGGATAAAAAAGGCTTTCTCGATACATGGAGTATCCAACACGTAAAGATTTTTTCAAATCAGACCAGAGGTTTCTGATATTCAAACAGGCTTCCTAGCTTTATAGATTTTGAATCTAACGTTATTTTTAAATTACTGATTTCATCTTAGAAGCGGGGAATTATAACACCCCTCTCTCTATATCCGGCTGATATGCTAAATGCGGTTCAATATTTCAAAAATACGATCTGACAATATATTGCTTGTTCCAGTGCAATTTGACGATAAGCTAGTGTCCCACCAAGTGAAGTACCTCGGCCTGATGGAGAACCTGCGCGTGCGACGCGCTGGCTTCGCCTACAGGAGGACATACGAGGCCTTCCTAGAGAGGTACTTACTGGACCTTGCACATTCACTATAATACTACAGCGGGATGATGAACAGCTTTCTTAAGACATACCTAATGATTTTTAAATCTCAATCTATTCCCAAACTAAACTCCTACTTCTTACACATCTAATCTCACTTTTTATTAACAAAAAAAATATTTGAAACAGATACAAGTGCCTGTCTCGCGACACGTGGCCGAGCTACCGCGGCGCTGCGCGGGAGGGAGTGCAGAAACTTGTCGAGGTCCTCAACTATGAGAAGGAGGACTACAGGATGGGCAAGTGAGTATCATCAACTACTTCCCTGGACTTCTAAACTTAAACAATTTGCTTATAAGAAAGAAGACCCGGTCAGATAAAGGCCCGAGAAAAGCCAGATAAAGTTCTGATATCTGATATCTGATAGATAGTGTCATAGAAATGTTTTAAATTTTGACTACTTTTCTATGGCATGATCTGTCATATAGCATCTAGAACTTTATGAGGAACCTGTGGAAATGGCTGCTAAAAATACCATTTGAGAAATCTAATTCCACATCAATTAATTGCATTTACACCAGTCTCATCGGAAGTAGCATAATAAATACCTATCTAATATTCGATATTGATGCACACTCTTATAACAACAGTTAGAACCAGAACCTTGACTATAAACATCGGATCATAAACGACGAAGTTATCCGCGAACACACATAAAAAAAATATAAGGCCGAATTGAGTAAACTCCTCCTTTTTTGAAGTCGTTATCAAACAAAACTTAAACAATTCCAGCACCAAAATCTTCATCCGCTTCCCGAAGACGCTGTTCGAAACCGAAGACGCTTACCAGATCAAGAAGAACGACATCGCCACCATCATCCAGAGCAGATGGCGAGGGTACTGGCAGAGGAAGCAGTACCTCCGCATGCGACAGGCTGCCATCGTCATACAGAAGTGGGTGAGGAGGTTCCTCGCGCAGAGGCTTAAGGAGAGGAGGAGGAAGGCTGCTGAAGTCATCAGGGCTTTTATTAAAGGTGAGGAGAGATGTAGTGGTTTTGGGTGGTAAAATATCTGATGGTTGAAAGTTATCTAGGTTCTGTCATGGTCGAAATAGTAATTTGTAGAGAAGATAAGATATGAGGTTCTCTTACCATACAATATTTATTTTCTTTGATGATTTTGACTATATTGTACTTGTATCCCATCTAGAAAGATCTATCAACAACTTTGAAGTATCCAGAATAAATGGCTCAATAAAATCCGTATACATCGCTTAACGAACAGACTTTCGTTTACAAATACATAGGTCTGAATTTAGAAGCTTGCTTTCCTAATTGGAAAGTCGGATAATAACTTTCATTAGATAACTAAAACAATTCCAAATCCAGGCTTCATCACCCGCAACGGCCCCGAAACCCCTGAAAACCGCCGTTTCCTGGGCATCGCGAAGGTGCACTGGCTGAAGCGCCTCTCCACGCAACTGCCCACCAAGATCCTGGACCTGTCCTGGCCAGTGTGTCCGGCGACCTGCCAGGAGGCGTCCAGGGAGCTGCACCGGCTGCACCGGGCTCACCTGTCCAGGAAGTACCGCCTCGCGCTGTCGCCGCAGAACAAGAAGCAGTTCGAGCTGAAGGTGCTGGCTGAGAGGATGTTCCGAGGTAAGGTTGAAGATGTAGCTGGGTATGACAGATATGATGAAGGGGATAGAGTAAGGTCGAATGATGACGGGTTAGCTTGGAATGGTTCTAGAATGGGTATGGCGTTTTGCTAAAATGTGTTACGTAAGGTCTTTATGTTCTTTGATCATCTGAATGGTGACTGCAGCCAATCGATCTTATGAACGCGTAATCTTATGGTTATGCAACGGTTGGTGGATGGGTGACTGTCTTGTCGTGACGAGTTCCTCCTTGCTTCGGACGACATTTTGAATCGATCGACCTTTTCGATATTTTTCTTCTCCATAATGACCCAAACTTCGTCACTCTGCAGGTCTACCTTCTTATGATGTCTATTTAACACTATATTTTGTCCCTCAGGCAAGAAGAACAGCTACCCAGCGAGTATCGGCGAGAGGTTCGTGGAGGATCGCCTGACGTCGGAGCACCAGACCCTCAGGAACACCTTCATGGCTTCGCCTTCCTGGCCTACTGGCGAACAGCTTATTGTGAGTTCATGAGGGTTCATCTGATTTGATATATTCAGGTTATCAGAAAGAGGAGCTTGAATTTACTAAGGAAACCAATCAGATGCTGACCGTGCTTAGATGCTCTGTATTGATTTTTTTTAAATGTTTTTTTTTATCCACACTAGAACGTACTACACGAGTGTAGTTACGTAATTTGTAACTAGCCAAAAAGCGTTTATAGGTTTTTATATATATTAATGACGGAAGGTTTATACTCAAAACTCATAGACCTCAAATCTACCTACCTACAGGGGCGTATTTTAAGATTTCGCGCCCGGGCTCCTGTAGCTTTCCGCCCCATCAAGGAATGGAAGAAAAAAAAATATAGACTTTATATTTTACATTATTTTTCTGTGGACAAAATTTTTCACAAATTCGTTTATTACATCTTTGTAGTCAATTGTATTTGTTAAATCGGCTTCGATGTTCAAAATTATGAAATTGATCAGTCATTCTTCGATAAGACGCGATGTTAAATAGTTTTTAGGGTTCCGTAGTCAACTGGGAACGCTTATTTAAAAAGAAAAAAAAAATAGGGTACTCCCCTGCACATAAAGTGGGGAGTTAGTTTTTTTTTCATTCCAACCCTAACGTGTCACATATTTTTGAATAGATATTTAAAAATTAATAGGAGTTTACTTCAATTATTTTTGATAGTATTAATATTATGTGAAATAATCACTCCGAAAGTTGACACAATTCGTTACTACAGTACAAAGGAAGATGCGCAACGCAATTTCAATCTAAGGAAACGCCACTTTCAGGTCATTTTTCTTAATAAATAAGTTTAGTTTGCGTAAACTTGTTCCAGTTTCTTGTTCCTGAGACAGAGACAACTTTTATAATTCATCCTATATATTCTAGATCAGTGATTTTAAACCATTTTCATGGCGTGTTGCATTCCTCATATTTCAAATCAGATCTAATCGGATAGGATATTAAGGATACAAATTGACTACACCGCAGTTTGTCCAAATCGCAAAATGCCTAAGTTGGAAAATAAAGCGCATTCAGTCCTTATAACGTTGGGGGCACTTCAAAAAGTAGTAAGTAGAAAAGGCGCGAGCGTAGCGAGCGCGAATTTTTTTTGTTAGTTTGGAGTCTCACACTGAAAAAAATAACTTGAAGATTGATAAGATGCGAGCGAAGCGAGTCCGTATTTTTTTGTAATTAGAAGACTTAAAGGTAAACAAAGAATAAGAAGTTGGGGATTGAAAAGGCGCGAGCGTAGCGAGCGCGATTTTTTTTCGTTATACGTAATTTTATTATTTCATGTGAAATTATGCTGCCCCCTAAAAAGTGCCACCCGGGGCATTCGTCTCCCTTACTCCCACACGCTGCGCCACTGATCTCATAATGTTGAAATATCAATGTTCCTAAGTGACGGCGCTAGACCAAATAGGTATGCACGTCGCGTCGGCGACATCAAGTTTGCGACGCCCTAGGGCCTCGCCAACTTTTGTGCAGGGTGGATTTATACAGTGTTAGTCAAGTAACACTTCATAATTTTATTTGATAATGTATAGTTTATGAAGCCAAGAANCAAAATTTTTCACAAATTCGTTTATTACATCTTTGTAGTCAATTGTATTTGTTAAATCGGCTTCGATGTTCAAAATTATGAAATTGATCAGTCATTCTTCGATAAGACGCGATGTTAAATAGTTTTTAGGGTTCCGTAGTCAACTGGGAACGCTTATTTAAAAAGAAAAAAAAAATAGGGTACTCCCCTGCACATAAAGTGGGGAGTTAGTTTTTTTTTCATTCCAACCCTAACGTGTCACATATTTTTGAATAGATATTTAAAAATTAATAGGAGTTTACTTCAATTATTTTTGATAGTATTAATATTATGTGAAATAATCACTCCGAAAGTTGACACAATTCGTTACTACAGTACAAAGGAAGATGCGCAACGCAATTTCAATCTAAGGAAACGCCACTTTCAGGTCATTTTTCTTAATAAATAAGTTTAGTTTGCGTAAACTTGTTCCAGTTTCTTGTTCCTGAGACAGAGACAACTTTTATAATTCATCCTATATATTCTAGATCAGTGATTTTAAACCATTTTCATGGCGTGTTGCATTCCTCATATTTCAAATCAGATCTAATCGGATAGGATATTAAGGATACAAATTGACTACACCGCAGTTTGTCCAAATCGCAAAATGCCTAAGTTGGAAAATAAAGCGCATTCAGTCCTTATAACGTTGGGGGCACTTCAAAAAGTAGTAAGTAGAAAAGGCGCGAGCGTAGCGAGCGCGAATTTTTTTTGTTAGTTTGGAGTCTCACACTGAAAAAAATAACTTGAAGATTGATAAGATGCGAGCGAAGCGAGTCCGTATTTTTTTGTAATTAGAAGACTTAAAGGTAAACAAAGAATAAGAAGTTGGGGATTGAAAAGGCGCGAGCGTAGCGAGCGCGATTTTTTTTCGTTATACGTAATTTTATTATTTCATGTGAAATTATGCTGCCCCCTAAAAAGTGCCACCCGGGGCATTCGTCTCCCTTACTCCCACACGCTGCGCCACTGATCTCATAATGTTGAAATATCAATGTTCCTAAGTGACGGCGCTAGACCAAATAGGTATGCACGTCGCGTCGGCGACATCAAGTTTGCGACGCCCTAGGGCCTCGCCAACTTTTGTGCAGGGTGGATTTATACAGTGTTAGTCAAGTAACACTTCATAATTTTATTTGATAATGTATAGTTTATGAAGCCAAGAAATATATAGGAAAAATAAGAATGCGCTAGCGAAGCGAGCGCAAAATATTTTTTCAGCTTGATGTGTAAACATCGAAAAGAAAAGGGCGTTTTGGTTAATTTAGTTTTAGTTAATTTGTGGAGGCATAAAGCGAGGAGGAACAGGCAATATGCAATACTAGCTTCTGCCAGCGGCTTTACCCGCTTCCCGAGGGAACTATTTCCCGTACACGGATAAAAAGTAGCCTATTTTGTTCCTCAGGATCTATGTACCAAATTTCAACAAAATCGGCTCACTGATTTAAGCATGAAAGCGTAACAGACAGACAGAGTTACTCTCGCAATAATATGAGTGGTGATGAATGCGCAAGCGTAGCGAGCGCGAAAATTTTTATCAATTCGAGGATGAAACATGACTGACGAAACGAAAATAAATACGTAACAAATTTTTCTGCGAGGCCCCCTCAGGTGCGAGGCCGGCGGCGGTCGCCGACGTCGCCGACGCCTAGCGCCTTCACTTGCATGAAGCGATTGGGGCTTCAGACATAAACAAATCAAACTTCGAACACAACTGAGGCGCAAAAAAAATTACGGTTTTAACCGGTTCAGGAAAGGACAAGGGGCGCTTTGAATACTTTTATTGAATTTCGAATTTCTTGAGACATGAAATCCACGCACAACACAAAGGGCGGCTTTCATACTTTAATAGAAATTTCTTCAAAAATGAAATCAACATGTGCAAAAGGTGGCTCAGGGATGTTCTAGTTTTACGTTTTAAAATATTTTTTCAAACGTCCAAACCAAGACACTAGGGGCGCCCTGCCGGCCGCCCCTCGTGGCCTGCCGCCCCGGGCTATAGCCCTTTTAGCCTAAGGGTAAATACACCCCTGCCTACCTAAGTATAAAAATATCAACCAAACACGCAAATCTCCATAAAAATCTCATCAGACTACCATTCCTCCCAGTACTCGTGCGAGGCGGTGAAGTACGACCGTCGCGGCTACAAGCCGCGGTCGCGCGCCCTCCTGGCGTCGGACAAGGCGCTGTACGTGCTGGACGCGGCGGGCCGCAAGACCTACAAGCTCAAGCACCGCCTGCCGCTCGACAAGCTGCGCGTCGTCGTCACCAACGAGAACGACACGCTCGTGCTCGTCAAGATACCGCAGGAGTTGAAGAAGGACAAGGTCAGTTCGATATACCTAGACTGGATTGCTCGATTTAATTGTGACTACTTAGGTATAACCTAACTTTAAATCAGCCGTGAAATGGCCGCCCGTTGGTCGCCATTTTAAAATTCAATTTAATATAAAGAAATGCGGGAAATTCTGGTATTAAATGTTCTTTTGATGCTTTGCCTAAGTTATCGACAGATATGAGGATATTTTTGTTAGTTAATGGTAATGTATCCCAAAATATTTTAACCGACTCACAAAAGGCAGGAAGGAGGTCCTCAATTCAGATGTTTGTAATTATTATGAACTTATTTACAAAAAATCTTTCATTTTAAAAATTTTATGCAAAAAACAAATAAATATGAAATTTATTTGAGATCAAATCAGCTCTCTTGAAAGTAGGGAGCAATACTGACTTGCTTGATGTTCCAGGGTGACTTGATCATCTCGGTAAGCAACCTGATCGAGGCGCTGACCATCGTCACCGACTACACCAAGAAGCCGGAGCTCATCGAGATCGTCGACACCAGGACGTAAGTACTACCTCCATAACTTCATCAGTTGCCAAAACTGCTGGATTGGGCAATTTGGCAAATCTATATTTTGTTGAGTCTAAAAATAGCTGAACCAAACCTTTGGCATTTCATAATTTACCTTGAGCGAAAAAACAAAATTCCACTCTGATGAAGTGATAATCTGGTAATCATACACTCTGGATTTGATTCCACAAAAGATTTCCTCAGATTACCCAGGTGATATCAATTAGGTAACTGGAATAAGCCGAAAATAGACCCAGTGCATTACTTTGGCAAATTCGTGACATTCCTTCGTTGTCGAGGGTGGACGGTGGTTATTTCCTTCATAAGCTTCAACCATAACCCTTATATTCCAGCATCGCGCACAACCTGGTGAACGGCAAGCAGGGCGGCACCATCGAGGTGCAGAACGGGCCGCAAGCCAACATACACCGCGCCAAGAGCGGCAACCTGCTTGTTGTAAGTATAACTTACATTTTTATATTTTATCCGATAATTAAATTGACCGATTTTTTTTCGACCATAAGTCTTGCTGTGAGAGTTAATCTCAAGTTCACCTGGAATAAACTTATAAGATACTCATGGAAAAATAAAGAAACGAAAGGCTTAATAAATAGTCTTACCTAACGTATGACTAAACTTGTATTAACTGAAGTAGAAATCATCAATCAAATCAACCATTAATTGGTGCGACAAAATAAATCATATTTTTAATCCAAAAATTTCGTAAATTCCAGATCGCGACCCCCTGATCGGACCAGTATTGCAACAAACTAGTAAACTAAACAACGATGTTACTGTACGTAGTTTTAGTTTTACTTCAACTATTCCATTTCGTATTGCATAGTATTTATTGTAGCGCCAAGTGATGTGCCTGCGCAGTGTAAATAGCAATATATCGATATTTCTATCGATATGTAAAATCGTCTTCTTATTTTAACTATCACTGCTTCCAACATTTTCTAGGATTTAAATGAGAATATAAGATTGTATCTTTTGAACCTTTAAATCGTTAAAAATTACGGTTTACTATGGCAAGTAGTGTTGTAACTATCAGGCACATTTGAATGTTTGGTTAACTTAAACTTAGCAAGTGAACAACGACTAGTGACCGTTAAGTTTTATAAATTATGAATGATTATTATTGTGTAAAGTACTTATTTCTTATTCAATTTTATTTATTTCTGTTTATAGTTAAGGGCTCTATGATAGTAAAATTAAATCACTATTATAAATTATAGACACGAAGAACAAAGAAAATCCACAGCTACGTAGAGTTCTCAACTATAAATAGCCGATTTAAATGTTATTTGCATGCAATTTTTATTAAATTGATGATACTAAAATTTATTTTATAAAATGTTATAATTTATAACAGTTTTCTATTGATTTATGTATTCGATGTGATAAAATCTACATGAGATTTACGTACAAAGTACTTAGTATTTTTTGTATGCCATACAACTTAGATTATCGTGAGAAATGTGTCAATTAATATTTATTAGAATTTATAAACAATTCAAATATGTAAATAATATAAAATGTAAAATAATTACTATCTGAATATAACCGGTAGTAATATTAGTCGTATTTACCAAAGGTAATTTCAAAATTTTTGATAAAAAATTAAGCTAGTTCAAACTATTAGATAAAAAAAGTCACTTCTATTCTTAACTTTCATAAAATATAGTATTTATATAATTGACACATTTCGTATTGTTTGTAATAATGTGTAAGCTGAATCAAAGGTGCCTACTATAAGGAAATTTTGAAGTAATGTTACAAACGAACCTATTATATAAGATCAATTAATGGCGCGGTCCTGAGGACTTTGTTTCAAAGTGAACTTACGAGGCCTATTGTGAAAATATATTTAAGACGTGGAAATATCAATATTTATTTTGTACATCGTAAATGAATGTTATGCTGATATGAACTGACACAATAGGCCTCTGTGTTTATGCCATAATGGTACAGGCTAATAAGTGCCTTGTTTATATAAAGCCAGTCCCTTTGCAGTCTTAAATAAACGTATTTTAATAAAAATGTCTTTTCATTTATAACATAAGATTTTTTACGTAATCAGGCAGTGTTGCAAATATTTATGAAACCGATAATATGAAGGTGCGGCAGGCTATAAAATAAAAATCAAAATCATATTTCATCGTAGGTATAATTATTTTAAAAAACATTAGGTACATTTTTACAATTATTATTATCATAAATGTGATAACAACAATCCAGAGTTACAGTGACAGACAATCGTCCGTTCTATCTACTTCAGTCTTACTGTAAAACGAAACATTCGCGGAGTAACTAATTAGTTCAATAACTGCGGACTTTACCCTGTCAGCATGGATAATTTGATCAGATATAAAATATTCTTCCTGGCAATTCATTGTATATATTATTATTTCTTAATTTTATCCATCCAATTCCCTTCTTCGACTGTGACCTGGACGGCGATCCAAGCTTATTCATTGATAAAATACACCCACACAATAACAAAATAAAAACAAACTACCCTCCAATTAGCACACCGTACAAAATATAAAAAAACGACGATTATCTCCGAAACTCCGGATTATTTACACGAAAGATATCGCGTCTTAAAACTAATATAATACAAGGGAACATAGTCTTTCAGCCGATGACTTGCCTCGATGACCTTATTGTGTCATGGAAAGCGAAAATTCACAATTTCACAACATATCTAAAAAAACTAAGATTTCAACTATTAATATTGCCGTTGTCATATTTAATTATATTTCCTATTTATGTACATGTATGTAACCTCACGCCTGAGGAGTAGATTAAACTTATTACATTGTCTATGAATTGAATACTACACAATATTCTTTATACAGCTGCATAAAACAAATACTTGCACATGTGAATTTCCGCTTTCTGGATCAAAACAATATCGTTTATAAAATGCAGGAGGAAGTTTATCCTATTCTATATACATTTCAACTAATTCATGGAAGATACGTTCTTAAAATAATGCAAAACAATAACTATAGACGCTCAGACATATTTGCTAAACAATTGTTTAAAAAAATAACGCAGCTCCTAAGTTATACACGTAATTTTTACATCCAATCATATATTTTGTGAACAGACAACATGATATATATTAGGTATTTCTAACTAGATGAATATCACCGCGGTCGGTGCCTGGAACTCATGAATATATACATACACGCTTATATTATATAAATGCCAACTAAGTCAGGTCCAATATTATTGCTATGACTTACTATTCGAATTAAGAGCGATATGAATAAACTTGTAGCAATTAATAAATACAGTTAAAAAATTGCTGGTATATTGGGAAATAGCGTAAATTCTGACAAACCTAATCTAAAATTGTAGTGAGATCCAATGTCACAAGTGATGAAGACCATTTCTCATTCATATTATATGACCAGCACACATCTTAATTTAGGACTTCCATATCGCCCAAAACAGCGCATACAGGACCCAACAAAAACCTAACATTAACATTTAAAAGTTTGCGAAACCGACACGAAAACAACTCAATTCCGATTTATACATAATCACAGTCTCCCCAGACTAACATAATGTCTAACATATAACATTAACATTATATTGATAGTGATAACATCGACGGACTCACATCTACTTATTGTGTAATTAGGAAAACAATTAATGTAAAATATTGCTCATATTGTATTCCAAGTTTCTGTTATTTCTTGAAGTTGCATAGACTTATAAGATCCTCCTCAAAAATGGCGTGCAGCAAGCATACTGTGTGATCTATTATCGTTTATAAGGTTTTGTAAATTTTATGACAAGTGTACCAAATGTTGAGTATTGCAAAGTTGTTTTTTTTTTATATATTCCATTTTCTAATAAATTCAACATTCTAGTTGTAGTGTTAGAACACATGCAAAATGGCAGTATTTTGGACACTCTTGTTGTTTGTCTATAAGGCGCATGAGGTCTTACTTCACATTGGAATAGGATGTAAACTATTATGCTGTTTTGCATTCATGTTGGCAACACAAAGGCTGATATTTTATTTAGTGCTGGCAACTTATTTGAACTTGTGAATGTTCCTAGATAAGGCGTTAAAGGTATGAAAATGATAGGAAAGGTATTTTTACATAGAAAACTGCAAGGGCCGGCCAAGAGGAATAAATTGAGATTATAGCGTTAGGCACTTTGTACTCTGCCTGACATGACACAACAACTGCCAGTTGCCAGTTTATAAGGTAAACACGGTGTTGCCAACCGTCAAATTATTGCTACAACCACAAGGACTCTTAACACAAATAAAACAAGTCGTTTCGCTAAAATAAAATTAAACAAAAATGTTCTTATTTGAAATTATTCTAGTTTACATTATTTACAAATATATGCACAGGACGCCTGACATCCGTCCGAGGGTAACTAGCGCTATGCGATACTTTGGTTACTACTACACTATC
The DNA here is from genome assembly GCA_002382865.2 of Heliothis virescens. NCBI lineage: Eukaryota > Metazoa > Arthropoda > Insecta > Lepidoptera > Noctuidae > Heliothis > Heliothis virescens. Next base: position 1,510,801 of record NWSH02000525.1, on the reverse strand, counting down.
ATACATTTTGGTACGCGTTACGTTAAACGCAATAAGTTAAATTGCTTCACAGGGTTCCGCACCTTTACAATCTTTATTACATTTAAATTCCATATAAGATTAGATTTTATTAAAAATACAGAAAGTAAAGTCTATTCAGACTATCCTTTTCACCATCCGACGTTAGTGTATCGGATCGAGTTGTTAAATTTTGTACTGAATATTCGTAATTGTGCAAGAAGCATAGCATAGTGCTAAAGTTTCTTGAAGAACACAGCCTTCACCTTAGGAGCTAATCGTGTATGAGATTGAAGCTATCATTAGACTAGGCACATAACCGCACTGCACGGAACCCACACGTCGTCACTAGCACACCACAGGCAACTAATTATTCTAGATCACAAAGTCAATTGGTCTAATATAAGCACCGTTTCTTTCGTTTGCGAAAGTACCTTTTACAATGTAGTCTGTACTATTTCACTTGTCCGACGGCCTCTTGCGCTGGCTCGGGCTTGAAGCCACTCTCGGACTTGTAAGGCTCACTTTTATAGTCTTGGTTGTCATTTTTGGGTTGGTCCTTGTCTTCGGGGTATCCGTAGGGCTTCTTGCCTTGCGTGTGGTCCTGTTCACGCTGTTGTCGGCGACGCTGTTTCGACCACAGCTCGTGGCAGTCCTGCCATGTCGGCAGCTCAGGTGCAGGCATCCTGGAAATAGAATAAGTTAATGTTGTACCGAGCTAGCGATGAGCATCGACGCATAGCTTGATCTCGTCGAGTTTGTCGTTCCTAGTTTTTGGTTGATACCAAAAACCTTTAGTTTCTTTCTACCAAGCACATGGCTAAATGTAGCCTTTGAGGTGAACATTATATACAAGTTGGTCTTCCGTCTATGAAATAGTGAAAGGCACGTGAAATCCCTGCTGATCAGCCCATGCATGCATGACTTGATGTTTTGGGTTCCAAGATGATTAAATTGGATGAAAACGTCACCAATGTGTTATGATAGCACTCATTCACTCCATACTCGTCGTTATTCGTCGACAGCTAGATATAGTTTCAAAACCTGAATGATTGAACAATATACAAATCAATCAATACTCACGGATTTTTATAATCCCATTTGGTATAACTATAGGGATAAGTTAGTTATTAGGTATTTACCCTAGAACAAATCCCAGCCTATTACCAGGTATTTCTACTAGATTTGCCCAAACGAACGGCCAAACGGAAACATGAATTAGTAGTGGCTTTTTCTGCATAAATTAAATGGTTCCTTTGAGCAAACCTTTATATCTCAATCATTCTGAATTTCGACATGCAAAATCACCATAATTTTTCATACATCATCCCATGTTAGTTGGATAATAGTAGTCATGCATTCCCACTGTTTCGAACTGGTGACTCTCGTTATAACATGATGAAGGCTTAATGATAAATGGTTGATGATACCCATTATTGTACTTCAATTGCGTCCATTTGAAGACTCCCAGAAAGTGATAATATGACATGGATATTAATGTTGACATGCACAATAAACATACATAAATATTAAATGCTATGAGATGAAAATTATGAAATTCACGATGATGAGATGACCTTCGCATATCTGCCAAAATGTTGGAATCCTCTTCCTTCATGACCAATACTTCCACTGCATGCATATAGTGTTCTTTGCTTTATAAACTTTCCTACCATCACATTTAAAGACCATTTAGTTACAACCCACGCTGGACAGCTTCTTGATAAACACATAGCCCAAACACTAGAGCATTTATCTGCCAGACTATTGGCTGTCACACCACCTATCAATACAGGGATCGAACCTGATCAAAAGCCAATATTTCCACTGCGACTGGCAAGTATTGGGGCGCATAAGACAAGGGACTCACTGGTCGGGCACGACGTTCTTGAGCCAGGGGCTCTTGAGAGCGTCGTCGGCCGTGATCCGGCGGTCGGGGTCGAGCTCCAGCATGCGGTCCAGCAGCGTCAGCGCGTGCGGCGGCATGAAGGCGAAGGTGTCGCGCACGCAGCGCTTGTGGAACTTCTTCGGCCGCAGCGTGTGCCACAGCGGCAGGTTCACCACGTTGGGCCACACGCCCGGCACTGGGGTGCCGCATACTCGGGATATCATCTCCAGTTGCATCATTTCCACGTTGGCCTGGGAATTGGAGGGTAGTTCATTATTGAGATTATTTTTTATAAAGTAATGCTATAAATGTTTAAAAAATCTGATTATTTTTGTAATATAAGTTTTTTATTAAATATAAAAAACTTGCTGCAGTATTCTTTAGTATAGCTCATATGAAATTACTTAAAGACCTTTTTACAAGATTTGTATCTATATAATTTTCATTACTGTTTGTTTAGGCCTTGTAATACTTCCATAAAAATATCGCTTATGAGGAGTTTATGTATCTATTTGTAGTCTATAACACCAAAATCCACCACTATCTTCTACCCTCAACATATTCCTACCTGGAAGAGCGGATGCTTGAGGAACAGCTCCCCCAGTATGCAGCCCATGGACCAGACGTCGACAGCGGGTCCGTAGCGCTCCTCGCCCAGCAGCAGTTCGGGGGGGCGGTACCACAGCGTGATCACCTTGTTGGTGTAGGGCCGCGCGCGGTCCTCCGCCGACCACAGCCGCGCCAGCCCGAAGTCACCCAGCTTCACCTCGCCTCTGGAATGGGGGAAAGTAATCATTGAAATGAGGTTAGGATATCATATATTGACTTTTAGTTAGTAGCAGCACTTAAAATTCCTCTGTCAGAACCATAATAGCCACTAACTAATTAGTAACTTTTACTCATATCAATCTATAGGAACTTGTGTCACCCATTCAAACGGCTGACTAAACCAATTGAAATAAAATTAGCACAGTAATACTGTCTATACTAATATAAAGAGGAAACTTTTTATTAAGTATCCAAAACTAGGAACCAATTTCAAAAATTCTCAAGATGCTACACTATCCCCAAGTAAAATAGGCTATACTTTATCCGGCTACAAGTCCTCCAGGAAGCGCAATATACCACAATAAAACAAACAATAAACTACAAAAACATATAAGAAAAGCAAAATACAAACTCACTTATTATTCATCAATATATTACTGCACTTGATGTCTCTGTGCAGGAAGTTCTTGCGGTGGCAGTATGCCAGGCCGTCCAACAGCTGGCGCATGATGCTGGCGTTGTGTGACTCCGTGAAGTCCACCATCTTGGACTCCAGGAGACCCATCAGGTCGTGGTCCATGTACTCGAACACTAGGTAGAAGGAGCCTTTGTCCTGGAATGGGGACATTGATGATTAGTTTAATATAGGCAAATGTTTGTCTGTAAGTTTGTCATATATTTATGCGTAAATGGCTGAAAGGATTATGATGAAACTTGGCAGTAATGTAGCTTACAAATCAGTGCAACATTTAGGCTACTTTTTTTATCCTGATGCAGGGTTTTTTTTTCTATTCTTTACTCATCTCATAGGATATTCAAAGCGACGCAATTTATAAACGTGAACGACAAAGGTTTTTCCGCTTTTACGATAAAGCAGCTGCACCGATTACAGTGATTTATTGATGGAAATTAGTGGCACACTTTGTCCTTTTTACCGCTAAAAACTGCAGTTGTAGTAAACGTGTCATAAATGCTGTACTGGCGCTATTTGGCACACCTATTTTTTACTGTTTTTTTTTTCGTTATTTTACTAATTAATATTTCATGTGTTTGTGTCAATAAATGTATTTTCTTTCTTTCTTAAACATAAATAACAATGCATTACACATAATAGGTAGCTATTATTAAATGAAAAAGCCTCACCTTCCTAAAGTCCAAAGCATCCTGCTTATCAGTGACAATTTCCCTCAAATTCACAATATTCTTATGGTTGAGCTGCCTGAGGATCTTGATCTCCCTGACCGCGGTGATGGGGAAGCCTTCCTTCTCGTTCTCCAGCCGCACCTTTTTCAGAGCTACGAGCTGCGACGTGTTCTTGTCGCGAGCCTTGTATACTTGGCCGTAGGTGCCTTCACCGATTTGGGTTATAACCTGAGGTAAAATGTGTTGGTTTTGTTAAAGTAATATTATAAAGGTGAATGTTTGTGAGGGTGTTTGTTACTTCTTGACAGGTAAGTGGATTTTGATGAAACTTAACACCATTGTAGCTACATCAGAATAATATGTAGACAATTTTTTATTCGGGTTCGAGACATAGTTCTTTGAAAAATAATTTTGACAAAAAAAAGTATTTTTTTTTTTGTTTTATCTCCATCTAACGAGATCGAAAGTCTTCCAAAGATCATCATATCGGCTATCATATCAGGTTGACTGAATAACTGGCTTGAGGAGGTCAGACAGTCAGTCACTCCATTGGAAAAAAGCCCGGCAGGAGAGATGGATGTTATAATTGAATTTAGGCAGGCCAATCCACACGAATCTGAGGTATAATCTGAACCACTCAAGATGGAAAAAAACCGGCCAAGTGCGAGTCGGACTCGCACGCGAAGGGTTCCGTTCCATTATCTATGAAAAATAAACGTACCTACAAAAAATTACTTTGTTTTTCATACAAATATATGAATAACAAAGTTATAGTTTGCGGTTACTGAAAAAGTGCTATAACTCAAAAACTACTGACTGTATTTCGTTCAAACCAATTTTGGTTGATAGTTTTTATTAAGATCTATAACATATATTTTTTTTAGATTTTTCACTTTGGTAG